>CAXIVM010000148.1:0-14000 GCA_964035705.1 Porites rus
ACCACGCGCACGAGACGGCGCGCGCGGCGACGCGTCGTCGGGCCTGGCGGTGTAAACGGAAGAGCTCCATGACCATGCCATGTGCCTGGTATCTTTGGTGGGCGAGTAGAATCGAAAATGACTAAGATGTGGGCAGTTGCTGGAGATTGGGTCAGTATCTATACTGTAGTTAGGTATGCACTTTAGCAAATTGTAATATAAACATACGTATGTTTATATTACAATTTGCTAAAGTTACTACAGGAAATGCGTTGCCATAGGAACAAATCACAAACACGCTCCTGAACCAATCACTTTGATGGAAAATTACATCTCTCATCAAACGAAGCTGGGCTGTCCCCCTTCTCCAAATGTAGGTCACTTAGGTCACCCCCAAGAAGGATTCACATATTTTGTCTCGCACAATCTCGCACATAAGACTTGAAATTTGTTCAAGCAATCTGAGGTCCAGTTTTGCTAGCCCAGGATCTCGCTTGCAGGACAAAACAAGATCAGAACAAGGTCAGCACAAAACAAGTTGCCACATGAAGGCTCCCAAGATCTTCCTCTGGCACCGAAGGCGCTTTCGGCTCCTGGCTCCTGGCTTCAACCCCTCAGGTTCGGTGGTCTTCGACCCCCCCCTGGCACCTACCCATTTGTGTAAGCCCACACCGACACGGAGGTGGGGGCAGGAGCCCAAACGGGCTTGATTCGCACTCGAGAACCCCCAACCGACCTCCTCACTCCCCCCACTCACCTGATCTGGGAGCTCTCGCACCTCACCTGCGAGTCGATCCCCGAAATGCGAGGTCTCCAGGTCTCCCGAGGCCCGTTTGGCTGAGTCAACTGGAAGGATTTGTGGCAGCAAGTGGGTGCAGGTGGTTTGATGATGATGATGATGATGATGATGATGATGAGCTAGTGATCCAATGGCAAACAAATAACCTGTTTTACTGGGGGGAGAAGCACCGAATAGCACCGATGTGTTGAGAAAACGTTCCATGATCTTACAAACAGACTAGCTTCTCGTAGAAGGTGTACTTCTAGGGGAGGTGAAGTGACCTAAAAGGAACGTGCTCAAACCTCCCACTGCCCACCATGCATCTGGCATGTTTGAAGGGTTGAGGTCATACACCATATTGCTTCTGAAACGACCGGAGGTGTCCCCTCAGTGAATCAACCTGCCAACTATAACATAGTGTGTGTACGTATGGCCTTCTATTTCCAATAGAGGTTAAGTGACCTGAACTAGGACCCGTAACCAGGGGTACCTATGGAATAGCCTATAGGGTTCTTCAACCTCTGTTGGTTGGGCTCTCAAACAAATCCGGCTCCAAAAAACGCTTTTTTGGCTTCGCCCGGGACCTGTGCCACTGCCACCCGAGAGGTCCTCCGCACAAGGACCGGGGTGTGCGAATGCTCGGTGTGGAGCGAGACACATGGCTGAACCTTCATGTCGGGGTGCGAAACATGGAGATCCACAAGTAGTGTAGACTAGTCTATTGGCAAGGTTTTTGTTTGAAAAAAGATCAATCACGAAGCACATGTGTTCCATTGGTCGGATGTTTAGCTTTAAAAAAATGGTTCATCAGCAACTTCCACACTCTCTCCCTCGAGAGAGGGGCAAAGGCGCTTGGATCGGAATGAAGAAAGCAAAATAGCACCTGGGGCAGGGTGAGTTTATTTTTTCTACAATGAGTTCCTGGAGTGGAACCGTCCTTTCAGTCTGTGAGACAAGCCACAAAACGTTCAAAGCTCATTGGAACCGTCTGGTTGTCCATATTTGATCTCAAAGTTCAAATTCATGGAACTCTCATTGGAATAGCTTCAATTCTTGTTTGATACATGTCGGACTAGCACTACCAGTCGACTCCTGACTACCAGTCCGACCACGAACTAGCACTACCTGGACCTCGAACCTCGTTCTCCGACCCTCGTCTCATCCCTTGTGACCGGGTTTGTGAGTCGGTCGGGAACGCCGGTCCTCCCACTCCTTCTTGGCCGCTTTGGTGATCGCGTGCAACTCCGCCTGTTTCAGGAACCGCAAGGCCTTTTCGTGGTCATGGAGTCATGGGTGCGGTGGTCATGGTGCGCAACTGCACCAACCAGACTGGTCACCTTTCAGGTTTTAAATGTGACATCCAGTCACAGATAAGCTTGCAGGCCATGAAGAGTTGAAGGCTGGCAAGTAATTTGTTTTTTCCTGTGGTTTGGAGTGTGTTGTTTTCGACCTCATTGATTCATTGGTTTTATCATGCTTTCTCCATGGGTTCTGCGACCACTGCGGAAGCCAGTGCGTCTGGCGCATGCAGGTGGTGCTACAATTCAAACAATCAGCAACCCATGGGACATTGCTACTCCATGCTACTCCAATGAATGGGAACATGGTCCAACTATGTCCTTTAAACGCCACAAAGGTCCGCGCCACCCCGTTTTCACGGTCCGCGCGGGGCTCCGTTTCTGCTTGCTCGCTGTGAACCCTTTGTGGCGGGGCTTCGCATCATCTTCGTGTTAGCCGATCTTATAGGCAAGCTGAGACAAGTCATCCGCCTGGAGCAGCGAAGAGCTTGCGCGGACGAGCTACTGAGTTCGCTCTTGTGCCAAGCAAGTGGTGGGTGGGTGCAGTGCCAAACAGTGAACGCGGGACATGCTTCTTGGATTTGGGCGTTCTTCGTCCATTCATTGGGTCCCGATCTCATCATGATATGTTCCTCCAAACAAATGTTTTTGCAAGGGTCTGCCAGTCTAAGATACACGGACTGGTGAGTGGGTTGGGGTCATGGAAACCCGGAACAAAGACATCGTTGCGCGCCTTTTTATCAACGGCAACAAAAACATCATAGACTCACTGACTACCGAAAGAAGGTGGCTTGCTGACTAATTTTGGGCACCCTGAGGATTGCCAACCAACCCTGTAGCCTGGGACCACATGAAGATGTGACAAGATCCTTCTCTGCTCTACGCCAGGAAGTCTCCTCAAATTTGGATGGAACATGGGAATACAATACCCTAGGGCTCCTGGCCCATCTCCTCAGGAGGTGGTTAGACCCCCCTGGCACCCACCCCAGTCCCATCTTCGAAACGGAGGTGGGACAGGAGCCCTAGGGATATATCGCACCTTGATGTCAAGGTAGAAGAACTCATCCCACCAATTGTTGTCGTTTCATGCAGTGGTTTTGGTCATTGCAGTCAATGTGACGCACAAAAATTGAATTCCAAAACCAAATCAAACCATATCAAACCAACTTGCGGCTGGAATTTCCAGCCTTTGTGAGCCAATCAAACCATATCAAACTTTAAATGTGTTCCAATTTCCTTTGTTGAGCCACAGCCTTGGAACCCCTCCTCCGTTTTCCTTCCGCCTCTTGGCAGAATCGCAAGTAAGGAGGACCAGATTGGCTCACCAGTTTCCAGCCATACAAACTCACAAGGTTTTCTATAGTCTATAACTTGCCTTTAGCCACAAGTGTTCTGGTGAACAAATGATGACATCATCATCCTTTTGGGAGAAGTTGGTTGGCGAGGGATCTCACTTCCTCTCAGAATTATCAAATCAATCTTCCACGTCTTCACCTCGAAATTGCACCTCAAAATACACTGAGGCCCAAAAAGAACTGCCCCAAATGGCCCAGAACATCCACCATTTCTGACTCGTTCGCTCCCCGCCCCACACGGCGGAACTGATCGATCCAACCCACCTTTGGGACACCCGTGTCCATGCTGCCAATGATGGTCTGCCGCGTCACAGCGTCAATCAGAAAACAGTGCGGGATGGGTCGGGATTGCGTGTTTACGACACTTGCAATCAAGGCAGGTGAACCAATTGCGCTATGGCTATATAGGGTGCCAGCCAGCCAAAATCCCGGGAAAGTTATAAATATATATTTGAAAAATATGTGTTTCTTTCACTGAGAATCTGAGCGCAAGCCGTCTCAGCCCATAGCACGCGTGAGGAACCAGGTTCTCGCACGCAGGCAGGGCCATCGCCCGACAACAACATTGAATTCTTCAAGCCCTTGCTACCCCCCTACCCCCCCATATTTCGATGTTGGCATGTTGGTGCGGGATTGGCTTGAGTGTAGGTTGGCTTGAGTGGACGAATCAAATCAAAACCTTGAATGCGCCGTCACATGTATAAGATTGAAATCGGGGGCGCAGGGGCGGCGATGTATATTGATTTGGTTCAGGGGTTTGACTTTGTCCATCCTCTTGGGTCTATCCTGTTACCAGTAACAGTGGATGATGATGGTTACTAAAGGATGGGTTCAACAATAGTCATACGTGTTTACTCGCTGTTGCAGGTAATAAACATACCTGCTGCCCTGGATAGATACCTTTTCCTGGCCATGTTGCAAAAAGCTTTCTTTTATGACTTTTTCATCAAAATTACGTCCATGTACGGTGCTTTACGTCCATATGTGTGGGCCTACGGTTTTTCACGTCCATGAACGGTATTTCACGTCCATGGCTTTTAATCTAATATGTATAGTATTTCATGCTTTTAGATATATCGCTCTTGATCCAAAGAATGTCTATAGGTCCATCATTCTCCATTACGTTTCCTGTACCACAGGTTCTATAAGGACAAGCGGTGGCCAATAAAACAAAGCATCCAACTCTATACCTCCTGCCCTCCAATTCCCAGTCCCAGCTCCAGCACCCTTTGGCTTTTTAGCTGCGAGCCCATGCAATTTGGATGTACGCCAAGTACCTTTGTAATGTCCTCAATGAGATCAATTTTGGCGATACACATCGCGTCACGGCCGCAGCGCGGCCTATAGCATCTTCATCGAGTGCACACGAATGAACGGCTGGATTAAAAGTATAGCTTGCAATCCCTGCTTGTCGCTTCATCTCAAACGCCACTTCGTGGAGAAAGTGAAGCTTTGGCAGCAACGGAAAGTGCTTCAAACCCTTTGAGCAAGCGTGATGCGCTTGATACATATACGCTCGGAGAAAGGTGTAGAGCGCATTGCTTAAAGCAAGAGCGGTAGAACTCGGCATCCATACGTCGTTGCCGTAAATGCCTCGAAAGAACTGGTTCGCCTTCCTCGTTCCATACGCCTCATTCTTTTCACACGTTCATTATACAGAGCAAGCAAGGGGTCTCTATAGACGAATCCCTGAAACAGTGCTTGGGGTCAAGTAAAAAGTTCTGAACAACGAACAATTTGAACAACAAAAGCCAGCGCGCAAAATTGAATCTAGGGACAAAGATTCGTAGGGGTTGATCTTTCTCTATAGCTGAAGAGTGTTGCATGCAAAAGTCCTCGAGAAACATCATGAAATTGCTAGTAACAGCAGCCTTGTTCCATGTCCCGTTGGGCTCCGCAGTCCCTCCAAACGTGTGAAGATCCACCCGCCGAATCACCGGGTCAAGCTTCTCTCTTTTGCAAAAAGCTCTGTAACCAGCGGCCAAGGAAGCAATCCTCTCACCAATCGTGCTCTCAGGTAGCAAGGTCTGAAGCATCATGACCCCGGATGCAACCCAAGCCTTCCCGATTCCAAGATGCATCACGTGCCACGGGTCAATAACATGAAACCTGCATTTGCCATTGACACTGCCATCGACCAAAAGTCGTCTTGTCAGGGCACATTCCCTGTCCCAAGGAACAGGCAATTCACGATGAAAAGATTCTTCCATAGCCGCTTCAGCGGCTTTCCTGAGAAAACACATGTCTTGGGTGGGACACCCGCCACTATATAGTTTGTGGAAGTGCATGGCTTGAAGGAATCACGCACTGCACTATACCATGTGCAGAAACCAAATCAAACACACAAAAACAGTCTTGATGCAAAGGATAGAAACAGGTCTTCCCAGTCAATTCCTTGTCCACATTCACAAAGATGGCAAATCCCGCCACCCTCCACTCCTTGATCACCAGCAGTGCCAGCTCCTTTCGGAGCCCGTCTATACGATCGCAGAAGGTTTGCGCTCGACACCTTTGCTACACTATGCCGTCCCAAAGTAGATGTAACACAGAAATATGAATTCGTGCCATTAACAAAACATAGCACGCCCCAAAAAACACTTCCGAACTTCCAACCAAAAGAATATATACTGTATATAGGTCAAGTCGCCAAGTAGCTCCAGTCACCCTTGTTCCCAAGGAAGATCGGCCAGAATGTTCCACCAACGGCGGCGTTTATGCCATTCCTCTCAATGACCTCGAGGTCTTTGGCCAGATTCTCAAAAAGACAGTTCCAGACCCTTCTGTCATCGGCATACATGTCCTGCATAGGGCCAACAAATGCCATATAAATAGAAAGCCTTGCCCTTCTAACAAACAATTTAACCCATTAAAACTCAGCAACATTGACCCCATATACTCCTTCGGGATCACGTAGATCAACATACGTGTTTGGAATCCAGTCTTGAGGAAATTCAGTGGAATACCTTCTCCCATGGCCCGGTAGTTTTCTTCCATCTCTCTACCCCGTTTGGATGAACCCCAGCCAAAGGCACCTTGAAATGACACCACCAAAACTCCACCCTTCTTGTAGGTGACACCCTCGTCCCCGTGCAGAAACAAAGGTATACATTTGTGAATGTCTTTCTTCTTGGAGTCCACGTCGGCCCACAACTGGTGTTCAGGGCAAATTGCTCGAAACTTTGACCAGAAGCTGGCCAGCTTATCCTTGGCCTCGTCAAGTGAGTAGCCTCCAAGAACGTGGCTAAGGTCATTCATCTTGGCCATTGCCCCCAAAAAGTCTGAGGGTCGAATCCATGGGACACCCAATAGTGGAGGTGCTTCTTCAGTGCTAATGTTCACTGGGTAATATAGATTGTTCAGCCGGAAGACCTCGTGAACTGCATCTTCCTCAGCTGAAGGGGTTGCATACACCGTCTGCTCTGGAGATGTTATACAAGGCCCCCCACAAACAAAGATTTGCATTTGGCACGCATAACCCGTGTATACAGGGTTGTGAACTATCATGGACATCAAAAAAATATAAAAGAAGAGTTGAAGGATTCTGCAACTCACTCAGATCAGGTGTCCGCCTTTTTTGAGTGGGCTGTCGCAAGAGCCGAGAGGACTGGACACACCCTGGACGAGTAGGCACCTGCTTTCACATCTCGCATGTCCGCCGCCGCAAAGTTGATGATCTCGCAGCATTTCTCCTGAGATTGTTCACATGATGGCATGCTTGATCGTGCGATTTTTTAAGAGACACAAGTCAACAGTATAGGTGTATACGCCTGTGTAAAGACTGATGCAACAATTGAACACGCAATACGGCACAGTATATCATTCTATTTCACGGATAACAATTGAACATTTGTATTTCATATAGAAGTTCTGATGCCGAGTCGCTCCCCTGCTATATTTCCATGCAAGCTTCTTGCTGCTGGATACGGGATTTGTCGAGCTCCCTTTCTTTTTGCCTGCCGTCTTGGCCTTTGACTGACTCTTGTTCTTCTTCGGTTCTTCCTTCTTTTGCTTCTTTGGCTTCCTATTCTTCTCAACCTTTGCGTCATCAACCGGCGGGTCATCAACCTCCTCTTCCTCGACTCTTGCTGCATCATTCTTCCTTTCCGTCTTGTCCTTGTCTCCCTCAATCCTGCCTTCTTCCACCTCCCCTCCGTGGACCTTCTGCTGCATCATCTCCGTTGGCTCCTCCTCCTCATCCCTTTCCCCAGATTGCTTCACAGTGGCAATTCCCTTGTTCTTCGTTGGCTTCTTGCTCAGTGTCTTGGTCTTTGCTGTTGACTCTTTTGGCACCGCCTTTTTCTGTTTCTTCTCCTTTGGCAAGTTCTCAGGTTCCTTCTTTTTGGAGCCATTCTCCTTCTTCTTGGCCGCTGAGTCATCGACTTCGGCCAAGTCCTCGTGAGATTTGTGCCAGGAAGACATTTTCTTAAGTCTTTTCATCTTTCGACTCCTCACTGCATCATTCTGTGAAGCTGATGCCGCCGCCTGTGGATCCGGCTCAGCATTCTTAGCTTTCCGCTGCTTCTTTTGCCGCTCCTTGGCTTTCTCCTTTGAATTGCGGCCTCTTTGTTTCAAAGCCTTGTCAGCCTTTTTCTTCTCAGCTGCCGCGGCTTTCTCAGCTTTTTTCTTGTCCTTCTCTTCTTTCTTTCTATCTTTCTCTTCTTTCTTATCTTGCTTCTTCTTCTTTTTTTGTTCAGCCAAATCCTTCTTCATGCGGAATTGCTTCCGCCTTGTCACAACTTCATGGTCTGGAATGATGACGTCATCAAGACCATTTTCCATCACCTTCAGGCTAAGCACCGGTTTAGTGTATAACAATCAATACACTCACCGACTGTTCTAGCTGGATATCAAAGCACTGTTGAGGTGTTGGCTAACTGCATGATCACATGGTTCGAAATAATCTTTTAACGCCCCGTACCTGATTCTCGACCTCCTGATCATGCTTCTCCACAGACCGCACGGTCTCCAAAGCCACATCACTGTTCATAAGCTGGTTTGGGGAGCAGGGCAACTGCGTCTCATCATAGGGCCCAGCCGAAGGAAGCATGGAATCGGACAGCAGCAACATAGGGTCCATAAAGCTGGCTCGTTCCGGTTTAGGATCCAAGCCTAGGCCAACGTGAAATCCAATCAGAGTTGTATATTCAAAAAATATACTTTTGAATAACTTGAGCTGGAACAGACCCTATATACATTCAGTGCTTGCTTCCGCCATTGAAATGAACATATTTACTATAAACAGAATCGAGCAACGTGTCTCCTGATCCAAGCAGGCCTCAAAGCAACACTCCTTCACTGCATGGGCCTCACTGGTTGGACTAGTCGCCTTTTCCACAGGTTTCCTTAGGGGCACGAGTCACGCGAGTACAATTTGGCAATCCAATATTTTCTACATAGGCCCTTTATCCGAATCCTTTTTGGAGTATATTGCTAGATCATTCTTCAGACCTGTTTCGGATATATAGTGGGCTCCAATTGCAGCAAACAGGAAAGCATTCTGTGCATGTTTCAATTATAACCAAATCACAAAGAGAAACGATCTTGGAGGACTTGCATGATGACGGACTCAATGCTAGTCGGTAAAGCAAAGGGTGCAGCAGGCTTGTCTGGCATTCCTTCATCGTCAGAAATGTCCACAACAATCTCCTGGCGGCAGGGAATACAAGAAACATGATCAACCCACAATTTGGTTGGGTTGAATAAACATGCATGAGGAACCCGCCCTATATACGTTGTTTGACTTGAGTTTTCTATATCAGGTTTATATATAGTGTCAAATGTTCAACTGGCATGCACTTGAACCCTGAATTCCCACCACCCTCCTTCGATGCTTTTCCATGACCAGTGCAGGGGAGTTGAGGCATTTCTGTTGGGGTAGACTGCGAACGGCACGGGGTAGGCAATTTCATAGTTGCCTCCACCTGGTCCAGTTTGGAGCCATTCTCCCCACCACTGGATGCTTGGCCAGGCACTGGTGCAGGATGCGCATCCTCTCCATCAGCAGCGCGGTCCCTCGGAGGACTTGGGAGTTGAGGCATGGATGGCGGTGGTAAAGGCACTTCAGGAAGCTCTTTCTCCAAACTGTCCATGATGGAGTCGAGCTGTTCCTCAACATCTTGGGTGTCTGGGAACTCCAACCTTTGACTGAGGATTGCCTCTTCTTGTGGTTGGCTGTCATGATCACCATCATGTGGGCACAAGTTTGAGTCACGTGAAGTCAGTGGACGCCAATCCTGAGGGTCAATGGGATTGGAGTTGGCTTGAAACTCCAGTGCGATTAAGCTCTATCACATATATCAATTCTGTGCACACATTTTGGAGTGCTTGATAGGCAACCCAAAACCATTCACTGCAGCAACCTTACAATATCTTACAATTGTTGCCTGGTGGTTACACCAACTTAGATCCATTCCTTTGAGCCCAAACCTGCCTTCACACAGAAGCCCATGGCCTCAACAAGGCTTGCAAAGACTTCATCCTCCGTGGCTTTCGTGGAAGGAGCGAACGGGGTATCGGGACTGCGAGGAGGAACCTTGTTTGGAAGTCTTGGATGGGAAAACACTTTTAAACAAACAGCATGGCTGAGACTGTATATGCACTATACACAGATGGTCCTGGGGTGGGAAGCTTCGGTAAGTCATCTTTTTGGCCTTTCCGATCATGCGGCGAATTGCCCATGCCTCCTGGTAGCAGGCATCCATCGAACGAGACAATTTGCTTAGCACAAAGAAGTGCTCAACTGCAGAAATCAAGACCTCGATAGATGGAAGTTGCAAGTTGTAGGAGGCCATGATGACCAGAATTGGTTTCAGAACGGCACTATTCAGCTTCACATTCTCCAAGGATGCATCAACCTTTCCACAGGCGGGCTCACCTGTCTCATCATAGGCAAGGCAAAGGTTCTTGTTCCCCCTGATGCGCTCTCTGATCGAAGGTTCATTGTCCCAAGCTACTGGGACCCCATCCAAATCAAAGGTTCCAACAGTCTTTGGGGAACATCCGGGTGAGCTAGTGCGGCTCCCACTGCCACCGTGGGCTGAAGAAGGCATGGCTTTTTGCCCCTATGCAGCACTACCAAACCACAGCCCAAAACTGGCTGCGCAGGAGTCTATGGTGAGGCTCAGAGACAGCAAAGTGGTGTCACTATGCGCTGATCAATGAAGTTGGCGCAAAGTATATAGTATATAAAGGAACCATGAAAACATCACCAAACAAAACAACTCATGTTCAGATCAAGGAAAAAATATACTGTACATGGCGGATTCTCAAATGGCTGAAGAGCTTTATGTTTGTGTTGATCGGCCAATGTACATCATCAAAGTGCGGGACGTGCCGAGCGCAACAAAAAACACAGGCCAGGAATACCATGTGCAGAATTGGCCAAAGCAGTTCCATTCCACCATTGCTTTGGCATACCCCAAAGCACCTAATTAAACACTATATTGGATGAACATGTGTTCTTGCATGTACTGCGCCGGAGCACATTCCTGCACAGTTCCAACATATCAGCATGATGCAGGTCAGGGGCCTTCAGGAGACTTGAGGATCGAGTACCCCCTTTCAAGGTACAGCGTGTGTTCATCATGCATCTCCGTATATTGACTTGAGCCCATGATAGGGGTCCAATGTATGGCCCATGATCTTGCCATGCCACTCAGCGCTCTTGATTGAGCAATCGAGACGGATCGAGAAGAGGCTGAAAAAAGCACCTGAAGGTTTTGCATGGCAAGGGGATGATAAGGGGTGTTTGCCGGAAGGATCTTTCAAGGTTCCAAATCATTGGGACATATTGGGACCATTCATGACAGTAAAGCTGGATTCCACAGGGTATATGCCCAAAAGTAGCCATACGGGTATTCACGTCCCGGACAACTATTGTTGGCCATCCTCCTGGAAAGCTTGCTTTTCAGATCTTGGACAAGAATTTGTCTCTATGGGGTGCAGCAGGTAGGACAGACATGGACAAACCCAACGAATAGACCTCTTTCATGTTAGGCGCTCACTCCGATCTCGGGCCACTTGGTAGGCGCACATTGAGGAATACCCGCGGCCACACATCCATTTCCGCCTATTGACTCCTGCAACAGTTCCAGCTTCTAAGAAATTGCTATATAGACTAGAGAAGTTGCAAGACTTGTTCGCGCAGTGCTCGATGATGCATCTTACAGGCATTGGATATCATTGGGTCCTTGCCATTGCACAAGGTTTTCCACGTGAAGACCCCCTGAGTTCTTGTGGTGCCCGCTGCCGAAAAGGCCTCAGGATGATATGTCGACCTGGCACCCTACCAGCCTGGCTCCTTGAGAGGGCTTGCTCACATTGGTCAGAAAGTGTGGGCCCAGTGCCAAACTCAAAATGCCCAATAGTGGAGGCCAGCCTCTGAACCGCTTGGTGCAAATGATTGGACAATAATGTGTGTGACTTTACAACGCTGCCCCGTTTTGATTGGCATTTTCGGGTTTGCAGGGATAACAAAGTTTGTGAACAGCCAGGTCTGCCTGATGGCCCGAAAGCTATGGTTGAGCCTTGCAGGAATGAGGCCATGCCTTGTTGATGCATAGCCTGGCGAAGTACCTCTATTCAAGCTTTTGGTCTTTCAAGTGGATAATGAAGGAATCGCACTTGCTCAGTGCCGCAGTGATGCTTCAACAGCTCTTTTATCACCAGGTGCGAAATATTGTTTCGATAGGATTGCGTCCAGGTGTCCAAGCGACTGGGTTGCAAATTCGACTATGCCGAAAAATGTTTTCTCCACCGCACTGATTAGAGGCAAAGGGGCTAACTTGAGGACAGTGGGGACGAAAGCGAGGGGTGTGGAAGGATCAAGGGGACGCGGAGGGAGGGCAGCAACGCAACGCTTTTGTACCACAAGCGCAAAGTGTTGTTGGCTGAGTCAACCGAACACAAAAAAATAACATCGACTTTCATATTGTCTTTTCTAGGCATTTGGTATGTTTTCTCAAAAGGACGAGGGAGGAGTCGAATAGCATCTTTCAATTCACTTTACAGGGGGGGGCCACCCCCCCTTAGACGTTTCAATCTGCAATTGAAATATCAATGGGGGGGTGGTTATTGAAAGAATCAATAAAAACGGAGGGGAGGGCCCCCCCCCTCGGCTGACCTCCCTTTAATTGAAAGAATCAATTAGTTCACTGAACCCTTCAATTTTGAGCCTCACTATATTTCGTAAACAACAACTTCCGCTGAGCTCCTTCTGAGCTCGCTTTCGTGATATGGATTAATGAGAAACCAAGGAAGGATGCGAGCGAGCAAGCAAGCAAGGCAGCGAACATCAGGAGGCATAAGGAAGCAAGAGGAAGAAAGAGGAAGCAAAGCTGAACGCGAGCAAGTTTCCGTGCTTTGGGAACAGGATGGCACTGGGAGTTCATTTGCATTCAGTCCTGCTGATGGCGAACTTTTTTTAAATGTTGCCTAAAGGTCTGTGAAGACACATCATAGATGCAAGCCTGGCAATATCTTGTTTTTCAGAAAGCCCAAAGACAACAACTAAGAGGCAACAAGCAAACAATCGTATCAAGCAAAAGAAGCCAGAACACACAATTGACAAGGAGAAAAACAAAAAATACAACAGCTAAGAAGCAGAAAGGATGAGAAGGAGAAAGCAGAAAAGTAGAGAAGGTAGACAAGCAGAAAAGCAACGACGAAGAACAGCGAACAAGCAGAAGAGCAATCCACAAGAAAAGCTGAAAAGGAAACCGAGGAACCAAATAAAAGCAAACAAAAATCATTGGGTTCAATACCGTTCGCGGATGCTGCCTGTATAGGAATTACCATCAGTTCTAATCCCTATAGGAATTAGACTTACAAGGTCTAGGTTGGTACCAAAGAACTCCGCTTGTAAACGCACTGAAGGATGTCCAGTGCTTCGCACACTTCGGGAGTCCGGGAGTCCGGGAAAGAAAGTTGGTGCAAAGGATGGCGCTCTCAAAACTTAGATTTTCTACAAGGGGAGTTCATTGGAAGGGTCAGCGTAATAGAACCCAAAGTGTGTTTTGACAAGCTACTGCAAGATTTGGGCAAAAAAGGCTGGGAGGTGCCAATGCAACTGACTGGCGGGACCCCAGCACTGAAATTGTTCACCGAGTCTTTCTGGTGCTTGCAATCTAGCTAAGCTGTGTCGGTTTTTGGGCCTCATTGTGCAAGTTCCATTTGAGCAAGCCTGGTATACTGATTTTGCATCACCATTTGTGGAAGCCCACTTGGGCATTTTGTCTTACATCGTCCATCTCAGGTGTTCTTTTCAGCCTCGCTCTAGTCCCATGTTGGAGCAGAAGGTGCCACTGATGGTATCATGGATTGTTTGTTGTCTTTGCGCAAGTTATAGATGTCGGCCGAGTCGGCCCTGTTTTCCTGGCATGTTTCAAGCTCAGTGCATATACAAGAAGAGATCGGTTCCATCGCCAATAACACAACCAAGCGGCTGCCGCGTACACAAGGCAGAAGTCACTCAGGGCCTTGTGAACCATGTGCCACCCGCCAGCCACACAAGATCCACCTTGGCACATCGGCCTGCAGCGAGTTGACGAGTGTGAAGGTCATTGGCCGATTGGCCTGGAAGAGAGCTCG
>CAXIVM010000150.1:0-19013 GCA_964035705.1 Porites rus
AGCCCAAATGTGAATTGGTCAAAACTCCAAATCAGGGAGGCTCATCCTGCCCAAATCCAGGCCCCAAAGCTCGGCTTGAGGCTTCAAGGTTCCCATCTCTTCCGTGGACCATCCATTTTAGAAACAATAAGCTACTAGGAACAAGTGCATCGCTACTAGTAACAAGTGCCTTACTACTAGTAACAAGAAGCTACTACTATTAATTTAATTGAAACACGATGGGTCTTCGGCACCGGACCCCTTAGCTCGCCCTCTTCAGGGTCCCCCTCGCCGTCACCTCGCCTCGCTTCTGTGGAGCCCTAAAAGATGACATGTCACGTAGGTCCACCTCGGGGACATCCGAACGGTCCACTCAAAGCTCCGCGAAACACCGAGAATCTGGGAGAAACACCCAAGTCCACAACAAGAAAAGTGGCGTGTGTGGCGAAGAACAGTTGGTCGGCTCCTGTGATCAATTTGTCCTCTACCATCGGGTCCTTCAAAAATAATATAGCCCATCGCAAATAATACCGACTTGGAACAGACTGAGATTGTGCGGAACTATGGAGTGTTGCAAATGCTCTCGGAATTGGAGATCATCCTGCATTCTTGCAAGCTTCAGGAAAAAAGCATAGGTTTCACAAGAATGCTATAAACGTTGAGCCTTTCAGTTATCTGTCAAAAACATTCAAAAACCAGGGTGTTACCAATTTTTAAGCAACCACTTGATGTCACAGATTGCCTTTATCAGGGTGGCCCACAATTCCAAAGACAAGGGTCCACAACAAAAAGAGACATCCTTGTGGTGGTCATCTAGATTCCTTGGGGAGGTTCCAGAAACTGCACTCTAAGGCATCATGACTCAAGACCAAAAGCGTTGTCCGACAGAGCTGCCAAATCATCCCAATGATGCCCAGCACAAAGACAACAGGTAGGACCTGAGTATCAACCTACGCGCTCGTTTCATTTTAAAGCGGGCCTTCACTTTCGGAAGCATCTAACAGGCTCGGGGTGCTACGTTTGAAAACGTCCATCTAGAAGTGTTTTTAAACCTGCCACAGCAGTTGAAAGCAGAAAGAGATCCTGTACGTGCCTCCTCGCAAAGTTAAAGCATCCTTCAGAAAGCTCCAATCTCTCTCGAAACAAGCGTTTCGCACGTTGAACATGGTATTCTTGTTCCTGTTTGACGTGATCCATCTTCCGATGCTCCGCATGTGCTGTACGTGGAACAGCATCAAGTCACATGCCAAAGGCAACGCCATCTGCAGTTCGCTGAATGGACTGTGCGGCCAAATGGAAACAGCACCCACCTGAGCAGTGAAAGAATGGCGGCGCGTGAAATGAATGGAATGAGACATGGTGAGGGTGTTCCACTTTTTGACATGTCCAGACGAACAGTCTCCGACTGATAAGACAGTCTCATCATCGGGCGCATGCTCAGAAAACGTGGAGGGCCATGCGGAGCGCTGCATCAAACTAAATCGCTTCAGAAGTGCGCTGTATCCAGGCAGAGGCTTGCCGGCCATGAACCCAGAAGATGTGTCCGGAAGCCAACAGTTCATGCATCGTGTGTGTGCCCGTTTGTGCCCAAATTTCAACAACTGTTGCCAACAAGATCTACAACCCTCAATGACCCAACGCCACCCAGGTCTGTCCGCCTGTGAAGGCAGTGGCTGAGCTTGCCTGCCAGGGCCATGGCTATGACTGTCATCTGGATTTTAGACTAGACTCCAGAGCATGCAGCCATCACATACCAACAAGTCCCGGCCTGATGGAAAGACACAGGAAAGGCCCATTGAGCCATTCCCAAGCTGAACATTCCAGAACATGTTGGAAGGCTCTCTCCAGGATGTTGTTTTGCAGTCTCTTGCAAACTTTGCCCTGTGAATATGTTGCAGAAAACAAATACTGAGCATGCAAACAGATCAGCAGTCAGCGGTCCTTTTCCTCAAGCTTGGCAAAGCCTGCTTCAACCATCGGCAGATTGCCTGCCTGGCGAATATGGGTTGAGCCTCAGCAAGAAGGGTATTAGTATCACACTCGAAGGACTGACACTTTCAGCTAACTCTAAGCAGTGAACTGAAGCACGCCACAGTGCAACATGTCCTTTGGTCGCTCTGTTCTGCGAGAGGCAAGTAGAGCCTGAGAAGGTTAAAGTAGGCGTGGGTCAAACAATGTAGTTTGTGTAGTTCTACTGCACATTACCAGCATTACCAGCACCACCAGCACCACCAGCACCACCAGCACCCTCCCTACCTTCCTGACATAAAACCCTGCAACACACGACGTCGTCGGTCACATCTGTCGTGTTGAACACTACCCACCTGCTGCAGGACCTTGTTGAATTGCTTTGGGCGGAGTGGCTCACGGTAGACCTCCACAATGCAATGGCTTTCTTCGGCTTTTAGACCCATCTGCCGTGCCTGGTCATCGCTCTGATTGTAGAACACATCCAGCAAAGGCAGTGAGGTCCTGCAAAAGCCCGTTTGTCGACTGTTCCATTCATAGGGTTCCTGAAAAATTGTCACGGCTTACACCCCTTTGGATTTTTTATCACCTGTTCAGCACCCGAAAGAGCGGGACTTCAAGTGACACCACTTTCGTTGAGGGAAAGTGGCCTCGGCCGATCCGTTTGGGACGAGTCCGGTCCCGCCATCAAAGCCCGAGTGCGCATTCCATCCGTAGGCCGTGTGGTCGCGATTGACCTGCAACCCCAGCAACGAAGAGTGGAAGGTCATGGGCAACACGTGGCCAAACGAAACAGGATTGGAGTAACCAACATGTTGCCAAACTGTCGACCAGAATGTTCATAACGAAGACACCAACACCACCACCGAAGGCTGGCCTCCTCTGCACCGAACGTGGCCCAAAAAAGGAAACTGTGTTCTGAGATGTCAATGCCGTCTAGATGTACGGTGTCAAGCCTCAGAGTCTCCATGAAGGAAGTGGAAAATCACCAACTTCTCCTCGGTGACCATCGAAAGGGTCCGAGAAAGTGTTCAGTGCATTACATCTAATCAATTTCTGTGAACTGTGAGCTCCAGCCATAGTGCCAGTCCAGCCAGTGGTGTTCAAGACTCTTGCAGACACAAACCTCGGTCAGATGTTTCTGTCAGAATTGGAGTCGCTGTCAGCAGGAGCAACCCCGGATGTTTTATATGGCTCTTCGACACCAGGTTCGCGAATGCGTTGCTCTTCGACGCCAGGGCGAGCCACTCGTTCACGGGGTCCAACAAGGCCCAGCGCGGCACCACGGGCTCCAAGTACCTAGCAACAAGAAGCTACTAGTAGCAAGTGCATCGCTAGTAGTAGGAAGGGCATCGCTATTAGTAGCAAGAAGTGGGCAAAAAGGAGATCTAGTAACAAGAAGCTACTAGGAACAAAGGGCATCGCTACTAACAAGGTTAGGAGCAAGAAGCTACTAGTAGCTCTTTCGGTGTCCTTTCGTTTTCTTGTTCCCTCGTTTTTCGTGGCGTGGCTCCAACGAGCCACACGTCGGCCAACAAGGCCCGGCCTTTCCCAGTGACCAGCCAGCTTGGTGGGACCCTGTTTCGAAACCTGAAGAATCTGCATTTCGGATAGGGCGCAACTTGAAGAGCTTTGAAGAAGAGATGGACTCTGGTGAAGTGGAATTGTCCTTCAAACAGGCGCTCTAAGCAACAGTGGCCCTCAAATGGATGGGAGCGATCAGGAAACACATCTCACGTCCACTTTCTCTCTCAGCTGCTCGTGTTCCTAAAGATAGGTAAGGTCTTCCCTGTCGCAGTGAAGCAGGAGCACCACCAAGAAAGTCGTTTCGTGAGAGTATTCTCGCAGGTCTTCTTAATTCAAAACCATCATCAGCCAACCCATGTTTGTCTGCCTTGCCTCATCAGGGCGACCAGCAAGGAAAGCGCTAAATGCTTGCTGGTCGTGAGTGTAGACCTTGGTACTGAAGAAAGTATTCAAGGTGGAGGGAGAGATCACCTAGAAGCGATGGCCTTCACCCTAATAGCGATGGCCTCCAACCTAATAGCGATGGCCTCCACCCTAATAGCGATGGCCTCCAACCTAATAGCGATGGCCTCCACCCTAATAGCGATGGCCTTCACCCTAATAGCGATGGCCTCCAACCTAATAGCGATGGCCTCCACCCTAATAGCGATGGCCTCCAACCTAATAGCGATGGCCTCCACCCTAATAGCGATGGCCTCCAACCTAATAGCGATGGCCTCCACACCCCAATAGCGATGGCCTCCAACCTGATAGCGATGGCATCCACCCTAATAGCGATGGCCTCCAACCTAATAGCGATGGCCTCCAACCTAATAGCGATGGCCTCCACCCTAATAGCGATGGCCTTCACCCTAATAGCGATGGCCTCCAACCTAATAGCGATGGCCTCCACCCTAATAGCGATGGCCTCCAACCTAATAGCGATGGCCTCCACCCTAATAGCGATGGCCTCCAACCTAATAGCGATGGCCTCCACACCCCAATAGCGATGGCCTCCAACCTGATAGCGATGGCATCCACCCTAATAGCGATGGCCTCCAACCTAATAGCGATGGCCTCCACCCCAATAGCGATGGCCTCCAACTTAATAGCGATGGCCTCCACCCTTATGGCGATGGCCTCCAACCTAATAGCGATGGTCTTCAACCTAATAGCAATGGCCTCCCCTAATAGCGATGGCCTCCAACCTAATAGCGATGGCCTCCATTCTACTTCAAATTAAGTTTTGTCCTTTGTTTCAACATCTCAAAGTCTTCAGAGAGCTTCCCACATGCTCATACATCCATGAAAGGAGAAGAAGCAGCCACTCCGCAACCACCTGCGCAACACTTCAACAAATCACTTGGAAACATCAGAACCTTCAGCAACCTTCAGAATCATACATAAAAAGCGGCCTTTGTGGCTTTGAAGAACACCAGGCCACTGCAAATGCAGTCATCAGCGAAAGAGCCACTGACCAAAAGATCAACGGACCTGGCAGTGCTTGTTTGGTCCTGTTGGCCCAGAGCTCAAAGCTATTTGCAAAAAAGAATTGAAGAGTGCAATGGTAAACCGAAGCGGCACCCGATTTGGATTCACCCGAATTGAAGCCTCCATTGAGCTTCGCCCAGGATGAAGGGAGTCGGGTCTTGCAGCAAGAAGATGTCAAAATCTAGCCTTTTCACAGATTGACAACAATGACAAATAAAACTGATAAAATATCTCATGTTCAGCTCTCACCAATCAATTTTTCACAAGTTCAATCCAACCCGTGTCACTCAAGTAGTTTATGGGTGTATGGCAGCGGTTTTAGGAGCCTTTTTACTCTTTTTAGGTCTTAGAAAAGTGGTGCATTGGCAAGAGATGGCAAATGGAGCTAGCTACTCTTCCAGGATCAAAAAGGGACCAAATGCTCCGAAGATGACTTAACTTTGCCAAAACAGTTTTTTTCAATGCAGGAAAGGACTGAGATAGAGGAGATGCAGGGCTACGGATCAAAATTGTCTTGAAAGAAAACGAAACCAAAGCACAAGTCCCCTGTGTGAAGCGATGTGCCAGTTGTGAACCAAGTCTCCCTTGAGATCATTCCAAGCTTTGCAAATGCTTGGACAACTGACTAAGGCTGCAGCCAAAAGACATCAATGTTTAGCCACAAATATATCAAAGGCCTTTCAGAGACCAGTATGTTGACTTCTGAAACGAGCAGTTCAGAGCCTTCATGCACTCGTCATACCAGACGCTGAGAACCCAGCAGCGTGAACTTGTTGAGGATTGATGGTGTTCCAGGCACACACCTGCCGGCACACCCATCTTGCCCACTGTCGGTGTCTCCGCGGACGTGATGCACCTGTCTCCGCGGCCCAAAGACAAGCATGTGTCTAGAGCTGCATCATCCAGGCAAAAGAGCACCAGGTTTGATATGCCTCCAGGTTTGCAGACTAAGAACAAGAAGCTACTAGGGGCTCCTGGCATCGCTACTAGGAGCAAGAAGCTACCAGTAGCTGATGTCTTGCGTCCATCATTCTTGAATCAGTGCATAGAATGGATGCCTGGCGGCCAACCTTTTCTTTTGGACCATCCACCGCCCACAGCTGATGGTGACCCCCAGTGCTGACCCACCCACTTGATGTGCTTTTAGAGGCGCCAAATGCTTCAGCCCTGTGCACAAAGCGCTGGATGTAGGGCACGTACCTGGCACCCCACGACCACGACGCCGAAGATAGCCACACTGTGGCGCACCGAGGGCCGAAGACCATGGTTATGTACAGAAAGTTCCTGGCCTCTAGGCCTCGCGCCTCAGAGGTAAATGCTCGTCTTTTCGCAAACATCTGGCAGCACCCTGCAGCCCCAGCACCCAAACTCCCAACGCACAGCCATGGACATCTCGCAGCCACCCTAGAGCAGCGCCCTGCAACAGCAGCAGCACCCAAGCTCCAAAGCGCACACAATCACTGCTTCCTTTACTTGAAGTCAGAACTCAGAACCCCAATAGCTCTCGGTATCTGGGGAAAGATGCTTCCGAACTTTTCAATCAAACTGCAGCCCCACACCTCTGCCCCGTTGGTGGCATACGGCTTTGGTATGCCCGCCTTGAGCTGCTGACATCGTTTTCGAAGAAAAACCACAGATTCGCTGGGTAGCCCGAACGAGGACAGACTTCAGGACGCCCAAGAAGGATGGTGACATCTTTGCACCTCACAAGAACGTGTCAAACCTGCGAAGAAAAGCCCCACGAAACGTCCCGAGGCAGCCAGGGCCTGGTTCTGAAGCGCCCCAGAGCGGTCTCTCCAGCAACGGGAAAGCACCTGTCAGGAGTCCCAAAACCGTGTCCAGTCGGAGTCCCCAAACCGTCGAGTCCAGAAATGGCATGCCAAGGGACCCTGGAGCTCGGAGGGCAGGAAGTCCAGTCGGAACTCATGCCGCTTCAGTGGAGCTCGAATTCGATCAAGAAATCCAAACCTGAGGAGCTCCACGCAAGCCATCCTTGAAGCTACCCCCCTCCCCCACAACTCCTGGCAAACCAATGACAAAGGCCCGTTTGGGCAAAGCCTTATACTATCACCGTTTGGGAATTGCCAAGACTCTTGAGGGATGTATACTAGAATCATCCTGAGAACCGCACATACCCCACGAATTGCAGGCAATCTCTTGCCAGTCACGTTCCTGGGAAAATCTGAGAAATCTGTCTCTAAGTTCCTTATCCCCAAGAAGCTCAGAACAAGGCGCGAAACATGTTGTCAATGATCACAGCATACTGGTTGACACATTCAGCCTGCCTTAGTTGACAGCCTAGATTAAAAATCAACCGACTTGACACGGGATCTGGCATGGACTGTTTCACACATCATCAGTTGCCGCCACCACTCTGCTTCAGGACATCTTTGCCGAGCGTCGTCTCCGCACAAACAGCCAGCTTCCAAAGGGACACCAGCGCAAAGCCATACGTGCACTCCTGGTCAACTGCAGGGGGCCGGGAGCCTGTTCCTATTAGGTTGGAGGCCGTTGCTTGTAGGTTGGAGGCCAGCGCTTGTAGGTTGGAGACCATTGCTTTTATAGGCTCAACTACACGTCCACTCCTCCATGCCGGCCAGCCAGTTCGCCTGGAAGCTTCTCCGGTAAACGAGGTGTTTGGCCTCATGAAACCTCACAGTCGGGCAGTAAAACACAAACGCCAGCTTGTTTGATTCACGTAAGTGCGCTTTCCTTTGATGAGTTATTCTATCTCTGATTTGCAACTGACCCTGCTGTCAAGGAAAAGAAGGACAAATTCAAGTTCCCTTCTACGTTGGTCTTTCGTCTTTCGCACAATTCTGCACACTATTCAACGTATTCCTCATAGTGTGGCAGAATCACACACATTACACATCCCCTTGCAAACTTTGATACTATGTTCGGTCAGGAAGCGTTAAAACCCAAAAACACATCGAACTCACACACTCAAGATGTTGCGTACGGAAATGACTTGCGGCTTGCCACGCGCCAGCCTAAGTAAAAACCTGAGGAACCAGGGTGAGTATACGTAAAGTGTTCTGACCATGAGAACCTTCGATGAAGAACCGCTGCAAAGGCTGGACGCATTTTTCGGTTTACCATCAGGGACCATAAGGAAACAAGTTTTAGCACTCAAGCAGGTACGTGATCCCAGCGTCCCAGGATCATATCAGCCATGGAATGCAGCCCTCTCTTGGTTGGACAACCAACTGCATCCATGGGATTGTCGTCCTGCAATAAAATTAACGTAACGGTCCCCCGTGACTCTAAGGGTTTCACACAGTTAGGAAATGCGCAATGAAAGGAAAGCTGCTCGCCACACGGCAACCTAGGTATCCATAATCCCAAGAGGCCAGGGAAACAAAGACCTGAAAATTGTAAAAATTGTAACTGGAGCGGAGGCCAACCAAAGCGAATGCGACCGAGCGACAAGGACGACAGAAACGTGCACAAAAAGAAAGGAACACACAATCAAAGGATTCCATGTGACTCCAAGGGTTTCACACACACACGCCTCCCACAAGGGAAGCACGGAAAACTAATGTTTAGACTAATGTGCCTGCGCGCGCAAAAAGACAAACGGATGAGGACATGACAGGAAGACAAGACAGACAAGGTGTATGTGGTTGCGATGACAAGCAACCAAGTGACCAGGAACAACCAGATGAGCCAAACCTCGTTATAACAACCTGGGCGACCTCAGACCTGGGTTTCGTGTACGGGTGCACGTGCACACTGAGGATCGGACCACTGTGCGCGCTAAAGAGAACAAGTCGTTCACCGACAAATCATCCTGCGAGATGATGCGTCTGATCATCACTGATGTGAAACCAAGAACGAATAGGCACAGGCTAGCAGGGCTTCTGAGGTGATGCTTAGGCCCACGGGGGGCGAGCAACAAAAGGTGGAAAATTGAGGAAGCCTGCGAAAAGATTAGAGCCAAGTGCGGTAGGGTGAGAAAGAAAGAGTGAAACAGATGTCAAGGGACGGGACAGCCCGGGAAGGGGTGCAGCTGTAATGCGCTGTCCGCACGCAGCCGCGGCTAGAGCTCCGCTCGTAGCCAGGAGGCCCTAGGATCTAGAGAGGCCGGCTCAGGGAACGCTCAGTAGACGAAGCCAATTACTCTGAAAGTTCAGCACGGCGGCGGAGCGCCGCTCGTGCACGGTGGCTGCGAACCACCACGCAGAGTTCTTGAAGGAGCGAGCTGTGCAGGATCGCCTTCGCCTTCAGTCCGGGCCGCTGCGCTCAGTGACTCGCCTCCGGCTCCCACGCTCCAGCTGACTCAGCGACCATTGGTACAAAACGCACCCCTTGGGCCGCGCAAAGTTTCGCTGTGTCCAGGTGTGAGGCTTTAGTGGCAGCAAGCTGGTGGCTACCGTCAGGGCTGCGGTGGCCGGCCTGGCAACGATGTCCTGCCGCTGTGGGGCCGCGATGGCCAAGTCGGGCAGCAGGCGCACCGTTGTAGCTGGGGAGGAAGATGTCGGCCGGTCTACGTTGTTGGTGGCTAGCGTCTTCTGGACGCTGGGGGAGCAGGAGCCCCGGACGCTCCTTTTCCGGTTGGAGCCCGGCCCGTTCGGCCCAACGGCACAGGACATCGCGGACAGCTGTATGGCGCAGGGTTCGCTCTCCCCCGGCCACGCAAGCGCCAGCGTGGAGGGACAGAGTGTCCATGATGCCGTTGCATTGGGGCGCCATTTGTCCTCGCTAGCGTCTGGAAGGTTCAAACGGTGGTGGCGCAGCTCCGTGATGAACACTGCACTCTCCATCCGTGTGGGCCCACCCGGGCCCCAGGCTCCGCTTCAGAGCGCAAGAGGGCTTGAGTGGCGGATTGTTCCAAGTGTGTGCGCCAGGAGGCTTCGTCTGTGGCACGGGCAAGGGCTTTTTGGGTCATGCTCAAGGCGGCCCCCGGTGCCAAGGGGTTGGTGAGCATGGCGTTCAGCATTGTCGTGGCCACAGTAACGGCGGGGTCCACCACCACGGACGCGGCGACAT
Source organism: Porites rus (assembly GCA_964035705.1). Taxonomy (NCBI): domain Eukaryota; kingdom Metazoa; phylum Cnidaria; class Anthozoa; order Scleractinia; family Poritidae; genus Porites; species Porites rus. The sequence continues at coordinate 9,937 of CAXIVM010000150.1, forward strand.
AGCCCCCGTCAAGTTCTGCACACGCCGTGGCTGTGCTCCCAACCGAGGCTAAGTATGCAGCGGGGGCATCCAAGGCTGCCGATCTGAGACCTCGCCCGGCATATGCCAAGCCGCGGCCGGCCTGTTCTCTTTGGGTGGCATTGAGGTGCAGCCCGGTTATACTCGAAAAGGCCGAGTGCAACGCGGTGTTGTAAGTCTGGAGAGGCTGCAGTTGGGCGTGGGGCGGGTTGCATCGAAGGCTGTGCACTATGCACCCATACCCCGCGCAGGTGCGGAGCAGGCGGAGCCCCACTTGGGCATCCCCGATGCCAAACAAGGCGTCCAGCAAAGGCAAGACGGCCTGAACCCGATCAGCAGTGTGGGCCGCAAGGTGGGCCAAGGGGATCACCCTGCTGGACCCCCCCCGCGGATTGGATGGTGGACTGGCCAAACCGCAGGAGAGAAGGGCTTTCAGAGCACCAGGCAACCCACGGCGCTATGTGCGGGAAGTGGCAAGCCGCAGCTTGCAGGACCGCTTGCCGCGAGACGCGGTTGAAGGCATTGCTGAAATCAAGTTTGAGGAGGACCTTGCTCCGGTTGTGTCGGTTGCGTTGGACCCAGGCTCGCACCGTGTGCACAGCAATTTCTGCTCCCGCTTTCACCCCGACTCCAACTTGGGAAGGCCAGAGGAGACGGCGAGCTTCTGGTTGCACCATGTGGGCCAAGCATTTTGCAGTGAGGCGCCGCAGCACTTCCCCAATGGCAATGGGCCTCACCCCGCCATGTGGCTTGGGCACCGCTACCAGGCTGGCCCCGGCCAGGACGGGGGCAACGGCCCCGCACGCCTGCCCCGGACAAGGGAGGTGAGGTGTTCTGTGACTGCTTGTAAGTTGCCCGGGTGGCCTGCTTCCCGGAGGTGTTGGACTCGGAGGCCTGATGGTCCAGGGGCAGTATCGGCGGGAAAGCTGCGGAGAGCCTTGGAAACCACATCCACCGGGACCTCATCCGCTAGTGGTAGGCTTGCCCAATCCACTGCTGGCTGGGCTTGCGCGGGGTGGAGGGCCCGCAGCGCTGTCGTGGTGGCAGCGGCTTCGGCGCACAGGGAACAAGGGTGAGGTGACGAAACATGAAGCCAGAAAGACATGAAATTAAAGAGGAAAGAAAGTGTGTGTGAAGGGATAAGGATGAAAACGGAACCAAATGGAAGGGCCAAAAACCGATGAATCCGACCTTTGGCATAAGCCTCCTGCTGTCCGCTAATGCGTACTGAAAGGAAAGCCGCTCGCCACACGGCAACCTAGGCATCCATAATCCTAAGAGGCCAGGTAAGCAGAGACCTAAAAGTTGTAAAAGTTGTAAGTGGAGTGGAGGCCAACCAAAGCGAAAGCGACCGAGCGACAAGGACGACAGAAACGTGCAAAGTCTGCCGACCTAGCTCCCAGCTGCAAGGGTTTCACATATACACACACACACAAAAAAAAAATGAACGCTCAGCAGTCACTCTCTGAGCAGATTACCAGTCAGGTGCCTGCAAAGCTTGACGTAACTGCAACCTGGGGAGCTTGGCGGGAACCGACGTAACCTGCTTCACCGAATAGTTGATCATCCACTGCAACCTACTGCTTCACCTGATATTTCAAGATATAAGATATTTCACTGACTCTCTGCACCAACTGCTTCACCAAATTAAATAACCCTTCTTTGTTGGTGCTGTGTTTGAATGTTGTGAAAAATCATGACTGTGCAATGAGGCTGCCACCAGTCCAAGGCAGGCTCCTGCAAAGGCAAATTGAAGCCACTGCCACACGATAGAGTTCTTTCCAAGCAGGGGCCACAAAACTGCCGCTCCCAAACCTGAATCTCTGTGCAGCTCAGCTCGGGATCATCGTAGTACGCGGGAAGCCTAGAAAATGAGTGTCTTTCGCCTTGTGCAACCTGTTTTTCTGGGTTGTTTTCACATCTCAAACCAAGACCCCAAGTAGGAAACGAATGAAACACCATGAACCCCCCCAACGCTCCAATCGCCAACGCCGTCGATTCGCTTCTCTTCACGCTCGATTCTCTCCGCGCGAGGTCCCAGGTGTGGATCGGAGCCTGATGCTATCCAGCGCAGCCAAGACCGGCCAACGGGTGCCAAGCAGAAGCTCCAGAGTCAAACGTGTGCTGCGAAAGATCTCTTGAATGACCTCCAAGTGCTTCAGTGCTTGACAGGAGCAAAGAGGCCGAGCAACATGCAAAACCTCTTATGTGTTGTAGTGAGCACTCTTCCCAACGTTATCGTTTTTGATGTGAACCTTATCATTCCTGAGGGTTTGGGCACACCTAACAACATGTACTAAAACCTTATCATGTTTTCTGTGAACCTTAGCGTTTGAAGGTTTCCTTCACTTTACTTACTTAGTTTTCACTGTAGTGATGCTGCCTTCATCGGAGGTTTTGGCAGTTGCTCATATGATTCTGCCATCATTGGTTCGAAACTCTGCTCTTTCAGGCTACTCTCACACCTCTTTACCAGAACGACTCTGAATTCTGGAGTCGAGCAAAATGCTATAGAGCGACAGAGCTACACGTACGGCTTTGATTTGAGCAAAGCCCTGCCTTCCCCAACTCATTTTGAAATACTTCCACCCAATGCTTGATTTGGTTAACCCACTATGAGTCTTTTTGCGGTGATCGGACCGAGATTGGATTTTTAAATCAGTTCGTAGCCTCCATCGGCTTTGGCCAATTCTAAGTCATCAACCTGTTGCTTGGTGGCCTAATTGGAAAGCACGTCACGATTTCTGTTGTAAGAGGAACACGATGTACTTCAGGGCACGGAGAGGTCGGTGGGTTGGCAGGGCCAAGGAAGATAACATTCGCTGTCATTGGTGCAAGAATAGGCACCTTGCCCTTTACAAAGTGAGTGTGTGGGTGTGTCACGATGATAACTTAGTGTGATCTCATGTGCAAATGACAAACTTGGTTGTCGTCGTCTTGCTACTTTAAGGAGGGAAAGGCATTATTCATTTTTCATAACCAAAGGCGAGTTCCAAATGTGCATGTTTTGTGGAAGAGGATGCTATAATTTTGATGAAATGGCCCGAGGCCTCCATTTGTTGGACATCGTGCAGAACAAAAAACTATTTCAACTCTTTGCGTTTGCTTTTGGTGTCTTCCCCGACACAATGCTCCCAACCAATTTTTCAGCCTTTGAGGTTCTTCTCCCTGTGTTTTTGAACTTGTTTCCTCTGCTGTTGATTTCAAGATAGCGAGGCAATGGCAACATACTGGCTGCATGAATTCAAGTGCCAATTGCAATGCTTAAGGGCGTACCTTTAGGAACTTGCATAGCTTTAAGACTTGACATGGTCGGTCCCCTGCCGCAACTTATGGACCGTATGGGAAGGAGAAGCATCCTCTCATCCCCAAGAAAAATTCAGGGGAGGAGCGTGGCTGAGCAAAGCTCAGGCTCACAAGTTTCACTCTTTTGCCTTGTCCAAGACCGTGTCCTTTGTGTACTTATGTGGGCCCCATGCTGATGCCCAGTGCGTGGGCACGCACACTTGTAAGATTTCACTCAAGACAGCAGTGGTGTTTGATTTGAAGGTCTGAATTGCCAATTATGCGAAATGCCAAGGCGGCTCACGAAAGCGACTGTTTGCAACGGTGCAGATCTTCAATACATCACTTGCTCTTCATTCTAAACCACGTGTTATTCACTAAATAGAATGGCGATATGCAAACAATGCCATGTAAACCTTTTAGCATCGTCAACATATCGTATCCCATCAATATGAGTGTCTTCTCATTCTACTTGCTTTTTTGCTTATTTTTCATTATCACCTTTGTCGCTGTCTGGAAATCAGTTCCATTGCTTAGATTTTGAAACTTTCAGTAGCTTTGCTAGCTGCATTCCGTGTGCACGGCAATGACACGTGTCGGCGCCTGCGAAAGAAGCTCCGTCTCGGAAGCCGTACAACTCTCTGCCTGTGGAAACGGCAACCAGATGAAACGAAAAGAAAAGAAACGCCTCGCTGCATTCCACCGGTGATTCCATGAGTCGCTGATGCCTCCTCCTCGCTGCAATGGCCAAAACCTTGGCAAGACTGGCCTGAAAAAAGATGCCCCGTCAATTTCGGATGCGTCGCCATGTCTTTGGATTTCATGACACTCAGACATGAACGAACTGCGGCTGCAAACAAGATGCCCAGGAAGCACCTGCAGAGAGAACCCAGCAGTCACTTCTCTGTTGATCTGCTGATCACATGAACTTGGACGTTGTTGCTGAGGCACGGAGGCAGCCGTTGGTCGGCTAAAGTTTCATAAGCCTTGCAGGCGCATGGCAAAACCATTCAGACCTGCTGAAGCCCTGATGTTCCAAGATTCTCCGCACAATGCTTGAGTGGCTATGGAAATGCGGCCTGGACAAAGTGGACTTCTTGCAGTCGCTCTGCAACCACTTTTCTCCATGAAGGCAACTCATCTTGTTCAACCTAGCCGCGGGCTTTTGGCAAGGGCGAGTCGTGTGCAAGGCACGTCTATGAAAAACGAGTTGACAATCTGTGGAAAGCATGTGTGGTCGAGCCTGCAACCTCAAGTCTTTCCAATTTACAGGATCTTCCGGTTCCAAAAAGTCATTCCAACCTTGCAGTGTGCGGCTATTGATTCCATATCACTGACATTTCTACTTACAACGATGTGCATGAAAACAATGGTTTAACGCCAGCCCGCAAGAGTTCTCAGTGCTGGAACCAAGAAAAATTGCAAAGGCAACCAACCGACATATATTCCACTCTCGAGCAAGCTGCATATTCCCGATAGCTCTCCAATTGCTAGAGCACTCTGCAGGCAATGTCTGAAAGCAAACCATGTCTGGCAATGAGATCACGGCAATCATAGTCCGGGAATGTCCTCAGCATTTACCATCAAGTCGTTAGAATAGCTGTCTTGGGATGTTCATCGTAGTCTTGCCTCCAGGTTTAGCATTTTTGCCATCGCTAACTACAGAAGGAACTACAAGGAGGATTGAATCCTGGGAAATGGATGTGTTGTGAAACAATATATCACAACTATAGTACTCAAATCCCAAAGCTGCCATCCCGTCACATGCTGATCTGCACAGTGTGTTTCTGTACGTTTGTGATTGAATCAAAAAACAGAGAATCAGTCCCACCAGCTTTTGCCGAGAATCGATTTCCATTGAGGAAGTCGCCCATCAAAGTCCTTTCAAACTGAAGTGACATTGTTTCATCTCCAAACTCAGACGTCGGTCCCAGTGGGCACAGGAAGGCGTCAGCTGAGCCAAGGCCAATGCCAATAACATACAGCTAGTTATGCTGCTTGTTTTCGAGTCGGTGTTGGATTTGGTACCACACTCAAAACAGAATTGCACAACAACAGCCCATGTGACACCAAATAGCAGTGGCAGTGACTGTTTTAGCTGCACCTTCGTCCTACATAAGACTGTGGTCTTTGAGCCCAGATTAATGGGAAACACTTTGCAGATGCACTATGTCACTATGCACTTGAACAAGGTGATTCCAAAGCGATGACTCCAAAGCGACACTGTGCCTTTGGAAACAACCACAATTGAAGTGATAGACCAACCCCAAAACTGCTTCTGCTTAAGTCATCCATTTCCTCACAGGTGCCCAAGCTGCAGGAACAAGCCAAAACCGAGCTAAGGACCAGAGGAACTATACATCTATATCTATAACTGATGACCTCTAACAGTAAAAACCGGCACCATGATGATAACATGCTCACACACCAAAAGTCTAGACCAAAAAGGAATTCAAACAGTTCGCACACCGTCGGATGAGTCTTACCTCTAACCACTTTGAGTGCTTTTTTTGTTCGAAGAGAACGAAGACCAGGAGTACCCAAAGCTGTCAAAGTACCAGCCAATGACTCAGGGCTCATCCCAGATAGTGCTTCTATGCAGTCCCTCGGTTACGACATGTCCTTGTAGAAGAAGGTTTGCACACCGTCGGAGTTCTTGCATGGAAAATTTTGTGCCAGCTGCGAATCGTTAAGCTGCCGGTTACTGTAGTGCGGATTGATGAAAGCTCTTTTCAGGGATGTCATTTGCTCGGCAGTGTGGCCCCATTCCTCTTTGATTCGTGTCTCAATCTCTCGAACATCACGCTCATGCAAGGTTTGCTAGAACCAAGTCGTCGGCACCGTTCTCTCTGAGTCGAGAGATCCCACAGGATGTTTTGGCTCATCAGGGCTGAGAGACCTTAAACTAACGCCAGAATCCCACCTGTTAGGCCCTCACACCTGTGACAATTGCAAACTGCTTGCATTCGTTGACCTTTCTAGCACTCACATTACCGAAATCCGGGAGTTTGCGTTCTCCCACTGTGTGCGGCTCCAACACATATGGCTCCTGAAGACGCTACAGACCAAAGCCTTTATGGACTGCGCCATACTTGGAGAGATTGAAGTCCCACCGACACTCCGCTAAATTGCCAGCAAAGCCTTCCTCGATTGCACCTTGTTAACAGGTCTCAACCTGATGCCAGGAAAGCGAACTACCTGGCAGGGACCCTATGCTGAACAAGCGGCCTTTGAGCAGTGCTACAGATTCGTCATGCCGCCATGGATCAACCTCCTCCCGAATCCAGGATACGATCTTGCAGTCCAACGAGTTGCAAATGAGGACCTGCGTGCAAATACCCACCCTCAGCAGGCGGCACTGCAGGAAACTTGGAAACCTCTTTTGTTTGGAGCAATTGGGTTCCTCCCTGCAGTGGTTTTCCCAATCATGCCTGCTTACCATTCGCACGTGCAAACGATGAACCCGCAAGTTGGTTGCCCATGCCCAAGCCTCTTCAACAGTGAGCCATACGATGCCTGGACATCCAGACACAGTACTACGTGCAAAGGGAACTACAAAGGCAACACAACGCTTCGCAACACTCCGCATGCCTGCTGCCTGAATTTCGAATTTAGTGACATGCACATTGTACTGAGAGTCCGTTCTTGCGTGATTCGATGGCCCCTTTTGTCTCACCTTATCTCACAGTTGTTTCACTCTTGCATGATCCGATGAGTCGCCTCGTGCCAGGCCTTGGTTTGTTTGTTGGTTTACTGTGGTTGTTTGTTTTTGCTTTTTGTTTGTTGTTTCTGCCTGGCCGGTAACTCACCTTCAAGCAGCACAAGATGACCTGTGCATTTTCTGCACACATGGTCTCCACCCGTGCAGAAAAAATTGGTTGATGACAATCGGTTGATGACAATTGGTTGGTGACAATCAGTTGTTGGCAATTGGTTGGTGACAATGGGTTGAGTTGGTTGGTGGCAGTTTTGTTGGTGGCAATTGGTTGATGACAATCGGTTGTTGACAATTGGTTGATGACAATCGGTTGATGACATTGGTTGGTGACAATTGGTTGGTGGCAGTTGGTTGGTGACAATTGGTTGGTGACAGTCGGTTGATGACAGTTGGTTGGTGACAATGAGTTGGTGAATTGGTGGGTGGCAGTTGTTGTTGGTGGGAATTGATTGGCAAGCGGAGGGCGGGAAGAGGAGGAGGAGGAGGAGGAGCAAAGCGGGACACAACGCAAAAAAAATAAGAACACACGTCAATGTGGGGAACAACATTATGTGGGGAACAACATAAGTGGGAAACAACATTATGTGGGGAACAACATTGTTATTGTGAATCTTTTGAACTTGCAGATGTCATGTGCTTTGACATGCAAGCACTTTCAGAAAGATGTATCAATGTGTGTATGAACTTTTGAAACACTGATATACACCGCAGATGTCATGTGCTTTGACACGCAAGCACTTTCAGACACATGTATCAATGTATGTGTGTATGAACTTTTGAAACTGAGATGTACGGCGCTCGCCGCCTCAAGCAAGGGAAGGGAGGGTGGGAGTCTCCAAAAGATTGGAGACGAACGTTTTATGCCCGCCCATTTCGACCTTGCTGCCGAACCTTCCCTGTAACACACATCTGACCTATGCGTGGTACCACCTAAACAGCATAGTATGCTTCCGGTGAAAACAAACCTGACCTACGCATGGTCACATGCAAAAAGAAGGAGCTTGTGTATAATGATTTGTTGTAATATATTTCCACATAAGTCAGGTGAAGCTGGGACAAGGTCAAGTAAGTATTTCTCACCAATAGTGTACATATACATTGACCATGCCACGTGCATTTGGCTCAAGGAAGAGGTGCCTCAAACTGGCTGTTTCCTGTGTGAAATAGGTTATCAGCCGTAGGTTTCACTTCTTTCTCCACTTTTCGTCCCGCGCGCGTCCTACCATGGCAGGCTTCGGGTATCCGCCGATCATTGATCTGGCTTCGGATCAGGACAACATGTCCGCGCGCGAGGGAACGCCTGAGTTCGCAAGTTCCACTGCACTTGTTCCAGAGGGTTATGGTTATTTGGACACGCCTGTTGGGCCTGACATTCTCCAGTACAACCCTCCTACAGCAAGCGCCAGCGGGAACGCTGTGCCGGCCAATACCGTAAGTCAGACAAACGTATTGAACCAGCACTTGCATGTTCACCAAGCCCCAACCACCGATGCTCGGTTGATTGAGGCAGTTGCCGAAGAACGTCACCGGCACGCCATGGACATTCAGGGTGAACAACTCCAGATGGTGAGTACTCAGCGTGACGAGATGCGAGTACAGGGTTTAAGGTTTATGAACGAAACTGAACAAATGTTTCATGAGAATGCGGCTGTGAAACATGAAGCCACTGCTTTTGTTGAAGCGGCTCAAAGGGGATATGAGGCATACGCCGAGGCTTCCGCAGCTGAGCTTAGGTCCATGAAACAACACCATGAGAGTCAGATGTTAGATGCACGCATTCGTAGTGATCATGCAATCGAGAAGTGTATGGCCACCATCGAGTCATTGAACAACCACGTTGAGCATCAGAATCGGCAAACTGAAAGTCTTCATTTGGAATTGAAACAATCCATGAAGAAGCAAACTGATCTTCAGAACCAACTGACTGCTCTTCGGGACGCCAGGCAACAGAACGACTTGTTCAATTCTTGGTTGTCATCTACGTTCGCTTTAAATGCACATAAAAAACAAATCTGAAACTCTCGCACCATCAGCAAACTTTTTTCCTTCGGAATCG
>CAXIVM010000152.1:0-33994 GCA_964035705.1 Porites rus
CTAGAGAGGTGCACCATACTTTGCGAAGCCAAGTGTTGGGCCTCTACATTGCAGCACGGCACGTGTTCAAGTTTTCCTAAAAGCTTGAGAATCCTTAGAGCCTTAGAGGGTTGGATCAACCACCTGCGTTGATCTCTTGGGGTGGTGATGACCACCATCTGTGAATGGGTGAAATTGGAAGAAACATGACTCTGCATTTGCGGTGTCGATGAGCTTCGTATGCAAGTCATTCAAACTAACTTCACCTTTACACCCACACTTCTGGTTTTTAGATCTTTGAGATTGATGCAGGACCTTCCTGGCAGAAACGTTTGAACGCCAAGAAGGACTTGGACGTCCAACCATCCACACATCCATATATTGTATCGTATGCCATATACCAACATGTCATATGTCTTACTGTTGCCTTTTAATCTTACCCAAGTTGACCATGTGGAACCATGGAACCTTTTTGGGCATCCAAAAACATAACTATTTTCGGAACAACGACTCTGTGCTGTTGGCGCCTCCGCTTCCCATTGAGGAGGAGCAAAAAACATCACGGCCTGAGTTGGCGCCGTACACGCCGCCTCATGTGGTGGCTGCGAGTAAGACTGTGACCCGACCGAGAGAAGATGTTCCAGACTTTCCCTCACTGATTGTTGGCAACTTTGCCTCAGGGAAGTCAAGTGCCCTCACAGTATCTTGAATTCAATTTGGACAAACAGTATATTTTTTGATTTCCAATACTTTGCATTCCATGTGTGTCATGACTATGACTATACGGCTAGACTTAGCCCCTGAGAGGCGCAAAAAACAGCTGCATCTGCCATGAAGTGGTGTGAACAACAGGGAGGACACCCGGACTCGCAGGATCATGTGAGTCGAATTGCTAGACTTGGTGCTTCTGGCAAGTTTCCTGGGAACGTTGAGCGTGACATGCACACCTTCTTGAAGGGATTGAACCAGCGATTGGGTGCCAAAATCTCTACTATCAGGGCAAGGCGTGGGTGTCAAACCAATGTTTCACTATGGAGGGGTGCAATGTAGTTGACACCCTCAAGGGATCTGTTAACAAAATTTTGATGTACAGCACCCTAAAAACACCAACAACCACATGGCAGGATGTACAACCACACCGCTGCGAGGGAGGAGTGGCAACCAATGGAAATCCTCTATCCTGACGACCTTGCATCAGCATTGTTTTCGAGAAGCAAAGAAGCTTTCATCAAATGTATGTTTGCTGACGTGGACGCCGATCGATTTTGGAACCATTGTGCTGCACACTGTGAGTGGTTCAAGCAGCACAGCTTGAACACTTACCCACGAAGGGACCGCTTGATCCCTTTTTCTCTTTACGGAGACGATGTACAATGTTACAGAAATTCTGAAGTGGGCACTGTGTCAATCATAGCGTGGACAAGTGACTTCGCTTATGGCAACACATCTCTTTGCCGTTATTTCCCTATAGCTGTTTACTCTGAGCACTGCAGCACCGTGCCTTTGACAATATGAAGGTATGTGCATCTGTTTTTGTTGGACCCATGACCATCATCTTAAACATAATGTTTGTTTTTTGTGAAGTGTATGTTTTGAAACGGCGTCCTCCACCATGTCAGGAGAACACTCACGACGACATTATGAAGTGTGTCATGGCCCGGCTGAAGCAGATGTGTTCCTGCGAGCACCTGTTTGATTGGAGCGCTGATGGGTTTTGCTTTATGTTCTCCAGCGTTCAGGGGGATCTCAAATGGATATTTGACCGCTATGGTTTGCACAACTTCCACGCAAATGCGTGTTGCAGCTTATGTGGCGCGGTTAAGAACCATGCGAATTTGAGCATGACCATTGCCGACTTCAGACCAACAGCTGCTCACATCAACTCCGAGCCAGATCTGAGTGGCTTTCTCGCCAGGAACTCCTCAGTGTTTCAGTTGGCCACCCGCGACAGGGTGTTGCATGATGTCATGCACGGACAACTGCTTGGAACAGGAAAGGTGTTGAACGGGAGTGTGCTGGTTTACATGTGTGAATCTGGTGTGTTTGGAGATTTTCAGCCAGGAGGAGCTGGTATTTATGAACAGTGCTTGGAAAGTGTATTACGTGCTGCGCACTGTGACTTCTTGAGGTTCAAAAAAGAAAGGGGTATCCAAACTGTGCAACCTCGCTTTACACCTTCAAGGTGCTCAAGGAAGACTAGAATGCAATACCCGGTGCTTTCTAGCAAGGCAGCAGCATCAAAGGCCGTGACCATGTGGCTGGCAAATCGTGCCTGCAGTTTTGCTCTCCGAGATGGTGCAAGTGAAATGGATCGCCTTGTTTGCACATGCGTTCAGACGTATGCGATGGCTCTCAATATCATGGACGATTGTGGCCTTGTGATGACGGCGGGGGAGTCTGGTGCATTTTACGATGCCATCATGACACACCTTCAAACCTTTGCATTGCTCAACAAGCGGTCTCGGCAGTTGACTGGACGCGTGATTGGGAGGAATATGTTTATTCTTTTGCCGAAGCATCATCATTTGATGCACGCTGCACAACGCACCAAGCTGGAAAGGATCAATCCAAGATCGTGGTCGCTGTTCAGCGGCGAGGATTTCATTGGCCGCATCGGCCGTATTGCTAGAGTGTGTCACAGGAGCACCGTTTCATTTAGAGTTCTTGAGCGCTACTTAGCTCTCATGTACTTGGAGCTGGCTAAGCTAATCCCATAAGTGCCATACGAAGCATGATCGACGAGTGCGCATGTGAGAAAACATGTTGTCATTTGCATTCAGCACTGATCTGGGCTCCCGGGCACTGTGTCTCAGGTTGTTCGAAAGGTTTTGAGCCAAAACATCATCGCCGGACCCTCCTTTCGAGGGTCCACACGAGGGTCCACTCTTTGCTGAACCCTGCTGAGATTTTGGCCACGTACCAGCCACCCGTCCAGGGACCCACGACGTCCCAGATTCTTAGGGTAGGCATGTTTTGAGTGTGGACGGGAAGAAGATAACAGCAGCACAGAACAAACAGCTAGTCTTGTGCTGCTTTGCTTCTGCTCCGCTCGCTGCTGCTGCGAGGTACAGGGTGGTTGGAATGCTGGTTTGTCTAGTAGGGAGTTGTCGCTTTGCAGTGTGCCCATGCGGCTTGGAATCTTGTCTATGGGAGGTATATGGGTTGAGTCGCCCCTTGGAGTGTGCGCAAAGTTTGGCAGGACATGCCATGGTGCGTTTTGGGACAAAAGGACTTTGTGCTCGTGGGCATGTCTTCAGTGGGAATGAAAGGAGACAGCAGCGGCACAGAAGAAACAAATAGTTCGGCCGCCGCTGCATTTCTGCTCTCTTGGTGTATTGCTTGGAGTGGCTCGACTGGCTCGAGATTGGTCGCATGAAACACTGCAGTTGCTACAGCATATATGTTCTGCTTGGTGCCTCTCGATGCCTTTCGCCAGCGGCACCTGTTGCGCACATTGCATGATTCCGCGGGAGCAGATTAGCTAGGGGCACTTTGGCTCTCACGAATTGGTGGCTGAAATTGGCCATAATTTTCATGTTTCTTGTTTTTTGTCGTATATAACGGTTCCTTCTTTGCTGTTGGGAGCGAAGGCAACCGAACTGAACCAGATTCATCGAACTTTATCCCGCGTTACTCCTGTTTCTCCCCATCCACATTCCAGACATGTCCGCCAAATTCCACGAATACAATCTCAACCATTTCTTGTTCAGGCTCTCAAACCCAAAACATCGCGGCAAGGATGCAATCTCGATGAGGATTCTTATTGAAAAAGCAAGGAGACAAAAACCCAGCCTTTCTTGCTCTTGGGGTGGAGACCAGTCCGAGCTGCAGTGCCCGTCGGTTTCCTCCCTTGGGCTTCACTTTGGCTGGGAAAAAAAACAAATGCAAATCACATGCACTACAGCGACACAAAAAAGGAAGACTGAAACACAAGCCAATGAAATATCTGCAAAAGAAAGAACATATCGGAAAAGCAAACAAAGAAAACAAGAAAACATCTCGAGGTCACATCGACTTGGCAGGTTGCTCCTCTGCAGCACTTCTTGGGGTACCTTGGCGACGAGAAGACGGCACAAGTGCCGTTCATTGAAACATGTCGAATCACTGGTTGTCTTCATGAAACAAAACATGTGTGTTTTTGTGTTTTTGTTTTTGCTGGTGTTTCATTGTTGTTGTTCCTTCTCTTTGGGTTCTTGATACATATATATATATACACGGACTGATGCTTACTTACTAGTAGTAACTGCTTGCTATGACCTTTTGATCTTAGGGACATGTTTAGTTGAAACAGTTTGCGTTCATCATACACTTCGTTGAGGCTGAGCTCTTGAAATCGTTCCCATTGGACCGGGGCTGCAGCATTGAACTGGAAAACTGTGGCCTTGCAGGCTCCACCGTGGAACGCCTCAGGACCCGACCGGCTGATTGGCAGATTCCGCGATGTCCTGCACCCTAGTAGCGACGGCCTCCATCCTAAGAGCGATGGCCTCCAACCTAAGAGTGATGTCCTCCAACCTAATAGCGATGGCCTTTGTCCTTGATTAGTGTGTTCCACTTTCATTAGCTCATATTAGCTCTATAGTTAGTGGTTTGCATTTCTCATTCTATTTAGACCCTTCCTTTGCTCAATTGATTTGTCTAGTCTTCTCCATTTTGCTGCGCAGGAGAGCTCGATAGCTCCGATTTGTCGGTCGTCGCAGCCTCGAAGAGATTGCACCGTTGCACAACTGCTCGGCGCAAAAGTTTGACTGTTACGGTGTGTGACAGTGTGTTACACGGTACGGGAGTTGCACCAGCATTGCACCAGCGTTGCTTGCTTGTCGCATTGAGGACCAGTTTCACTCTCAACGAGTCAAAGCCTCGCAAAATGTTCGAGCCTTGGACTTCGTGGTTAGCACCTGTTGAGTGTCAGTTGGCATTCACTTAAATTACGCTTGCGGATGGTAATTCTGCAAAAAAAGGTTTTCAACGCTGTTGTGGCTTCAACTCATTAGGATGTGCAGCGGTATATTTAATGCTAACCCATAGCAGGTCAATCCAGATCCAGCCTTTGAACAGGTGTTCATACTGCAAAATCATTGCGCTTTGTCACAAAGGCGGGGAAATAGGCTTGAGCTGGAGAGAATTTCACAGAGAACACGGTTTGCCCCTGTTCCGCGAGTTAAACCATGTTAGTTTGGATGTGTTTTTTGGGGCTTTGGACAGGATCAGCCAGAGGATTGTTGAGAAGCTGGCACAGCACCGCTCAAAGCGGGAGGAATGAAATTGTAAGGAAAGAGGATTTTCTGGAAGATGTCGTTCAGCAACCATCACAAGAAAGCAAGTAAGTGATCTGTCCTTTGGATTGTTTTGCACGGCATGCTGAGCTAACGTGCAAATGCTTCTTGTGTCAGCAACATGTCCAAAACCAAATTGCCGTGTCAATGTGTTTTCGAAAAGATTCAGATGCACACGGCTCAAGCTTCAAGTTTGCCGGAAGGAAAGGAAAGAGCAAATCTAAATTCCAAGAAGGAGAGAAGAAGGAGAGTCGAAGAAGGAAAAGAGGTTGTTTACTTCAAAGAGGTGTTTTCCTAAGGTAAACTATTCAAAGGTAAAAGAAGAAGACGGACTTCTTGTTTCCCCTTTAATGGCTCCTTGATTCAAAACCCTGCCGAGCACAACTCGCTGCCATGCGCCGAAACAACGCCATGCGCTCCGCAGACTAGAGCTGTCATTCGGCGTATTTTAAAGTTTTGAATTTGCTTTGTGATCCGGATAAGAAGAACAGAGACATCAGAAACCCTCGCCCTTTTATGACCCTATGGCCTCCACCCTAGTAGCGATGGCCTCCAATCTAATAGCGATGGCCTCCAACCTCTTAGCGACGGCCTTCAATCTAATAGCGATGGCCTCCAACCTCTTAGCGACGGCATTCAATCTAATAGCGATGGCCTCCAACCTCTTAGCGACGGCCTCCAATCTAATAGCGATGGCCTCCAACCTCTTAGCGACGGCCTCCAATCTAATAGCGATAGCCTCCAACCTCTTAGCGACGGCCTCCAATCTAATAGCGATGGCCTCCAACCTCTTAGCGACGGCCTCCAATCTAATAGCGATGGCCTCCAACCTCTTAGCGACGGCCTCCAATCTAATAGCGATGGCCTCCAACCTCTTGGCGACGGCCTCCAATCTAATAGCGATGGCCTCCAACCTCTTAGCGACGGCCTCCAATCTAATAGCGATGGCCTCCAACCTCTTAGCGACGGCCTCCAATCTAATAGCGATGGCCTCCAACCTCTTAGCGACAGCCTCCAATCTAATAGCGATGGCCTCCAACCTCTTAGCGACGGCCTCCAATCTAATAGCGATGGCCTCCAACCTCTTAGCGACGGCCTCCAATCTAATAGCGATGGCCTCCAACCTCTTAGCGACGGCCTCCAATCTAATAGCGATGGCCTCCAACCTCTTAGCGACGGCCTCCAATCTAATAGCGATGGCCTCCAACCTCTTAGCGACGGCCTCCAATCTAATAGCGATGGCCTCCAACCTCTTAGCGACGGCCTCCAATCTAATAGCGATGGCCTCCAACCTCTTAGCGACGGCCTCCAATCTAATAGCGATGGCCTCCAACCTCTTAGCGACGGCCTCCAATCTAATAGCGATGGCCTCCAACCTCTTAGCGACGGCCTCCAATCTAATAGCGATGGCCTCCAACCTCTTAGCGACGGCCTCCAATCTAATAGCGATGGCCTCCAACCTCTTAGCGACGGCCTCCAATCTAATAGCGATGGCCTCCAACCTCTTAGCGACGGCCTCCAATCTAATAGCGATGGCCTCCAACCTCTTAGCGACGGCCTCCAATCTAATAGCGATGGCCTCCAACCTCTTAGCGACGGCCTCCAATCTAATAGCGATGGCCTCCAACCTCTTAGCGACGGCCTCCAATCTAATAGCGATGGCCTCCAACCTCTTAGCGACGGCCTCCAATCTAATAGCGATGGCCTCCAATGTATGATCCCATTTTCTTCTGTTTTGGGACCTGGGAACGTAGGAACTACAGCGACGACTTCGCCCACGCGAGTCCGCACCGGTCGCGTTGCTTTGCAGCGGCTGCGGACTTTCGGCAGTCGCAATTCACGGTGTCGGTTTTTGGCAAAGCGGAGGATCCGTTTAGCCGGAGCGCAAAAGGGAATGAGATGTGCGAGATAATGAAAAGCTCATGATAAGCTTTATGTTTGAGGAAAGTTCTGCTTTCAGTTTTTCCCACGGTTGATTTTGGCCTGCGGTGTTGTCACACAAGTTGAAAGTGAACACCTCAAATTGGTGAACTTTGGAGTGAAGGACCAAGATGTTCAACATGTTGGGACGATCAATGAAATAAATAACCAATGACAACAATATTATATATATATGGCTTTATTTATTTATTGGTGAGTCATGATTTAGACATAGTGAATAAAGAGACAAATATCTACAAGAGATGCTACCTGGCTCGACGCCTTTGGTTGACACCAACTTCGCCGTAATTTGCATTTCCTCAAGCTTCCCGGGCTGCGCGTTGACCAGCATCTTGGCGACATGAGGTTTTTCGGAGAAACGTCTCCAACCACGGTTTTTGTTCCGACACAAAACGTTTGTTGTTCATAGTATATACTTTATATTCAGTTTTGAAACAATTATGTTTATTTTGTTTCTTCAGCGAAGAAGGAAACAAAATGCACTGAGAACCCCTCATAGCAATGGCCTCCAACCTAATGGCGATGGCCTCCCCCTAAGAGCAATGGCCTTGTAGAATCGTAGAATGGAACCGATATTTCTCTGGGAATGTTTTTTGGGGCTCTTTTCCGGGAATGTTTTTTTGCGTTTGTTTTCTGCTTTTGCTTTTTGCGTTTGCTTTTGCTTCTGCTTTTGCTGTTGCTTTTTGCTTCTGCTTTAGCTTTTTGCTTTTGCTTGTTGCTTTTGCTTCTGCTTTTGCTGTTTGCTTCTGCTTTCGCTTTTTGCTTCTGCTTTTGCTTTTTGCTGCTGCTTTTGCTTTTGCTTTTTGCTTCTGCTTTTGCTTTTTGCTTTTGCTTTTTGCTTCTGCTTTTGCTTTTGCTGTTTGCTTTTGCTTCTGCTCTTGCCTTTGCTCCTGCTTCTGCTTCGGTTTTAGCAAGCGCTTTTGCACTTGCTCTTGCTGTTGCTTTTGCAATTGCAAAAAGGCAACTTGAAGCGCTGCAAGTGCTGCTGCAAGTGGCCAGCTTTGTTTACTGCGCTGCTTGCAGTAAAGAGCCTGTGCCGGTGCATTCCTTTTGTGAGCTACTCGAGGGCAAAATTTAGAGGAAGGTGCCATTCCAACGGTGCATACCTTTTGTGAACCACCCGAGGTTAAGATTTAGAGGAGGAAGGTGCCATTCCTGCAGTGCGTACCTTTTGCGAGCCACCTGAGGGCAACATTTAGAGGAGGAAAGTGTCAAACGAAAGACGCCCGAAGGTAAAACTTAGACAATGAGGAAGGTGCCATTCCAACGGTGCATTCCTTTTGCGAGCCACCTGGGAATTTAGTGAAGGAAGCTGCCAGTCCAACGGCGCGTGCCCTTTCTGAACCACCCAAAGTTTTTTTGGGGGCGGGAGGTGTTACTGTATGCCAACGGTGCTGACCTTTTGTGAGCTACCCGAGGGTAATATTTAGGGCATCAGGAGCAAAAAACCAATCAAGAACCGATGCAGCCCAGCGCTGTGCATACTTGATTTTGCATTGCGGGGACGCCCTCCCCTTTTAATAGTCCCCACTATCGTCCATTACCCCTACTATTTCCCGTGCCTCTATCACCCGGACCACCCCGCTACGAGTCTTACCACAGTTACCACAACTACCCTGTTTTGTGACCCCGCCACAAAGGTGGATTTCTACTTGCTTAGCCCAAAATACCCGAAGCCGCTGAAACCCAAAGGCAACCGCAAAGAAGTCCCTATTATAGTTCCTCTCTCCTATTTCCTCACTCCTACTTCTCCTTCGTTAAGTGGGATGCCTTTTCTGCTCCTCCCTTTGTCACTGTCTCGCTTTCCCTGACCTTTCTGCTGCTCCTGATGCTTGTAAAGCACTCCCGGAAAAAACGCGAAAACATTTACCAAAAAACAAAAACATCCGGAAAAAATCTTAATCCTTGTAGAATTCCAGCTCGGCCGTTTCTGGGACATTTTGGTTCCTTGACAAATTTCCCGGCACGATGCTCGGTTGGACTTTTGCCGTTGACTATGTCGAACTTGCAGTGACACATAAATAAACGTGTTGAAGACACTCCCATTTGCCGCCAGCGGGGCTACGGATCGTCGAACTCTAACTTGACGCGTTCAATCCCCGGTTCTTGGTACTAACCGTGCCCCCGTTTTGCAAGATCACATGTGTCCAGCCCAATGATTCTTGGAATTGGGAGTTCCTGAATCAGAATAGAGTTTCCCAACAATGAAATAGAGTTTTGACTGGACTCGCTCTGGGATGTTGCTATGTCTCTCTTCCTTTAAGCTGCGCTGTTCGCAGGTGGCTCTCGTCATGGCAAGGAACATATTCCTGGGTGCCAGATGGTGGCGTCACCAGGCGCAGATGTTGTGAGGAGTTCGAAGATGGCTTTGATGTTGAAGCAAGAGGGCCATTTGGTTCGCAAAAGACGGGTTCGCATTTGGAAGAGAAAGAAATAAATTGATACATCATTACTATAATTACTATTTCATTGTTACTATCCCCCAACCCAACCAGGTTGGTCCCCAAATGGGCTATGTGGGGGTATAAGGAACCTGATCGGGTGGGACACAGCCCTTGAGGAATCACTGGGTTGGGTGACTGGCGAAGTTGGGCCTTGCTGGCATCCCTGGGTCATGAGATGTTGTGGTTACGTTTGGTACAGAGTGTGCCTTGGCTGTTTCAACTTCTTGGGTTCTGTTGGGTTGGAATGTCAAATCCATGTTTTTGAGTTAGGTTTGTTTTTGCACTTATTTATATGTTCAGAAAAGAGCTGAAGAGATCGGTTCCTGTCGAACGGTTCACGCTACCCATCTTCACAAGCAGCGTGTTACATGCATACGTGGCCTCACGTGTTTCACATGAAGCTTACTGTGCAGATTTGGAGCTCCACTTCACAGTTTCCGCAGAGATTTGTTTTACTGCGCATGCTTTTTTGCCTACGGGAGGAAAACCGCACATGTAGCTGTAGTATTATTGAAACATGCAGAATCCACCGGTGTGCGTCGGGGAGCTAATAAAATAACGTTCAATTGTTTCATGTTGTTTGACTGTGTGGTTGCAGTTTCAGTTCGAATGTCCGGAGACGACGAGGTGTCTTGGCATGTCTTGGCTCTTGTGGTTTTGTTGATTCGTTTGGAGTTTCGTCCAGGTTTGAAAGTAATCCAGTCTTGGCGTCTGAAAAGGTGCAGGTCAAGCACTGTTCAAGTCCATGAACCATTGGAGTTGGCGTTTGAAGAAAGCTGTGCCCAAGCAGATCAAGACAAGACCAAGATCGATGTGAAGATCTGGAAGCACGCAAGGGTGTGGCAGTGGCGATGGGAAAATGTTTGAGCGGTGAACGGTGTGTGGGTTACAGAACACTAAGGCTTTGGGGGAGCATGAAAAGAGACAAAATGGGTTGAAAGGATTCATTTCTTTTTTTGGTCTACTAGTCTAGTGCGATGCTTGAAGTTTTTGGCCTTCGTGTGTTTGGATTGATTCTTCTGTCGAGGCCGGGTTTGCTGCCCTTGCAGCTGGTGCTTGCGGTGTGGCGATCAAGCCATCGAAGCTATCCGGAACCGATGGCAACTTGAAGCAGTTCGCCGCAATCGGCGGTCATTGTTGCACATGGCACCATAGTGTTTAATATTGTTTAATGTGTTTTACAAAATTGTTTGACATGTGTTTTTCCCCGATCTTTTTTGGCTTTACATTTGGGCCCCCTGCAAGTTTGGAGAGTGGATGCGGAACTGTGCATCCTCACTTGGTTCGTGTCGGGTGTGGCCGGTGGGTCCTTAGCATGTGTTGTAGCGTACTTTTTGCGGGTTGCTCGGCAAATCTGGCGACACCCACCTGCAAACGAAGACACACCAAAGAATGTGAGGCAGCAAACAATGCAGTCCGGAAACCGTGCGGACTTCAAACCGTATGGCCGTATCGATTTTTTGTGTTTTAAGGCAAGGCCTTGGATGACAAGTCGGCCGCAAATTTAAGGCAGCACACTGTGGTTTTTTTGAGATTGAACCGTTGATGCATTTGTTGCAAAGTTCAGCGGGCATTTTGCTGCCCTGGTTTAGCAGGCTAGATTTTCCAAGTCCTGCAGTAATTGCACGAGGCCTTTCCATCTTTCCACATGGCAAGAAGTTCAAGGAGGTGACCAAGACCAAGACATTGTTGAATATATTTTTGGAAAACGGCTCCAAATATTCGCGCAGAAACAGTATCAGATTGGGTTCTTCAAATTGATGGGATGGTTCAAAACAATTTGAAGTCATGTTTTGATTTTTGCATATTTTTTGTCAGGACTTGTGAGGGAGCGCCAGGCCCGGACGCTGACTTGCAATGCAAATGTGCCTTCAATTTTCTCAAGAAATGTTTATTCATATCTGCCAAGAGCGGTATAAAATCGGTATGTACATTACGAAAGCTAGCCGATATGCTAGGCTTGACCGAACGAGGTAAGGGGTGTGGGGGGGTACGAGCGAAAAGGTACCATTTGAGAGGGTGAACCCGGAGCTTGCCTGGGGAGAGCGCTCCAAAGCGAGGGTCAGAAAAGCAGTGAAAATGGTGTCTGGTGATGCGAGTGATGCAATGGACGCCGAGTAGTGCATCATCAGCATCACGAAGGGCTGTGGAAGCTATTTGGACAATGGGCATTGAGCACTGGAGTTGAGACAGGCACCCATGTACAGAGCAACCATCCTAGTCTCTACAAAACTTGAGAAGTCTGGTTGGATGCATAGGGGCAAGTATAGTAGTTGGTTGGCAGCGACAAGTTGCTATCAGAAAAGGGGCCCGTGTAGATAGCAACTTGGTGGGGTGAAGAGATTGCCGTTTGAGGATGGGTTATAGTCACGGATCTGTGGGGCTCTTGTATTTTTTGCTGCACCTCCTCGCTCCTCCGCCTTCCTCCTTCCTCCTCCGCCGTCCTCCTTCCTCCTTCCTCCTCCGCCGTCCTCCTTCCTCCTTCCTCCTCCTCTCTCACTCACAACAACATCTCCCACACAACATCCCACACACAACATCTCTCACAACAACATCACTCACACAACATCCCACACACAACATCTCTCACAACAACATCACTCACACAACATCCCACACACAACGTCTCGCACACACATCACTCACACAACATCACTCACACAACATCCCACACACAACATCTCTCACACAACATCTCTCACAACAACATCACTCACACAACATCCCACACACAACGTCTCGCACACGCGCAGCACTTTGTGAACCTTCATGTGCAGATTTCGTGGCAGGCACAGCACGTACTTTGTGAACCTCCGTGTGCAGATCTCGTGGCAGGCACAGCACTTTGCTGCTTGCCAAGGGATCGGATGTACGCCCTGGCGTCGGCTGGGCACCGGCGCTTGAGTGCAGATTTCGTGGCAGGCGCAGCACTTTGTGAACCTTCATGTGCAGATCTCGTGGCAGGCACAGCACTTTGTGAACCTGGCGCCCGCCGGCTGGGCGCCGGCGCTTGATGTGCAGATTTCGTGGCAGGCGCAGCACTTTGTGAACCTTCATATGCAGATTTCGTGGCAGGCACTTTGTGAACCTTCATGTGCAGATCTCGTGGCAGGCACAGCACTTTGTGAACCTCCATGTGCGCTGTGTGCGGCGCTTGCTGCTTGCCAAGGGGTCGGATGTACGCCCTGGCGTCGGCTGGGCACCGGCGCTCTGCCGGTAGCGTTTGCGTGCTGTGTGCGGCGCTTGCTGCTTGCCAAGGGCCTGGCGTCGGCTGGGCACCGGCGCTTGATGTGCAGATTTCGTGGCAGGCGCAGCACTGTGTGAACCTTCATGTGCAGATTTCGTGGCAGGCGCAGTACTTTGTGAACCTCCGTGTGCAGATCTCGTGGCAGGCACAGCACTTTGTCAGCCTCCATGTGCACTGTGTGCAGCGCTTGCTGCTTGCCAAAGGGGCCAGATGTACGCCCTGGCGTCGGCTGGGCACCGGCGCTTGATGTGCAGATTTCGTGGCAGGCGCAGCACTTCGTGAACCTTCATGTGCAGATTTCGTGGCAGGCGCAGCACTTCGTGAACCTTCATGTGCAGATTTCTTGGCAGGCGCAGTACTTTGTGAACCTCCGTGTGCAGATCTCGTGGCAGGCACAGCGCTTTGTGAACCTCCATGTGCAGCTTGCCAAGGGGTCGGATGTACGCCCTGGCGTCGGCTGGGCACCGGCACTCTGCCGGTAGCATTTGCGTGCTGTGTGCCGCGCTTGCTGCTTGCGAAGGGGTCGGATGTACGCCCTGGCGTCGGCTGGGCACCGATAGCATTTGCGTGCTGTGTGCGGCGCTTGCTGCTTGCCCAGGGGTCGGATGTACGCCCTGGCGTCGGCTGGGCACCGGCGCTTGATGTGCAGATTTCGTGGCAGGCGCAGCACTTTAGGCGCAGTAATGTAGTCCCTTGATTAATCAACCCCCCCCCCGTCCCCCCCCCCCCCCTCAACAACCAGGGCCTCCAATATAATCTACAAGAAAACCAATCAAAGGACCAAAATGAAATGAATCATTATTAAAATCTTCTTGGCATTCTCTGGCAATATTAAATTAAAAGGGAATCAATGAAATCTCAAATTTGGAATACTAAAGTAAAAGGAAATCAATAAAGTGGAAATGGAATTCTCAATATTTTAATGGAAATCTAAATCCAAAGACCTCCAAAAGCATCAAATCTCAATGGAAATCTCCAAATTTTAAAAAGAAATCTCCATCCAAAAGCCTCCAAAAGCATCAACTCTCAATGGAAATCTCAAAATTTCTGATAGAAATCTCCATCCAAAAGCCTCCAAAAGCATCAAATCTCAATGGAAATCTCAAAATTTCTGATAGAAATCTCCATCCAAAAGCCTCCAAAAGCATCAAATCTCAATGGAAATCTTCAAATGTTTAATGGAAATCTCCATCAAAAGGCATCCAATCTCAATGGAAATCTCCAAACCTCCAATGGACATCTGAAGCAGCAACAGCAACAGCATTGGAAAGGGGGGTTTAAGAGATGTTCAATGAGTTGTAGCACTTTAGAATCTGGAATATTGAAGCCTTTGAGCCTTGCCTTCCAGCTTCAACCCCCCCCCACTTGCTTGCAGGAAACACAGTGGTGGAGATGTTGAAGGCAAATCCTTTTAAGAAGGAAGAAAAGGCTTCAAAGAAAGGTTGAAGAAGAGTTGAAGACAGCTTGGAGGGGTGGCATTTCTAGATTGCAGGAAGCTTGAAGAAGCTTAAAGCACACCCTTAGTTTGAGCTTGGGTGTCCAAAAAGGTTCTAGGTTTGGCAGCTTGAAGGAATACTTTGTTAGAAGGGTTTGGAGTCCTGGGTTGGAGCTTGCAGTTTGAAGGGCTTTGCAAGGGTGCACTTTGAAGTTTCTTTTTGAGGGAGTTGCAACTTGCAGCATTCAGTTGAAGTCTGTTTTGCAAGGGCTTGCAGCTTGAAAGAATGGATTTGGAGGGGGTTGCAGCTTGCAGCATTCAGTTGAAGCTTGCAGCAACAGCAGCTTTCAGCTTTTCAAGTGGGCCTTGCAGCGCGTGACTTTCAGCTTGGGATTTGCAGCACCTTGAATGACACTGGCGCAGCTTTCTTTTTGAGGTTTGTTTAAGTCCCAAGTGTTCTTAAAGACATGTTTCATCAGTTCAATTCATTGGGCACCTTGTTCAGGCCATGGCTTTCAGCAGCTTCTTGGAGAAGATCTTTGGCAGCTTGGGGTATGCCTTGGAGATGCTTGGGTGGCTTCTAGGCCACCTTGCAGTGATCTTGACAGCTTGGCTGGTTGGAGTTGGAAGCTTGGAGGGAATCAGCAACTGTTTTTCTTTAAAGCTTGGAGATTGGTTTGCAGTTTGGAGACAACTATGTCTAGTCTCAAAGAATGTTTCAAAGCTGTGAAGGCATTGGCCACTTCCAGCTCCTGACACCTTTTGCAGACTGGACTGGCTTTGCAGGGGCTTTGCAGGTGTCTTTGCAGATTGAAGCTGGGTTATATTCTAGTAAGTCTTCATTTGCAGTTGCCAAGATAGATTAGACTCTTTGAGCTGTGGTCATTTGCTTGGTGGTGTTTTCAAGTGCGCATTGAGCTCAGCTCAGGTGCAAACCTTTGCAGTGTGCTTTGGAGTCTTCAAGGTTCTTCAAGATTTGAAGGCCCCTGTGGCCACTTTGGAGAGCATTGAAGGGTATGCTTCCAGCATCTATTCCAGCTCCAATTACATTGCAGACAAGGTTTGCTACATTGAAAGCAGCATCTCAGATGGATTGCCAGTATCATTTTTGTATATACTTAGATGGTTTTTCCTTCACCTCTCTATTAATTATGGTCACAGCTTGGGTTTTCAGTCAACATTTCAGGACAAGATGCTGCATCAGGCAAGTGCCAAGATACAATTAGACACTTGCAGCAGCATCTTTTGGAGTTTGACCCCAGCAACTTGTATTTGCGCAGAAAGTGTTTACTTGAAGCTTTGAGTTTGCAGCTGAGTCTGAAGTTTTTTGTTGTGTTTATGATGTTTTGCAGTTTCTTTGCATATTGTTTTCCTTTGCAGTTTCTTTGCAACTAAGCACGTGGTGGGGCACAACTCTTCAAGTCAGGGCTGCTTGATTGGAGGCCCCCTTACAATGGCAGCAGCTGCGAAGCCTACATGAGTCTTGGGTTTTCTTAGTTGAAGCTCTTTTCTATTTTGGAAGCTTTCCTTTTCTATGTTTTGAAGTTTTCTATTTTAGTTTAGGTGTTTTTTTGTTTTTCCTTGAAGCTTTGGAAGCTTTGAAGCTCTTTTTACACTGAAGCCAAGGGCAGAATGGGATCTCATGGTTTGGGAGAGCTGCCAAGGGTTGCAGAATGATCTCTTTTACAAGAGGTTTCAGCATGCATCTTGGAGGTATTTAACTTATAGAGCATTTTTCATTTCCAATGGTTTCATTGATATAGCAATGTGTAGGCTGGCTATCTTCAAGATCTTCTTTGCTGCTAGCTGGGCTCTTGAAGCTTGTTGTTGGTCTATCTGGTGTCTTGAAGTTGTCTGAACCCTTTCTTTCAACTAAAACAGTCCCTCCAGCTTGCTTCAAAATCAATTGTGCCTTCAACTCTGCTTCTCTCACAATCTCTTGTGCCCTTTTCTGTGCTTCTTCAAGCACAGCCTTTTCTTTTTCTTCAAGGCTTTCCATTGCTAAGTAAGGAGGTGCTGCTGTAAGGAGGTGCTGCTGTATAAGTACAATAGCTTTGTAGACTAGTGTGACATTATTTAGGGGTGCCCCTAGAATATTGTCTAGAGGTTTGAGGCCTTAAATCTTAATTCCTTTTCTTTGCCTTTTGAGTTGCTTTACTTACCCTCTATTCCTTTACAGTCAAGCAAAGGGGGTAGTCCAGCAAGCAGCTTTCTGACATTATTTAGGGGGGGCCCCTAGAATAATGTCTAGAGATTTGAGGCCTTAAATCTTTATTCCTGTCTTTTCTTTTTGATTTGCTTTATGGTAGCCCACAGCAGCAGGCAGATGCAAGACCTGTGTTGGAGAAGAGTATTTTAGGAAAGGAAAGAAAGAGATCCATGAAAGAGGTTGAGCTTGCTGAGTTGAAGGAGCAGTATGTGAAGAGGTTGAAGGTAGTGGAAGAGTTAGAGGCAGAGAACAGGATTGTAGTAAGTCCTTCTGAGGCAGGGAAACTTGGTGGTAGACCCTTGTTGAAGACAAAAGCAATGCTGGCTTGAAGAGCAACAGGAAGAGAGCTGGCATGTCTTCCAGGAGGAAAGAGTACTCAGTTGTAGAGAAAGTCAAGATTGCAGAAGACTTGGAGCTCATGCAGCAAGCAGCTTCCAGCAGCAAAGAGCTCTTCAAGCAAGGCAGGAGGAGGTATGGCTTAGACACCAGGGCCTTGAAGCACCTTATGGCCAAAAAGAAAGTTTTTGAAGAGCAAAGGTCCAAGTTGAAGACTAGGAGAGGCAGAGTTGTAGGGTCAAGGCTTGTCAGGGCAAAGGGTGGAGGGAGAAAGTTGATTTCCAGAAGGAGATTGACAAGGTCAAAAACATGATTTCGAAGGAGAGATCCAATGGAGTTGTGCTTTCCAAGGGCGACCTTCTAGATGAGTTTCTTGCACAGCTGATTTCTTCAGCCCAAGAATGTTTGAAGCAAGCAGAGCTTTCCAAGACTGAGGCCCAGAAGAAGTCTTGGAGCCATGAAGCCAAGTCTTACTTTGATAGAAGGGACAAGCTTCTAGCCAGCAAGAAGTACAGGCAGTCTTTCACCACCAGGCTTGTAGAGTACTGTGGTTCAAAGGAAGTTTCAAAGGAGTTGACCAGCCCTTTGAGTGCCCTTGAAGAAAGGACGCGTGTGCAGCTTAGTTGGCAGGCCATTGACTTCCAGCTTTACCTTGCAGGTGCTTGCTTGGAGGAAAAGCTCTTGTCGCAAGTCTTTGCAGAGCCTTCAAGTGTGTTGTCTCCATCAGTTAGAGAGCACCTTGTAGTGGGCTTTTCAGATCAAGTCCCACTTTGGGCAAAGGCTGAGTCCACCAAGATGATAGTTTCCAGCGAGGAGCTTCAAGGGCTTACAGTTGCAGACAGGAAGCAGTTTGACCTTTTCAGGAAAGATTTGCTTCAAGCTGTTGAGTTCTTCAAGGAATCAGATGATTCCAGCCAGGTGGTGACCTTGGAAGGCACAGAGAAGCTTGCAGCTGAAAGGAGGATTGCAGGAAGCCTTACAGCCAAGTCATTGGCAGAGAACTCCAAGTTCAGGATCACTTATGAGGCACGCCAAAGAATTTTAGGCTTGCCTGTTGGAAGTGATGGTGTTAGAGGAGAGGTTGGAGCTGGGCTGCTGGTATTTCCAGGTGTTCATGCGCGTTTGAGCAACTTGGACTCCCTTGGCAAGTGGATTGAAAAGGGAGGAGTTTGAAGTTGCTGGCCAGAAGGTGGTCCATCTTCCAGGTGAGCCTTCAAAGGCTTTGAAGTGGGCAGTCACTTTAAGGAACGAAAGCCCACACCTCTTTGAGCAACTTTCAGTCATGAGCCAGCCTTCCAGCAACATGGACTCTGTATTGTTGAAGTGGGTGATTGAAGAACAGGAGCCATTTTCAGTGAGGAGATTAGAGAAACCCAGGCCATTGGAAACCAAGCTTCAGCAATCCTTTTAGGCAAGACAACCCAAAGGTTGCAGCTTACAGACACTGACTTCGCCAGGGCCTTCAAGGCAGATTTCAGAAAGGCTCTTGCAGAGAAAAGGAGTGCTCACAGGCTTGAAGGGAAGGAGGGCACTTTCAAGATTACTTACAGGACAGTGATTGAAGCCACCCTTCAAGCCCAGGAGGCTGCAGTCAAGAGAAACTTGGAGACTTCATGGGTGATTAAAGGAGCTTTCAGGAATGCCCTTGTCATTTACAGGCCTGACTTCAAGAGTGGGACTTTGAAGCCAATTGAAGCAAAGGATTGTGGTCTTGAACAGCTGGACTTTGGAAGCCACAGAATTCCATCTGAGCGGCTGCTTCCCAGAAAGAGCTGGTTGGAGAAGGGCATTCCAGTGCAGCCAGACTTTAGTTTGAGCGCAGCTTCCACCAATCTTCAAGACCTTCTAGACTGGGCCTCTTACACCAACCCAGCCCTTGAAGATGAGAAAGAGTTTCCAGTGGACATTGAAGATTCCATTGAAGAGTCTCTGGGGCTTGGCTTGAAGAACTCCTTGTTTTTGAGCCTTCACCCAAAGGCTAAGAGAGCAGCATTTTTAGCTCAGAAAGATGCAAAGTTCTCAGAAGTGCTTGAGAAGTCCAAGCAAAAAGCTCAAAAGCTCAAGGCAAGGGCAAGTTTCAGGCCTGGTTTGTTGAAGGCTCTCAGAGAGAAGCTTAAAGGCATGAGCAAGAAGGAAGCCATTGCAGAGGTGGTTGCAAAGAGCACTGCTTCTAAGAAGAAGATTTCAGCCATCTTCAAGCCTTCTGCAAAGGTGAAGCCTTCCATTTTCAAGAAAGCAGCTAAGAAGGTATTGAAGCAACACAAGGCAGCGAGTTCTGCAGACAAGGGCATTGCAGAAGCCAAGAAGAAAGCAAAGAAGGATGCAGTTGTTGAAGCTTCTGTTGTTGAAGCTGCTTCTGGGGAGACAGTTCTTTGTAGAATTGTTTCAGAAAGTGAAGGGAAAGGGAAGTATGGGCAAGAAGGGATGGTTGAAGTGAAGAGCTTGGAGAAAGATGGTGGTGAGTTTTGCCAGCTCATTGGAGACAATCACGCAGTTGTAGCTTGCAAGGTTTCAAGTCTTCTTGTGAAGCAAGACACATGGCTTCCAGTGAAGGAGTGGATGCCTTTCAGCAAGCTTTCTAGAAGCAGGAAAGCTGAAGCCCTTTTTATGATGGGTTTGAAGCCAGAGCCCTTTGCAGACAATGGTGATGATTTGATGGACCTTCCAGGCAAAGATGAGAACTTTGATTCTCAGCACATGCTGCTTGGCTTTGAGCTTTTGAGGTGGCAGTTCCAGGACTACTTCAAGGAGGTGGGCTTCCTAGATCCTTACCTGACCTCAATGTATTTGAGGGAGGAGGATGTTCCACAAAGAGAGCTGTTGAAGAAGACACTTCAAGACCTTGGGGATTCAGAATCGCGGGTGCTTCTGTGTCCAATTTGGAGTGCCAAGACAATTTGTCATTGGACTCTGCTTACAGCTGAGAGAGTTGAAGGGAAGTGGTCTTTTAGGTACAGGGATACCTTGGCAGACCCAATAGAAGATTCCTTGAAGAAGGCTTGCAGTATAGCCAGCCTTTTGCAGAAGGAAGAGGTGTCTTTGAAGGTTTCGAACTCTTTCCAGCAAGTTGGAAGCACATGTGGGCTTTGGACTCTTGCGTACATGATGGAAGAGGTTTGCAGCTTGTTAGAAGGCTTGGCTTCCAGAGGGCACCCAAACATTAATGGTTTGAGGCTGAAGCTTACATCTTGGTGGCACCAGCTTTCAGTAGAGAAGAAAAAACTTGAAGAAAGCAAGGTGGAACTTGAAGAGAAGGCAGTGAAAATTTCAGTCCAGCAAGAGAAAGCCAAGGAGAAAGCCTTGGAGCAGCTTGCCAAATTGAAGAGCCATACCAGCGCTGCAGCCCTTAAAGCCCAGGAGATGCTTGAAGCCAATAGCAAGTACTTCAAGCTGCAGCAGCTGAGTGAGGCTTCAAGGTACAAGATTGAAGGCACCCTTTCAAAGAGAAACATCTGTTCCAAGTGCAGATGGAACAGTGGATGCTTGGAGTGCCACCCAGGCAAGGCTTTGAAGTACTATTGGAGCAAAGAGGCGCATTCAAAGAGCCTTGTTCCAGGACCAGAACTTCCAAAGAATTGGGAGCACCTTTCAGGACAGGGGGGGAGAGAAGCAAACACTAGCCAGCAAAGCACACACACAATGGAAAAAAAACATCCAAAAGCATCAAATCTCAATGGAAATCTCAAAATTTCTGATAGAAATCTCCATCCAAAAGCCTCCAAAAGCATCAAATCTCAAAGGAAATCTCAAAATTTCTAAATAGACATCTCCATCCAAAAGCCTCCAAAAGCATCAAATCTCAATGGAAATCTCAAAATTTCTACTAGAAATCTCCATCCAAAAGCCTCCAAAAGCATCAAATCTCAATGGAAATCTCAAAATTTCTATTGGAAATCTCCATCCAAAAGCCTCCAAAAGCATCAAATCTCAATGGACATCTCCAAATTTCTGATAGAAATCTCCATCCAACAGCCTCCAAAAGCATCAAATCTCAATGAAAATCTCAAAATTTCTGATAGAAATCTCCATCCAAAAGCCTCCAAAAGCATCAAATCTCAATGGAAATCTCAAATTTTCTAATAGACATCTCCATCCAAAAGCCTCCAAAAGCATCAAATCTCAATGGAAATCTCAAAATTTCTAATAGACATCTCCATCCAAAAGCCTCCAAAAGCATCAAATCTCAATGGAAATCTCAAAATTTCTAATAGAAATCTCCATCCAAAAGCCTCCAAAAGCATCAAATCTCAATGGAAATCTCAAAATTTCTAATAGACATCTCCATCCAAAAGCATCAAATCTCAATGGAAATCTCAAAATTTCTAATAGACATCTCCATCCAAAAGCCTCCAAAAGCATCAAATCTCAATGGAAATCTCAAAATTTCTAATAGAAATCTCCATCCAAAAGCCTCCAAAAGCATCAAATCTCAATGGAAATCTCAAAATTTATAATAGAAATCTCAAAATTTCTAATAGAATTTTTCATCCAAAGGCCTGTAAGATAAGCAAATCCCAGCAAACTCAAAAGGGAAAAAGTAAATTATAAGAATTAAAAAATCCACTACAACTACCCCTGCAAAAAAAAAAGACATTATTCTGGGGGCCTTTATTAATCAGTGCAGGAAAATGGACATTATTCTAGGGGGCTTTATTAATCAAAGGACTACATTACTTTGTGAACCTCCGTGTGCAGATCTCGTGGCAGGCACAGCACTTGTGAACCTCCATGTGCAGATTTCGTGGCAGGCACAGCACTGTGTGAACCTCCATGTGCAGATTTCGGGGCAGGCGCAGCACTGTGTGAACCTCTATGTGCAGATTTCGTGGCAGGCGCAGCACTGTGTGAACCTCGAGGTGCGGATTTCATGGCAGGCGCAGCGCTTTGTGAACCTCCATGTGCAGATTTCGTGGCAGCCACAGCACTGTGTAAACCTCCATGTGCAGATTTCGTGGCAGGCACAGCATCTGTGGAGTATCTGGGGAGCTGGAAGATGAGAACTGGCGCGACTTTGTAGTACAACTTTAGTACACAGAGCAATCTGTGGAGCTGGAAGCTGAGAACTGGCGACGTTGTAGTACAACTTTAGTACGCGGAGCAATCTGGGGAGCTGGAAGCTGAGAACTGGCGACTTTGTAGTACAACTTTAGTACGCGGAGTATCTGGCGAGCTGGAAGCTGAGAACTGGCGACTTTGTAGTACAAGAGCAATCTGGCGAGCTGGAAGCTGAGAACTGGCGACTTTGTAGTACAACTTTAGTACGCGGAGCAATCTGGGGAGCTGGAAGCTGAGAACTGGCGACTTTGTAGTGCAACTTTAGTACAAGCGCCAAGCAGCATACATCCACCCGCACACTGATACACACTGACGAACAAGCACAGACACACAAACACACACCTCACGTACACACAGAGACCCTCACGCCTTTATATCTGTCTCGCCTGTCTCTTCCCCATGCTCACTCTTCCGCACTTTACCCCTGCAGCCTCAATCTTTCGAAGTTGTTCACATGTGGGGTTATCCGGTCCTATAATTTTTGATGACGTTTGGTGACACCAATGCTAAGGCATATAGTTCCTGCCATCCTCCTAGTCATCCTTTCAGAGAAGTCTGGTTGGATGTATTGGGGCAAGTATAGTAGCTATCAGAAAAGGGGCCGTGTAGATAGCAACTTCGTGGGGTTAAGAGATTGGTGTTGTTTTAGGACTTGTTATAGCCACGGATCTATGCAATATTTAGGATGACGCTTGGCGACACTCATGTTGAAGCATACAGTGCCTGCCATTGTCCTAGTAAGCATGTGTTACTTAGATGGTTTCTTCTTTTGACCTTCTCGTCTGGCGGCTGCTGGCTTTTGTTCCCCCCTTCTCAGGTATATATATATATAATGTTGAATAATGTTTTTGGGGAACTTTTGCGTGTTTTTGAGGAACTCGAACCCTGGCAATAATTTTTGAGGAAACGGTTTCCAGTAGCAGTAGCATACTGCTAGGTAGCTGGATAGCGACTACTCAGCTACACACCTACCTTCCCTCTCCAGGGAATACATCCCTTCAAAAAGAGAGGTTTTTACTGATTCCAGGTCAATAAGTTCTTGAATCCCATCGCGATTGCTTGGCCGGACTTCAACTTTTTGAACCCTGAATCCTGGCTCAAAATGCATGCATTTTTGAGTGCATTTTTGTGCATTTTTGGCACATAGACTCGTGATTTGCACATGTTTGCCAAATCCAAAAGAAACTCGGAGGCTGTTTTCATCGTCCGCTTCAGTGGTTTTTTATTTGCGAGGACGAACTCGTGATGGGACACATCATTTTGAATGACTCCAAGCAGGTACTGGGACCGACCGGGAACTGGGGGGGCGGCAGTGGGCAGGCAGATGGTCTGGTAGTCAAACCCTCGGTGTTTCCTGTTTTTTGCTATCAAGACGGCGATTATCATGTTTCTTTGCACTGCTGTCTCAACATGTTCTTTCTTATTCTTCTGCACTTGTCGCCCTAAACATACAATTGGAGTTCTTCAAGTGCGACTAAACAGAACAAGTCCACGATCAACCTACAAAAGAAACCACTTGTATAGACATTCAATCGCACGCGTTCGGAACGCAGTGGCTGTAGTAGCAAGCTGTTACATTTCACAATGCAGCCAGACTTCAGGCACTGTAGGATCACAGGATATCAAGAGTTATGGATTGGACGAGCCAAATCCCGAGAGTAAATGAGTTATTTGGACACTGAACTCATTGAAGACGGAAAGGAAGAAACCTTTCTAATAAAAACAGATATCCGAAGCCGTTGCCAGCGCGAAAAGCGGCACGCACCATGTCCAACTTGCCGTATGACAGCCGAAGATCAGTCCTAAAGTAATAGCCTCCAACCTAATTAATAGCTTCTTGTTCCGTTCGTAGTAAGGCCAGGTGGGCCAGGAGTCCCTAGTAGCGTCCCTTGCTCCTAGTAGCGATGCCAGGAGGCCCTAGTAGCTTCTTGTCCGATTGGGTCAATCTTTGGAGGCCAAGCCAAAAAGGTAAGGCGAGATGCTCAAGGTTTTTATTTGCGAGGCATCTCGCCCAAAAGAGCTTGCAGCTGGTGTCGAGCCCAGAGAGAGAGAGAGAGAGCTCTTGCGCTTCAACACCAGAGCGTTCTTGCATCGAAAGAATTGGCAATTGCTTCCACACCTTGTCACACTGCACAGTCAGGCTGTGTGCGAGCCAACGCCTGCAGGGAGATCTATTGGAATCCTAGTGAGGTCAGAGAAATGAACGTCGAACACACCTGTGCGATCCTGTGTGAAGTCTGGTGTGTTTCACCAGGTGGCCTTTGGATGCCTTTGGTACCTTTGTTCTTCCTTAAAAGTTCACAAACCACCAAAGGCTGACCGCCGACCCCATTCACATTTCGACCCGAAGGTTCGAGCAGCCATTGTCACCTGTGGTGGCTTATGCCTTCATCTGAGAGTGTGACGTTGGTTTTCAGCGTCATGGGAGACACAGTGCTGGGAATATGTATGTGACATTCTGCAGGTCCTGGCCTGAACTCCATCATCAGAGAGATCACGAATTGCCTTTGGTGCCCCGCCACACGAGAGAGAGAGAGGGTCAAATCAAGTGGAAATTAATGTGAAACCACACAAAGCTCAGATATGCTCAGACTTTTAGGCAGTATAACGTATGACATATATGTCTTGAAAACCGATGCCTGTTACGTTGCACACGGTGGCGCAAAGCCGCAGGTTAGCGACCTGTCGTTTCGCCATCGTCCCAAACAAACGTGATCGAAAGGCGTCTACAGGTCTGTCCTGGGGTTTGCACTGCGGTCTGTCCCTTTTCTCGGTCCCTTGAGGATCGGCCCAAGAGCTTGCAGCTTCCTGTTTTGAAGAGTCTTTCTAGTGTTTCATCGCTATTAGGTTGGCGGCCATGCCACGCATTGTCTGTTCAAAGTTACATGCAATCTGCTTTCCATTGCTTCCAGATTGTGCCAGTTCCCCTTGCTGCGGCCTTTCCGAGCAGCATGGAAGGCATACCAGAGCCAACACCCGGGCCATCCTTTTTGTGCAAAAAAGATAGGAAAATCGGCAGGAATGAGGAGCGTTAGCAATTGAAAGCATAGCAGAAAAAGAAGGCAAGGGTCCCTTTGGTGCCCCGTCAAAGGACACATTTTTCCTCTTGATTTCCCCACTTGCCAGGTGAGGTGCCACTCCGCCACGCCTCTAATCAAAAGAACAGCCCTGCGCCAGCGCATTCCACCACCAACAGGGCGGTGGGCCCCCGACATCAAAAGCAGCCTGACAAAGCGCAACTAACTAACTTTCCCCCAAAATGGTATCCGCTTGCAATGCCATTGGCATCACAAAACAAAATGGCCTGCAGAAAGCTGGAGCTTCCCGCGCCACCCCCAAACATGACTTCACATGTTCGCAGGGCTTACATCAGGACACCGAACACGGAAGCAGTGTATTTGATGGCACTTAGCCGCTGCTTTGCCACAGCGCCATCAGCTCCATCAGCTATACTTGCACTTTTGGCAGCTGTCACTCAAGCCCGTCAAGACCTGCAATGCCGCCAACTTTATGTTCGCACTCATTCTCGCCAAAGCTGTCCTCAAGCCATACTTGACCAAAAGGCACTCGCTCCATGCAATGCCCCCATTCTGTGGCACTGCACTTTTGATGCCGCTCCTCATGTTCTAGCCTTTTCAGACAAGGTCTACACAAAGGCATTACCATGGCGTGCACAGATTCAAGCATCGGGTCTTGCGAAATTGCCGCTGCAAAACCAAATGCGTGTGACCGATATTCAGGCACCGCGCTCGTAACACCAATGACCTGCGTTCAGGGCCGGCCTGCGTTCCACCTACGTGCATTCTATTATGAATAGAAGACCTATGCATGTGGTCCTTTGCCTTGGCAAACGTAGAACACCCATGTGTTTGTAATTGATGGTGTTTGTGTATGTTTATTCTTTTGTTTTCCGTTTTTGCATCCGCTATTTGTCATGTTGGTTTTGCTTCGCAGTCTCCGCGACAGCAAGCTAGCAGGGAAGCTGGAAAAAATAGACATGCTTGACCACAGCCAGTGGCCAGTGTACATTAAAATTTGGACCGGAGCGGAGTTGTCCCTCTTTCTTTTTCAACGTAGTTTGTGACATCACCATCGCCCAATCAGGACTCCGAACCACTGCAGGCTTGCCAGCCTGCCACAGTGCTTGCCACCTATTTCCAACTCGGTGCATGGGAACAAAACCAGCGCAACCATCAAGTAATCCGTCCGCGTCACCGTGGCCCCAAGGCTGGTTTTCACGGTTCCACCAAATCCGCAAAAGCGAGAGTTGAGATCTAGTGCCGTGATTGAGATCCACAAAGTGTTGAGAAAGATGTCATTCCACTCAGAGCGCAACCAGGAATGGGGGAATCGCAGACCTGCTCTTGGACTAGTTACTAGTTTTACTCACCTCGTGCCGGTGGTGTCTTCTTCGGTTCGTGGCCTTGAACAAGACAAAGGACTTGACCCGGTAGTCTAGCATGAAGTGGATCTGCCCATTTCGGTCACTTGAGTTATCGAACCCAGTCAGCATTCGTCTCCACCAGTGTTTGGCAAGTGCCAAGAAGAACATTAACTAGATGCCCTTGTAACTAGTAGCTTCTTGCTATTAGTGGTAATGGCCTCCAACCTATTAGCTTCTTGTCACTAGTAGCTTCTTGCTACCACATCCTAATCCATCCTAAGCCACACTTGTTACACTGAAGGCGGTGTAGGCGCAAGAGTCACCGTAAGAGTGTCGGCACGCATGCCGAGCCATGCCACGCGATTGCGCCGCGAACACAAGAATCACCAGAACACTCCTCGACCTGTGGCATTCTCCGTTTTTGATTGCGGCGTCTTCAACCCAATAGCGATGGCCTCCAACCTACTAGCGATGGCCTCCAACCTACTAGCGATGGCCTCCAACCTACTAGCGATGGCCTCCAACCTAGAAGCGATGGCCTCCTACTAGCGATTGCCTCTAACCTACTAGCAGTGGCCTCCAACCTACTAGCGATGGCCTCCAACCTAGAAGCGATGGCCTCCTACTAGCGATTGCCTCCAACCTACTAGCGATGGCCTCCAACCTAGAAGCGATGGCCTCAAACCCAGTGTTTTCAATTTCCGTCGACTCTTTCCTTGAGTTCTCACCGCCCAGGCATCAATACGGAGTTTGCACCTGAGAACGGACCGCAACTGCTGGCTGCAATCAAACCACACTGAAGCCGATGCATCGCCCATGAGTAGAACGATGCGATTTGAGTACAATGTTGAGGTGAAAACCATTTTGGGGATGCAGTATGGTTACAATGGGCTCGGAGCCCAGCGGTCGACAGCGTTTCTCGGTTTCGGTGTCGGTCGAAGCGTGCAGCGAGGTGCAAGGATCCCGACCAGTTTCCCCCGATGCAGTCCGGGACACCCGAAGATGAATGGAGAGCGGCGTTTCTTCTCTTCGAGCCTGACGGGGCATCGAGAAAAAGACATTGAGAAGAGGACAGAAACAAGACAGTGAAACCTCAAAGCAATAAATACAACTGACACTTGCAGAGATAATGTGTTATCTCGAGGTTAACAGTGGAGAACGTCCGGGATATCCACATGAAGGGAGGGAGTATTCTGAAGGCTGACGAAGGGTGGCACAGTATAGCATGGGGCTCGAAGAGATTCACGTAAGGTGAATTCATTTCCGTTAAATATTTCATGTTCACCCCTGTTTTGTCATCATGTGTTGCTTCTTTGTTGCACCTGCTCTTTAGCCAATCAACAGTTATGCAGAAAGATGCGAAAGGATATAGGAGACCAGTTCAGTAAGCTTGAGCAAGGTTTACGTTGCGTGAGAAACAACTAAGCAATCCAGGGCAGAATTCAGCTGGAAACTTAACAGCTGCTGGCGTTTAGTGAAGTCTACTAAACGAGTGTTGAGTTTCACTTAACATGTTGTCACAGGCTGGCCGCGGTGGAATGGAGGATCCTGACAGAATCCTGGACCAGTGCCTAAAACTGCAGCAAGTCATGAAACAATTGAAAAACTACAGGAGTCCCTTGTTGCAACAGGATGCGACAGGAATGTACAATGTAGCGACAAAAAATGCTTGTTTGCAAGATTGTCATTTCTTGTTACAGCGCTGTAACGATGGCTTCGGACTAGTAGCAAGAAGCTACTAGTAACAAGGTGCATCGCTACTAGGAGCAAGGACGCTACTAGTAGCTCCTGGCATTCCTTCTAGGAACAAGAAGCTACGAGTAGCCCTTATCGGGTCTTTCCTTTGAGCCTTCCAAGGCTGCAAAAGCAGGGGGTCAATATGCCGCACGACGGCAACAAGTGATTCTGTGCGTCGTGAACCGGACGAGTCTTTGTTCGGAGTTTGCAATACTGTCATGTCGTTTTCTTTGAGCGTAGGCCAGAAGAAGCTGGTATAGCTAAGTGCAGTACTAAGTGCGTGCTAAGAAGTTAGCTATATAGTAGGTAACGGAAGCTAGTAACAGTTAGCAAAGAAGTAAGCTCACTCGGCTTGGAAACTAGTAGCGGTGCCAGGAGCCCCTAGTAGCGTGGCCCTTTGCTCCTACTAGTAATCTTACTCAGCTTACTTTTAGGGCGCTTTCTTGGAGAACCCGCAGGCTATTTACGGTGGGCGGAGATGGAACACAGGCACACGACGGCTGCGGTGTCAGATTTGATGTCAACTAATTCTCATTATATAAAATCTAATTTAAAATTTAATTTTGAAGCATTAGTTTTATTCCGACTTATAATTGCTCCTAGTAGCGATGCCTTTTGCTTTTAGCGGACCGTTTGCCAAATGCGTTGAACCGTGACTAGTGACATGGTATGGAATAGACTGCTTTTTTGCTGTTTGACCAAAGCAGTCGCAAAACCTTTCGGTATATCTCGACTTAATGTGACGGAAATTGCCGCTTTTGAGACCTGGGCTGAGAAGCCAAATTACGCGATGGCCTCCAACCTACCCTTGCCAACTCTAGTTACCTCCTTCCTGCTTTGTTTCCCTTCCTTGCCGGCTTCTATCCTTTCCTTTTCATGAGCCAGGCAGCCTGGCATTCTAGGTTGAAGCAGGTTTTCAATCAATTGCTTTGCCTTTTTCCACACCAAAAATTCACAGTCTGCAGATGTACGCATTTCAGTTCTGGCGTTCAGCTGGACACAGGACACTGAGTGTTTGGTTTCGTACCAACTCTGCCCATTCTCTCTTTTCTTCCACTCCGACAGATTTGTCTTTCTTTGTGCGAGGTCAGGGTAGGCTGTGAGGTGACCTTGCAAGTAAGTTAAAGAAGTACACTCCCGAAACTAACATGGACCCTGAGAATGGCACCCGGAAAGGCTATTTTCCTTTACCAAGCAGCGGTTGTCAGGGGTGATTAGGCAATTCGTAGCTAGGAAGCTACTAGACTAGGCTCCGGACGCAGGAAAGCCCAGGCTTCTTCAAGGAAGCTCCGCCCGCCTGAGGGACCTTCCTTGAAGAAGCCCTTGCACTCATGTGTTTTCTAAATTGATCTACTAAATTGTTGGGAAAATTAAGCGTGTAGCGTTTCCTTTCTTTACTTTTTCCCCAGCCTGGCTCAGCCTGAGTCGGCCTACCAGCCTTTTGAACTTATCATAAGAAGCACAGAAGGCGATTTCTCAAATGCCCAGCATCATGCTGTACAAAAGCGTCATAGAGTTCTACAAAAGGACCCGGCTGAATTCCAAGCCAGAATTCACCCGACGAAGGGCATTCTATTTTTCAGTCTGGAATTATAGAACATGTCCTCCCGATTTGTTCCCTCCACCAGGTTTATGATAGGCCCTTGCTACATGAAGACTGCTTGTTATACAAGTTGATCTTCCTAGATGT
The DNA here is from genome assembly GCA_964035705.1 of Porites rus. Classification (NCBI taxonomy): domain Eukaryota; kingdom Metazoa; phylum Cnidaria; class Anthozoa; order Scleractinia; family Poritidae; genus Porites; species Porites rus. The sequence goes on from CAXIVM010000152.1 coordinate 29,734, forward strand.
GTTCACTGAATCTTGCGTCTCTATGCTGATCGCTTTGTTTGGTGCTTTGTCACACTCCCAGGTTCCGTCGAGCTGACTTGTGTGATGGTGTGTTGTTTGGCATAAATCCGATGTCAAAAACAAGAAAAGAAAGAAAGGTCTAATAAAAGGATTGGCCTTCAACCTAGTAGCGATGGCCTCCAACCTAAGAGCGATGGCCTCGGCTTCCAACCCAATAGCGTTACTGTAGGAGAACTTTCTAAGAAAAGGTAACACGGAAAGCTCTTAAAGAAAGTTAAAGACTATATAAAATATCCAGTCCGCAAGGCTGCCGCCAGCATGCTCTTCCAAGCAGCGAAGAAAAGGAACATGCAAAGCGCTTGGACATCCACTTGAAGCGAAGAAAAATTGAGAAAGAACAATTGATTAGAAGAATCCACTAGAATCACTAGAATGAAGAAGAGAAAAAGACAGAGCTCAGGCCTTTATCCATCGTTGGCGTGCCCAAATCCATTGACAACGACATCGTTTTCTTTGACAAGACCTTTGGACCGGCTCCGGGATCGATATCGGTGCTAGGGGGGGAAACGTAGAGAATGTAAATGCATTATGTTTCTTATTGTTTCCTAGTAGCTTCTTGTTCCTAGTAGCGTGGCCCTTCGCTCCTACTCCTAGTAGCGATACCCTTTGTTCCTAATAGCGTTTTGTTCCTAGTGGTAAGGCCCTTGCTCCTAGTAGTAAGGCCAGGAGCCCCTAGTAGCGTCCTTGCTCCTACCCCATTGCCTTGCCTTCATGTTTCGTTCTTTCACCGTCGTTTATGTACACGCTATTGGCCGTGCCTGATCGATGAAGGCAGGCGCCAAAGACTGAAGAAGGCTACCCTCTCACAAGTTCAACCTCCTGGTTGGTTCGCCTGTGAATGAATCCCCAGGAAACCAGGAGCAAATGTGGAAGCTCGAACACAATTGCCGATAATTTGACGCCAGGGTCCTTTAGATTTGCTTAGACCTGAGGACAAGCCCCACACTAGTAACAGTTAGTGACACCCCACTTTGAGGACATGTGCATCGCTTCTATGCTGCATTGGAGACTTTTCCACAGTGCTCAGCACTCTGCGAGGATTCGATTCTGCTGTGGCTGCTGCGTCTGAGGTGATTCGCGACTCGGCAAAAGTGAGGCAAGTGAGAAGAAAAAGAGGTAATGAAAAAGAGAGGAGAGTTATGAAAGGGAAAGCAATTAAGAATCAGAACAGGACACGTTGAATGCAACACTCGCTCAACAAACACTATTGACGTCCGAGGAAACGGTTGGGTCGAAGCGACGAGTCCTGGGTCTCAGAGTCAAGTTCAAAGCTGCATGTTTTTGCCGACTGCAATGCATTCCCTAACACCCCAGCACGGTTGCAATGAGTGCCAATTTGATTGTTACAGACCGTAGTGCTGTGGCAAGGAGCCACAGGCGGCCAGCGGCCCCTTACCACGCAAAGGTAGGAGAAGGCATCCACCAGACGGTTGCGAACGACACATCCAACCGTCTAGGGAACGCGCCTCAGGAGCCTCTAGTAGCGTCCTTGCTCCTAGTAGCGATGCCAGGAGCCCCTAGTAGCGAACATTGTTACTGAAGAATCAACATGAATTCAACCTACTGAACTACAAGGGCCACCGACGACGACATAGCTTTCGAGTGGATATCGACTGCTGGCACGGCGGAGCTCATCGTTCTTGAGACCAACAAAGGACATCAGGCAAATCACCATCAAAGTTCTTCATAATCTGTGTGACAGAAGACTTTCTTTGTGGGTCTATGTGGCCAGCATTGCGCACGTCATGGCCAACCAGTATCAGGATTTCAATTTGGATCACGTTCGAGCAGATGGTCTTGCGACATGGTCAGGACATGCAAAACTTGAGCATGGCTGCGGACTTCATGGCCGATATGGAGCTCTTTGATGGACCCTTTTGGCATCCACCATCGCCCGCCTATAAAGTCTCACCTTCAAGTTTACACTCCTTGCGCACGGTTCTGTTTTGTTTTTTCCTCGTCCATCAGTATCATAAAATCATAGTCAATCACTTCAAACAGAATTGCTGCCCATGTGTCTGAAAGTGGAGATCCTCCTAGCCAACATGGTCTTCTTCCGACAGCACGGCAGCCACCAGGATAGTTGCTGCATTTATCTGCATTTCTTCCATTTGTCGATGGCTCCGCAGCTTTGCACAGAAAGGTCTCCTCGTTGTTTTCACTCTTTAGGCGCCCACATGAGTCAAAAGGATTTGTCTTCGATGTCTGCAACATATAGTTCATTTGCAGCAAGCCCCTCACCACAAATCAGTGCACCTGCCCAATCGAACAGTTCAAAGAAGTTCTCGTACTAGAGTGATTTTGGTGGCGGGATGTGAAAGGATTTTAATGATTCCAAATCGCAGCAGGGTCTTGAAAGCACGCCGAACCTCTCGTGTAGGACCAGGCCCAGTGCAAGGCTGGAAGACCACGCCTGACTGGGCTCGCTCTTCGCGCTTTTTGACTAGGAGCACGGACGCTACTAGGGGCTCCTGGCCTTACTACTAGTAACAAGAAGCTATTAGGAACAAGTGCATCGCTACTAGTAACAAGTGCCTTACTAGTAGTAACAAGGACGCTACTAGGGGCTCCTGGCCTTACTACTAGTAACAAGAAGCTATTAGGAACAAGTGCATCGCTACTAGTAACAAGTGCCTGACTAGTAGTAACAAGGACGCTACTAGGGGCTCCTGGCCTTACTACTAGTAACAAGAAGCTATTAGGAACAAGTGCATCGCTACTAGTAACAAGTGCCTTACTAGTAGTAACAAGGACGCTACTAGGGGCTCCTGGCCTTACTACTAGTAACAAGAAGCTATTAGGAACAAGTGCATCGCTACTAGTAACAAGTGCCTTACTAGTAGTAACAAGGACGCTACTAGGGGCTCCTGGCCTTACTACTAGTAACAAGAAGCTATTAGGAACAAGTGCATCGCTACTAGTAACAAGCGCCTTACTAGTAGTAACAAGGACGCTACTAGGGGCTCCTGGCCTTACTACTAGTAACAAGAAGCTATTAGGAACAAGTGCATCGCTACTAGTAACAAGTGCCTTACTAGTAGTAACAAGGACGCTACTAGGGGCTCCTGGCCTTACTACAGTACTAGTAACAGGAAGCTATTAGGAACAAGTGCATCGCTACTAGTAACAAGTGCCTTACTAGTAGTAACAAGGACGCTACTAGGGGCTCCTGGCCTTACTACTAGTAACAAGAAGCTATTAGGAACAAGTGCATCGCTACTAGTAACAAGTGCCTTACTAGTAGTAACAAGGACGCTACTAGGGGCTCCTGGCCTTACTACTAGTAACAAGAAGCTATTAGGAACAAGTGCATCGCTACTAGTAACAAGTGCCTTACTAGTAGTAACAAGGACGCTACTAGGGGCTCCTGGCCTTACTACTAGTAACAAGAAGCGATTAGGAACAAGTGCATCGCTACTAGTAACAAGTGCCTTACTAGTAGTAACAAGGACGCTACTAGGGGCTCCTGGCCTTACTACTAGTAACAAGAAGCTATTAGGAACAAGTGCATCGCTACTAGTAACAAGTGCCTTACTAGTAGTAACAAGGACGCTACTAGGGGCTCCTGGCCTTACTACAGTACTAGTAACAAGAAGCTATTAGGAACAAGTGCATCGCTACTAGTAACAAGTGCCTTACTAGTAGTAACAAGGACGCTACTAGGGGCTCCTGGCCTTACTACTAGTAACAAGAAGCTATTAGGAACAAGTGCATCGCTACTAGTAACAAGTGCCTTACTAGTAGTAACAAGGACGCTACTAGGGGCTCCTGGCCTTACTACTAGTAACAAGAAGCTATTAGGAACAAGTGCATCGCTACTAGTAACAAGTGCCTTACTAGTAGTAACAAGGACGCTACTAGGGGCTCCTGGCCTTACTACTAGTAACAAGAAGCTATTAGGAACAAGTGCATCGCTACTAGTAACAAGTGCCTTGCTAGTAGTAACAAGGACGCTACTAGGGGCTCCTGGCCGTTCCGCGAGAGCGATCTCAAAAGTTGCATGGCCAAGGCAGCTGTATGCGGTTTAGCGCCCAGACCATTTTCTGACCTTGTGGCGACTCCCTTTTGATGTTTCGCAGAACGCTCCGTTTAAGTATGTTTGAGTCAACTGACACGCAACCGTAGCAAGCTATGTCTACCGCAGAATCATTTCTGGAACCACCACGCAACACATGAAGGATGTACCGCATCAGGCACAGAA
>CAXIVM010000153.1:0-11000 GCA_964035705.1 Porites rus
GTTGAGGGCTGCTGTGTTAGGAGCTTCTTTGGCTCGATTGTAGTCAGATGCTTGAGAGGAGCAACAGTTATTTTGCTGCCAATGTGTCAGGGGATGTTTGATTGAGTTTATCCCTTTGATCCGTCCTTGATCACTTCCATGTTCAGCTGCCATAGTCCTTTTCAGTTTTTGGGCTCAATTTCTCAACTTTTTCTCGTTCTGGGCATTTCATTGGCACAGTGGCTCATGTCAGGTCAAGGCCGGCAACGACCAGACCTCGTTGGTGGAGGCCTGGGCCGACAACCCGGTTAAAAGGACAAAAGGGAATTGCTTTTGCCAAACAGGCGATTATTCATGTAAGAGCGCATCTTATATTTGCTTCTTTTCAATCACTTACACCAACGACAGCTGAGAATCAACCAATGCAGCTGCTATCAGCAGGCAATGTGTCGGCAACCGTGTTGTAATTACTACGGTGATGACGATGTTCGTTGTATCATGGATATGCCTGCCTGCATCTATACTCATCATTGCATTTCCAGGAGTTGCTCTATTGACATGTGAAGAAGCATGCTGCTAGCTAGGAAGGTGTCTTGGACAGGAAGCACCCATGTCTTTGGCGTCTGCAGGCGCCTCAGCCAAGCTACGTTCGTTTGCCCCGGTGAGAAAACCGCGTTCGCACGTGTGCCATAGACTCGTGCTGCATCAGTGGCACCGGAGCCTCTTTTGGTTGCCGCTCTAGGACCTTTGGAAGCTGTGCCCGGCCGCTGCGCGGCCGCCTGCCTGGCTTTTGCTTCAGGGCTTCTTGCACGACACCTTGGTCGCCCTTGAGATCGAGGACGGTGATCCAGGCGGTTCACTGGGTTTCGATTAGGGAAGATCGAGATTGAGCTCCTTTGTTTTGGCCACGGTGGCCTTGGTGGACAAGCGTCCCTGTTGGTTGGGACGAGGGCGAATTTGAGTTTTTGCTGTTTCACGACCCTTTTTTCCTTTTTGAGCTGGGCTTCATGGCAGACGAGAAGGATGCCAATGCAGGCGCCTGGACGAGGGTGCCGACATGGGATGGCTCGCCACAGACGTGGCGGAGCTTCAGAAAGGAGATGTCCTGGTGGCTGGCTGGCCTGGACATCCAAAGCACGAAGAAATACAACCTGGCTGCTCGCTGGCTCTTGCGGCAGTCAGGGGTGGTCCGTCAACGTGGAGAGGAATTTGATCCTCGCGACCTCGAGTTCCAAAAGGAGATCAAGATGCCGAATGCCGAGACCGGCGATGATGAGGTTGTGGTGGAGGAGGATCCACTCAGTGGGATCAACAAGCTGCTCACGGCCCTCGAGGAGATGACAGGTCGATCCTCTTTGGACAAAAGAGGAGAGTTGAGGAATGTCTTCTACCTCGAACTGAAGCGCAAGTCGGGAGAACGCATCTCTGAGTTCGCCACCCGCTATAGAGGCTTGGTTGCTGAGTTGAAAGCTGAAGGAGTCACCATCCATGATGGTGAACTTGGCTGGTGGTTCAAGCAAAAGCTTGGTTTGGACCCTCTTCGAACTCAGCTCCTGGAAACTGCCCTTGCAGGTGCCGAGGACTACCCGACCATAGAGCGTGAAGTTTTGAGGTTGTTCAAAGATCTTCATGCAGCTGATCCTCTCTACCGCCGTTCCGGCGATGCGGACCAGAAGGCCCCTTTGTTGAGCCGCTTCTTGAACCAGCAAAGCGGGGCTAGCAGGGCTTCTTCCTATGCTCCATCAATGACGAGCTCGGCGGCACGGTCTTTGAGATCGGGTTCTTCTACGGCTTCCTCCGGAAGGATGACGCCAAGCTCCACGTACCGCCGGCCTTTCCAGAAACAGGCCATGGTTCTGAGGTTGAGGAGGAGATCCCGGCCACTGCTGAGGCTGGTGATGATGATGGAGTTGAGGAGGAGGTTGAACCCCCTTCCCTGGAGGAGGTTCTTGACCACTGAGGCCGAGGTCTTGGCGGCTGAGTTGGATGCCGCTGCATCTCAGGGAGTTGACCCTGAGACCCTTCAGGAGATCGAGGAGAGTGTTGAGGCTGCAGCTGAAGCCTTCCTGACCATGAAGGAAGCCAGGAGCAAGTTGCAGGAGGTTCGAAAGGACCGTGGATATGGCAAGGCTGCTTCATCATCCACGAGCTCTCCCGCATCCAAGGTGAGTTTGAAGAAGCAGTCGGACAAGCATCCTTGCTTCGATTGTGGACTTCCTGGTCATTGGGCCGGGGATCCTGAGTGTTCGAAGCCTGGCCAACAGCTCGGGCGCAAGAAGAAGGTGGCTCCAAAGCAAGTGAAAGTTGCAGAGGCGCTGAACACGGAGCACGAGGAGATCACAACACCTGACCATGAAGTGATGATGCTCCGACATGAGTCACCTGTCCTCACCGACGCCTTCCTGTCTACTGTACAGCGATTCCATGAACCCAAAGAGGTGAACGCTTTGGGCCTCGCACTGGACAAAAGATTGGTGGGCGCTTTGGACAGCGCATGCAACAGAACATGCACGGGGGCTGACTGGTTGAAGGGCTATCTTCGTGGTTTGGAGACATCAGCCCCTTCTGAAGTGTTGGACCTCGTTCGTCGTGAACCTGAACGTGAAACCTTCCGCTTCGGCAATGGGGGGCACCCAGGTGAGTGAGGAGAGGTGGAGGTTACCCACTATGATTGGTGGAACCCGTGGTTTGTTTTTGGACGTCGGTGGTTCCTGTGAGCTCGTTGGGTCTTTTGTTGGGGCGGGACTTTTTGGAGGCCATCGGAGCGGTGATGAATTTTTCTCGCAAAGCCTTGCGTTGTGACCTCACCGACGGCACCGAGATCCCCCCTCAGTCAACTCGCTGCAGGCCACTACGCCTTGCACCTTCTGCCAGAACGATGGCCAGGTCTGGACCCTCAGAGATGGAGACGTCTCGGTTTAGATGGGTGTTTTGGAAGTTCAGTTTCCTTTTCAGCAGCTCATTCGTCGTCGGTTGAAGACAAAAGGCAATTTGTTCAAGAAGACGGTCACGACCAACCATGACCATTTTGTGACCGAGAGCAGCATGCAAGCCGGTCGACTCGTGAGCACTATGTTGTCTTCGGATCGTTTTGGCTCGGTTCAAGCGCCTTCCATGTCCGCAGTTCCTGTGGATGTGTTGCTGACGACGACTTCATCTTCTACCAGGACGACTCCGAGCTCTACTACCAGAGATGATGGGCAGCGAGGCCTCAACCTCAGGGAACAAGATGGTGAACCTGTCACTGACTCGGTGGCGAAGGTTCGTGCTGAGGCTCCGCGAAAGGTTTCTCTGGGCGGTCAAAGGAGTGTTTTTGTGGGCGCTGCCAAGGCCGCACTTGCGCTACTTGCCGTTGCCCTATCCCTCCACGGGGACGCCGGATCGCTGGCTGCTGCAAGGCCAGAAGCAGGTGGCCGATGGGCACGGGTGCAAGAAGCATTTGGATCTGGCCTACACCATGGACAGGTTCGTCTACAAGAACTTGACCGAGTGCGGTCATTGGCGGGACCGCATGGGCGCTGTGACCTCCTTCTGCGAAGATCCGGTGGTCATGGGAATGATCCATGGCAAGACGGCAAAAGGCCTCAGGGACAAGATGAAGAATGCCGCCATGGAGGAGGCCCTCAAGGAAGCAAAGGAGGCGGAAGCCGCCGGCAACAAGGAGGAGATGGCTCGAGCCTTGATCGGACCTCGAGGAGGACTGCCGTCGCTGCGAGGAGACTTGCTGAAGCTCGCAGCCTTGCTGAACGTGGAGATCAAGGCAGAGGACAACGTCGAGACCATCAAGGTGAAGCTGCGCCCCATGGTCAACCTGCTGAAAGAGAAGCCTGCGCCGCCACAAAGCAAGGCGAAGTCCAAGGCAAAGGCCGCTCCATCCAAAGCTCAAGGTTGGACGGTGGGCTACAGCGCCGGCCTGGTGACAGAACCCTCTCCCGGGATGGTTTCCTATCAGCACTTGATCGACATGCGCAACCGGTTCCAGACGACCCTCGACAGCATGGCACTCGAGATCCAGGAGTTGAAGAATCAGCAGAAGGAAGCGGGCAATGTGGACTTGACCTCCCTGGGCAGGTCCCGCTCCGCCAGTTCCATGTCTCAGGACCCGGTGGTGGATCAGCAACTGCGGGAGGACGCAGCCCAGTCGCTGGAGAACGCCTACGAGGACCACCTCATGGCCTATTACGGGACGAGTGCACTGCATCTGCTGACTCGAGAGGACCGCCAGAGGGCCTTGGACCCGTGAACCCCTTCATGTTGCACCAGTCGTTGAAGCCCGGTCAGGCCACTTTGATTGCTCAGGCCTGGGCTCAACATGAATCAGACAGGAAGCGGATCTCTCAGGAGCCTCGCAAGATCCGTCAGATCCTTGAGGCGGAGTACTACCAGGACATGGAACACTTCATGAATGATGAGACCTTTTTCCAGCACATTGACCTCCACCCGCACTCCAATGACGTGCATGTGAATGAAGCCGTGACTGGGAAGAGGAGCAGTCCGTTGCTGACTGAGGTCTACACGACCGCCCAGAATGTCTCCAAAGTGGCTGCTCAAAGAGGTCATCATGTTGGCCAAGCGATGAGCCTGGAGACGGGGTGGAATTTTCTTCGAGCCGACCATCGAGCCCTCGCCAAGGAGAAGATTCAGAAGGAGAAGCCCTTTTGCTTGGTGTTGGCGTTTCCTTGCGGGCCCTTCAGCCCGCTCCAACACCTCAATGCGAGAGGAAAGAGGACTTGGCCTCAGAGACTTGAAGATGGTCGAACGTTGATGCGCTTTGCTCTGGAGCTGGCGAAGTTGCAGTTGAAGGAGAAGAGACATTGCATCTTGGAAAATCCCAAGCCATCGGCGGCTTGGAAAGAGCCTGAGATGCGGAAGTTCATTGAGGAGAACGACGTTCATGAGGCTGCCTTCGACCAATGCCGTTTTGGGTTGATGAATCTGGACGGACAACTGCATCGGAAGGCAACTGTGGTGGCGAGCTCTAGTCCTTTGGTGGTGGAGCGACTTCATGGTATGTGTTGCAGGCGTGACCATGACCATGCACAAGTGATCGGTGGGTCAAAGGTGACAGCTCATGCGGGCATCTACCCCTTGGCCTTAGCCCGTGCTTTCGTTCGCGGCATCGAGGACCAGTTCGACAAGGACCACAAGGCCTATGAGTTGCTGGCCGTGGATGTCGGTGGAAATGAAGAAGAAGATTCACATCCCGCAGTTCATGATGTTAGCGAGGATGAAGATGATGAGTATCAACTGCAACCCAGTGAAGCCAACATGACCATCCCCGCGGCCATCAAGGCAGCCATCAAACGACTCCACGAGAACACAGGTCACCGCAGCAATCGTCGCTTGGCACGCGCCTTGACTCTTGCTGGAGCCCCTGTTGAAGCCATCGTGGCTGCCAAGCGTCACAAGTGCGACGTTTGCCGGGAGCGAGCTCCACCAAAGTTGAAGAGACCAGCATCTCTTCCTTCGCCCAAGGATTTTGGTGACCAGGTCCACATCGACCTTTTGGAGGTGGAAGATGGGCGCGAGCAAAAGTATGTGATCGCTCACTGCACCGATGCTGCCACCAAGTACCAAGCCGCAGAGATTTTGCCTAACAAGTCCACTGCAGCTGTGATTGAGTTCCTGAGCAAGCGGTGGGTTCCCGCCTTCGGCCCTCCTCGTGTTCTTGTTTGTGACCAAGGCCGTGAATTCATTTCCTGGGAGATGGAGGAATGGGCTAGCTCTATGTCGGTCATGCTTCATCATGTGGCAGTGCAAGCCCCATGGCAGAACGGCATCGCGGAGAAATCCGGAGGGGTGCTGAAAACCTTGATGTCCGCCATCGTGACGTCCAAGAGTGTGGTCACCAAGGATGAGATGGAGATGGCCTTGGGGGAGGCTGTGGCGGCATACAATGGTGATGTCGATGGTGAGTCAGGATGCTCCCCCTATCAGGCAGTCTTGGGACGACAGCCACGCATGGTGGGCGATGTTCTGGGCGGGGTGCAACAACGCCTCAGTGAACATGGGCTCATCGAGTCCAAACCTTCTTTGGCCCGGCAAGTGGCACTCCGTGAAGTCGCGAAGCTTGCTATGACCCGGCTGCATTTCTCTCGAGGTTTGAGGCGAGCTGAACTGGCGAGATCCCGTTCCTCTACGGTGGAAAATGCTCCCAAGCCTGGAACGGTCTGCTACTTCTACCGTCCTTTGAGGTACAACAGCAAGACCGGGCAAAGCAAGAAGAAGTTGACCTTGAAGCGATGGCATGGACCCGCCATGATGGTGGCTCAAGATGGACATGCTTCGGCTTTCCTCTCCTACAAGGGTCAACTCACAAAATGTGCGCTTGAGCATGTGCGAGTGGCATCGACGATGGAGCAAATTGCTTCAGGGGCATGGGGCGAAGCCATCAAGGAGGCGGTGGAGGACGCCAAGTATGAAGTCGCGCTGAGACAGCCCCGTTCCGATGCAAACACTCCTGAGGAGCCTGGACCACCACCTCTACCTGTCCTACCAGAGACTACCGCTGAGGGGGTGAATCCTAGGACTCCAGCATTTCTCCCATCCTCGACTGAGGCAATGCCTGCCGAAGAGAACCAGTTAGATGGCGAAGACCTACCTCCAGTGAAACCACAGGAGCTCTGGCAGATGATGGTTCCCTCCAGTTCTCCCGTTACATCCCAGGTGGCTTCAACATTGCCTTCGAGGAGGGTGAGTGATTTTTCCGAATCTCCTTTTCCAGAAACTACACGGAAGGCTTTCAGCCGGAAGTCTTCGGGTCTCCCACTTGAGACCGTGCGAGAAAGGGCAAAGATGCTGGACGATCGCTCTGAGACAGGACAAAAACGACCTGCCGATGTGGACATCGACCAGTTACGAGATCAAGAACAAGGACATTCTTCGGCGGCAGCGGCCAGTGGAAGTGGTGCAGAACATGACACGCTCCTTGGTGAGCGGCTGACTCCAGCGGAGATTGCCGATGAACTAGGTCGGGACGATCTCCATCCCTTGAGAAAAGCCTACCTCCTGGCCGAGCAGGACAAGCGAGATCCTCTGGAGGCCATGGTTCCGGATCACGGGACTTGGCATGGAAAATGGACTTTGCCATCGCGCTCTGAATGGCAGGCCCGACAAAACTTGGGCCTGGACTGGCCTACCGGTGATTCGACAGAGGCAGAAGTTTTGGCCGTGCAAGCCAACCGGAAGGAGTTCCGCTGGAAGACGATGTCTGAGACGGAGAAAGAGGCCTTCAAGGAAGCGGCCAGACAAGCCTGGGCGGTGTGGGAAGAAAACGATGCAGTCGAGATCCTCACACCTGAAGAATCAAGTCGTGTCCGACGAAGATTGGCTGGAGCCCATGAAGGAAGCAAGATATTGACTCCTCGCTATGTCTTCACTGACAAGCATGAAGGGTTGCGAACAGCTGAGAATCCTCTCCCTCTTCGGGCTCCGGCCAGGGTGATCGTACCTGGCTACAAGGACGTGTTCTCCTACAGCCTGCGAAAGGATGCGCCGACCGGCTCTCGTGTTGCTCAGCACCTTCTGTTCACCTTCACTGCGAGTTATGCTCGGGCAAGCAAGGAGTCGAAGAAGTTATGGAGGCTGATGTCGGCTGATGTCAAGTCCGCATTCCTCAAGGGCGATGCCTATGTGGACGGTCAAAGAGAGCTTTTCCTTGAGAATGTCAGAGGTGATGACCCTAAGCTCCCTTTTGGCAATGCCCTGGCGAAGATCAGAAAAGGGGTGTTTGGGCTTGCTGATGCTCCTCGCCAATGGTACCTGCGGCTGAACCGTTCTCTACAGGCCGCCGGTTGGGAGCGAACTGTTTTTGACTATGCTTGCTGGGTTTTATGGTCGGAAGACCGACAAACTTGGAAGGCATCATCCTCTCCCACGTTGACGACCTGCTGTTGGGCGGGAATGTCCGAGCCCAGAACAGTTTGCTGATGATTGGACAAGAACTCGGTTTCGGCAGCGTGGAGTATGATGACTTTGTCTATTGTGGCAAGCGAGTCCAGATGAAGTCCGACGGCTCCGTGGTGATTAACATGCAGGCCTACCACGAGAACCTCAGGCCTATGGAAATCAGCCTGGCCAGGCGAAAGACTCCGGAGGCTGAGCTGACGGAACAAGAGAGAAGGCAACTTCGTGCAGTGCTGGGCTCTCTTCAATGGCTGGTGGCCCAAGTGAGATTTGACCAAGGCTATGCCCTCAGCACACTCCAAGGAGAGAAACCCCTTGTTGGCACGCTGATCAAAGCAAATCAGCTGGTCAAGGAGTTCAAGAGGCGACCAAACTTCTCGCTGACCTTCCAGCCGATGAACTTGGCGACTGCTGGCATCATGACCGTGTCCGACTCATCCCTGGGAATGTTCTCAAGGGCGGTGGCAGCGAAGGAGAGCCCCATGAGAAGCACTATAGCCAGTCCGCCTACTTTGTGATTGTGGCAGACCAGGACCTCATGTCCGGCAAGGAAGGCGTGTTCAATGTCATCGATGCTCGAAGTCATCGCCTACCTCGGGTCTGTCGATCCACGTATGGCGCTGAGCTGATGGGAGTGGAGGAAGGCATGGACATGGGCATTTTCTGCCGAGGAGCGCTTGGAGCCTTCCTGGGACTTCCCATGGGGAGGCGTGACGCCTTGAAAGTGATGGAGGTGATTCCCATGGTGGCCATCACAGATGCCAAGGACACATATGACAGAGGCAATTCGGACTGCCCCACCTATGGTGCTCAGAAGTCAATGGCCTTTTCGGTCTGTTGGATCCGACAGGTGCTCATTGGCTCGAACTCCCACCTCAAGTGGACAGCCACGGCGAACATGTGGGTGGATGCCGGCACCAAGCTGATGCCTTGTGACCACATGCAGGGCATCCTTGAAAAGGGGAGGTGGAGCTTCGTGTACCACCAGGACTATGTGAAGCAGTCTCCCAAGAAGAAGGGCGCTGCGGAAGTGAGCGAGGGAGCGGTTTTGCCAGGTGAACCTATGGACACCAAGGCCCCTTTGTTTCAGTTCATTTTGAACCTGAGCAACCATGCTGGATGGCATGAGAAAGACAATGTCATTGTCCACGTTGCCTGTGCAGCTAGGTCCTTTAGGGTTCCCGATGCTCGATATGGTGGCACGAAGTACCCTTTTAGGTCCACGTTTGCTCGGTTTGATTTGAAGGATGGCCGTTCTGTGTGGAGGACCCTGGAACAGGGAGAAGATCTTCGCGAGATGGCAAAGCGACAAGCCTTGTTGCCTCTCACGGCCAGCTGTCTAGTGAGCATTTTCCTGTCTCAAGCCACAAAGAATGTTTGGCAGCTGAAGAAGTCAGCTGTTGGCTAGGAAGGTGTCTTGGACAGGAAACACCCTTGTTCTCGGCGTTTGCAGGCGCCTCAGCCAAGCTACGTTCGTTTGCCCCGGTGAGAAAACCGCGTTCGCACGTGTGCCATAGACTCGTGCTGCATCAATATGCGAATGGATTTGATTGTTTGCTCCATTGACACGTTGATGAAAGGACGTTGCCAGTTGATGAAGGGTTTAGGGATTCGATGTTCAGTCTTTGGAGAACCATGGAGTGAAGCTGCAAAACATGCTCATTGTGATGCTCGATGGTGGTGTCAGAGACTTCCGGCTGCGCTGTGTCTCGACAGCACCGCAGAACAGCCGCACCCTCAGCCTTACGTTCCACGTATTACCCTATAGGGCTCCAACCATATCCTCCGAAGGGGGTTAGACCCCCGCAGACCCAGCCCAAACACCTTCTCAGGAAGTGGGCCAGGAGCCCTATAGGGATAGGTGGGGCTGCTGGGTGCCCTTATTCCAAGGGCTGGGGCTCGGTCAGTGTTTGTTCGAGCTGTCGGGCCCTGTCGGGGCGTGTGGTCGGAAAGCTTGGGGCACTGGATCAACTAGAGCAAGTAGATGAGTAGATCCGAATAAAAATCAGTAAACCTCAGCTGATTGGGGTTGGCTCAGTTTAGTTCCCTCATGTGCGGCAGGAGGCCTCAGCTTCCGGAGGCAAAGAAACGATCTAATAGACATTTGCTAGAGGCTCGAGGAGGAAAAGGGAGTGCTATGGAAAAAGGAAAGGAATCACTTGGGTTTGTCCTATTTCCTGTAACAGTCAGTACACCATTGTCACTCTTTTAGAAAAAGGCCCGCAACCTAACCATCATTATCCACCGTTACTGGTAATAGGACCCGAGGAATCACTTTTCTCAGTTCAACGCTTTTCCAATCATCGGCGGAGGACCATCAGCAAAACATGTGCGGAGCGCAGGTCCCAGGTCCTGCGTCATGGATGGCCACGAAGGGCCAGACCTGCTGGTCAGTCTAAGGGTTCTAGTGTTTGGTTCGGGGTTGTAGACGTTCCCCAAGGACTCATTTGAGGCTTTGACGCTTTTTGAAGTTAACTCATCTGGGGCTACCACAGCTGCTTTTACCCAAACTATTTGTGTGAGGTTCTTCTACTGTAGCACCATCCTGGCATACCATTGTGGCGCGTGTATTCACTTCTTGTGCTGGCTGTACCACTATAGGGAGTATGAGTATAATATGCGTGTGCTTGTTTGGGCTTGCCTCGGGCCTAAATCAGATTCACTGCAACAGTCGATGTACTTAGGCCCACATTGCTCGTCACAGATCTGGGATTCATCGATTTTATTGGACTCAAATCCAAAAGACTTTTTCCTGGCAACCAGTGTATAGACCCCCCAAGTCCTTGCTTGGGTGGTTGATTTCAGGGCCCATGTAGCTATAATATCCTACCCAGAAAAGTGGATATGAGCCCGTTCCGAGGCTGAGAATGCATCCGTCGTTCGTGCTGGCTTGGCAGAGGAGGAGAGCTAAGCTGCCTCAGGCAGCTTTGTGGTGAAGTCAGGTGAAGGAGACGGCTAGCATGGGTCATGATTGATTGGATGCATGGTGCTTTGACCAAGGATGACCAATGCAATACAAGGATTCAAACATCCAACAAGACAAGGATGGATGAGACATATACATATACTGATCATACAGATTCTTCTCCTGTGCAAGATGTGGAGATGTTGGACCA
>CAXIVM010000154.1:0-35000 GCA_964035705.1 Porites rus
TTATATGTAGGGCCTGTTGAGACTGATAAGGCTTAGCGTGCTTATGTTCTAGTTATGAACTCAGGTTTTTTTTCAAGACGTTTGCGGGCTCGGAGGTTTTTTCGGCTCCAAAAGTGGAGAATGGCGGAGAGGTATAGTGTTATAGCAGTTATACTATACATATGTTCTCTTGTGCTCGGAGCAGGCTTTCTCCGAGAGAGCAGACGCCTTTAGAAAACGTGTCTCGCGTAGCTTCACAATAGAAAAGTAAACGTGGGGCGTCAGGAAACCTAAGCAGACGCGATGTCTCGCGCTTGTCTCGCGGAGTCTCGCGCGTTCACATGTCCTTCACTTTTCATTTTTGTTGCCGACCTCGCAGGCAGGCGGGCTCAGATCCGAATAAGGCAGTATATGACCATGGAAGACATCCGGTTGGGCCTTCTCTGAGACTTGCGTGTGGCAGGTCGATCGAACCGATTGGTTCTTCACGCCGCACTTTTGGAAGCAAAGTCAAGACACCTTCGACTGTGTCTACTGAAAAAGTTTTGCTCGTGCTGCGCGCGGTTCGTGCTCGTATGTATAGATTCTGCATGATTCTGCTGTGTTTCCGGTAAGAACCAGTTTTTCGGAAAAAACATTGTTTTTAGCTGGTTACACTTATGAACGTACTGATGGCACTTATACTACTTATGTATAAGTATGACTACAACTAGTTATGATACTTATAAGTATAACTGCTATAAGTATAGCTATAAGAGCAAAGCCCTCCGGTAGTGGTAGTAGTGGTAGTGGTAGTAGTCGTCGTCGTCGTCGTCGTCGTCCCAGCGGTTTGACTTTCAATTTTTGTGAACCCATGCCACCTTTAGGGTTGGGAGATTGGAAGCACAGTCAGCCTGTGAGGCTCATGTCGGGCCGCTTAGACAGTCCCTCCTTGAAGCTGCGGGATGCCCAGCTCCGTGAAGACTGGACACAGAAGTTTCAAGCTGTCCGAGGAGTTCTTGAGGGTTTTACGCCACAGAATTAAATGAACCACCTCCGTGGTTCATTTGATGGTTTCTTGAGCTGTGCCGTTTGCAAGGCACAGTAGCTTAAGTGGTATGGCCCCTGCAACTGCACACGGTGAGTACCGCAAAGTGCGTTTCTGGAAAATGTGCTGTGCAGGTGGGTTGCTCGAACGATAAAATAAAAATAGGGGCCATTTAGTAAGGCCAAAAATCGTATTCTGAAAGGTGCGCAATTTGGTCTTGAGGAGAGACTTTGTTTTGACTGTTCAAGACCTTTATGCTTTGTTTTTGCTTCAATCATGCTTCGCTTCTGCTTCGCTTCTTCCTGGCGAAAATTCACTTCAATTATGCAAGCAACGCGTGTTTGTCCGAGTATACCATACTGTACATGGGCTTTGTGCTGCCAGGCAAGAGCTGTTGCCCGACGATGGCTACATGGAGGAGGACTGCGCCAGCATGGATTCCTGTTTTCTCTGCGCCTGCAAATTATGGCTAATGGGTCAAACACGCCTCTCACACCTACCTCAAACCTGCACAACGATGTGAAAGTATCGAAAGTAAGATGACAACTTGTCAGCTTTCAGCGGTGGCCTCCAACCTGATAGCGATCAAAGAAAGGCAAAGCCTCTCCAAGCTCCTTTGATAAGGCTTGCCAAGAATAATTGAAGTATGTCACGGCATTTTAACTGACAGCTTTGTTCGGTGGACATTGTCGCGTAGGATGTCACCGCTCTCTTGCCGGACTTCCTCGCCAATGAGTGGCGGAACGACGATTATTGGAGAGGCTCGAAAGACCTCTTCGGAGACCTTTTTTCTCGAGAACTGAAGGCTCTGGGGTTCTAAAGACCAACTGATTTTTGGAAAGCGCAGAAAATTCTCCGGTCAGAAAATGTCAACTTGATAAACGGGCTTGAAAGCGAAGAGTCTGTTTAGACACCTCAAAACATCGGGAGAACTGTCAGTGTCGAGAAAAGAGGTGACACGCCACATCTGGCACCGCCTGGAGCCCAAAATACATATCGCCCAAGCAAGACGGCAATTTTTTGGTTTCCTTGGCATCCTTTTCTCTGAGAGCAGACTTTGCAAGTGCATTCTTCAGGCCTCATTCCTACTCCACAGGGCTCAGAACTCAGAGCGAGGTCGGAGCTGTTGAAGGTTCGGTTTTCGTCGATTTCAGACTCATCTCGCCAATTCAAGGCTACCGCCTCCAATACAGCCACAGACTCAGACTTGTAACTTCTGTATGATCCTCTCTCTTTCTATATCTATATATATATATAACATATATCAAGCTTGACCTTTGCACGCGCGGTGCGTGGCCTGGCTCCTTGAAACAAGGCCACCAAAGGAATGGAATGAAAGGACGGAGAGAACCCCCACTCCTTTGAGACAAATGGATTGGTCGGCAATGCCACGTTTGCCCTCAGCAATCTTATGCGATCTCTATTTTTGTGAAAGAATTCGACTTCAACGATTCGTCCTTATGCTTCTCTCGAACAAAGACTTCTCCGAACAAAATCGATGGACCTCTCCTCGCCAGGGCCGACAACTTCATGGGCATCTCTCGCCGAACGGAGGTGGAGTGTTTGCCGTGAAGCGCAGAGAGGAAAATCCCACAGGATCCGAAGAGGAACTTATGGTATCCGATGTGTGCGTCGTCCAGTCCTTTTGTGTCGTTGAAGGATCAATTTTGAGTTGCGACAACCGACAACACGCAAAGTGACCAAACAGATTATTGCGAACCATTTTCCATGTAAGCCACAGAGCATCGTGTCAGTCATTCTCACCTGACTAGTCAAGAAAAGGTGCGTATGGTAGCGAAGAGAAGGAGGCAACCCCCTGGAGCTCCGAGCGCAAAGCCCCTAGGTCACTGGGATCCCAAATGCAATTTCGAGCCATAGATTTGGGGCCTTCGGAACGCAACAGCTGTTGTTGTAAGCAACGCTCTGTATCCAGTACATTGTGTCAAAGAGACCTTAGTACAAGGAGAAGATGGAGGAGATCAGAGAAATCCTTATGACTATAGTTAGCGCAGAGTACTCTGGCAACAACATCAGCAGCTGAGGCAGCGAAGAAAAGAAGTTGAGGACAAGGAGTCACCAACCACAGACGGGTCAAAATTGATAGCACTTGTTCAGCAAAGCCCAACATCTTTGACTTTAAGCCACAAGAAGAAGAGATCAAGGCATTCAGAGAGTGGTCATGGGTCTTTGAGAAGTATTTGAGCGCAGTTGATGAGGGCTACGTGAAGGATTTGAAGGAAATTCGTGGGAAGCCAAATGACAAATTGGACATGGAGTTGGCTGATGATGCATGGGAAACCAGGTGCATCAAGCTCTATGGATTGTCAGCTTCATTGATGAGAGGAAGGGCGCTGCAATTGGTGAAAGCTGTGGAAGACTCCAATGGATTTGATGCTTGGAGAAGTTTGAATAGAGATTTGAAACCAACTTCAAAGCCGAGAGGCTTCGCGCTCTTGGGAGCAGCCACTACATGGCCAGCGTTTTCAACGAACAGTGCACTACAACCTCAAACTCTTGAAGCTTGAAGAAGATTTTGAAGGGACAGTCAAGTCAGAAACTACATGTCAGGAAGAGGTGAAATCTGCTATTCTTTTGAGATGTGTGGGTGGTCAACCCAAGTCATACTTGAACTTGACAATTGGCGACACTGTTCAATACTCAACTTTGAGGGACCAAGTGTTGCGATGGGATAGATCTCAGCAAAAGTGGGCTACTTCCATGGTGGCTAGTGGCAGTGCAGACTATCAAGAGCCTATGCCAATGGATGTTGATCGAGCCCAAAATGCCAAAAGAAAAGGTAAGAAGGGCAAGAGTGACCAACAGAAAGGTAAAGGTAAAGGTAAAGATGCCAAGGGCAAAGGACATAGAGGAAAAGGAGATCAGAAAGGAAAGGAAGGTAATTAGAAGGGCAAAGGTAAAGGCAAAGACCAAAAAGGCAAAGGTGTGGCAACATGTTACACTTGTGGAAAGCCAGGAAATCTTGCTAAAGACTGTTGGAGGAACAATATTCGACAGGTAGCAAGTGATCAAGCCCATTCATCTTCAGGAGGAGCATCAGTGACAACTCATACAGTTGGCCAACAGCGTGCTAATGTGAGCCAACAAGGGAGAGAACGGAGACCAAACCAGTGGTCAGAAGAATTGAGAACAGTGAGCCAATCATCTTTGACCAGAGACAAGGAGATGATGAGCTAGAAGATGAGGGAATTCGAGTAATTTACTTCTACATTGGAGATGATGATGATGATGATGATGATGAGCCAGAATGCCAAGAAGTTGGGGAGATTGACGTCTCAGTTGATGAGCCCATGAAAGAGAATGGGGATGTGGCCATCATTATTGACAGTGGAGCTGATGTAGCGTTATTCCCTTTGAGTATGGCAGATCACGGAGAAGGAGAATTGCAATTCAGCGCAAAGACCAAACTACAAGGTGCGCAGGGAAATCGTATCCCCACAGGAGGTGGGAAAAGTGTTGAAATTCCCATGCGTGACCTTGATGGACGAGACGTTCTTCTCAAAGAGCATGTGATCTTCAGTTCAAAGGTGAACCAACCCATACTTTGTTATGGAAGGTTGATGGAACATGGTTGGGGAATCAATAGCAGAGAGCAAATGTTGGATAATGGTGACTTGAAGGTACCAGAGAGACAAGAATTTAATGGTAGAAAATGGACTATTGACTATGGTGGCAAAGTGGGCTCAAAGAACTCAAAGAAGCATTTTAGAGTCTCACATCGCCAAAAAGGAGTGCGAACCATTTTCCGTGTAAACCACAAAAGATGAACAACATAACTAGCATCATGTCAGTCAGTCTCACCTGACTGCAGCCCTTTTGTGAATCAAGAGAAAGTGCGTAATTATAGACCCACGTTGCTTCTGCAGTATCACCTTAGGTCAGGGGGACTGCCGAAGCCATGTCACTTATGAAGGAATGTGTGCAAGGGAGGGGGCATATTCCCGGAAGCACGGCAAAGTCTGCAAGGGACACATTCAGAAATGTTTGACGTTCTTGAACGTGCCATGGATTGCTTGGTGCCTTGGCCTCCTTTGCGGTCTGTGCCTTGCGGCAGCGGGTGAACCAAACAGCAGGCTTGCACCGCTGTCAGAAAATGCGCCAGATTTCGGTGACATACTGTGCAAGTCGCTGGCACTTTTTCACTCGCTTCCGAGAGGTAAGGATTTGGAATTCTCGACCTGGGAGAAGAAGCAGTACTTGGACCAAATAGAGCAGTGGAAATGGAAGCATACTGTTTCTCTTCAGGGTCAAGCTAAGTCTTGTTTCTGTTGACTTGGGTGTCTTGAATGAACTTCCTTGTAAAGATTTTGGCAATTTTAGTGGTGGGAGATTTGGAGAAAGAGCTGAGGCCTCAGTAGATGTTTTTTGGCGCATCAGAACACCACAGCATGCGGGAATGGCCCCCAGGCGTCAACCTGAATTCTGCTTGTCCAATAAACGCACGTTGAATCAAGAGAAGCTGACGGATGGTGGCATAGGAGATTTTCCATCTATTGATACGTGTTTATTGACGATTTTGCGAAGCATGTGCGTTGTGACCTTCATTTTACGCTTGCGAGCTGTGACAGCACGAAGCAAAGCTCCGGATGTGAGGAGCATGTGAATGTCCTGGACACAAAGACCCCACGCTGGAGTCTTCCACCGTGCTGGCGCGATGGACTTCTTGGACCACAGAGATTGATGGAAGAAATGCAAAAGGCAGGGCCGGCAAGAGAAGGATGAAGCAACAAAAATACAATCTCTTGAAGACATGCTAGATGTGATTAGGAACATGGGGAGCTCCATAGAGGCCATAAATGATCGGTTCTGAGAACATGGAGTCAGCAAGGATTGTGATTGTTGCTATGCTCCAACAGGCCACGCAAGGTATTTGTGCCTGTAGCCACGTCTTGAGGTCGCCCGCTGGAGTGTTCGTGCCTCCTTGTGGTGCGAGGCAATGCCCGAAATGCTGACGGATGAGGCACACTCCGCGAGCTGGAGTCCTTGACTAAGCTGGAGGCCTCGATGCACACTCCGCGACCAAGTCCGAAAAGCACCGACGGAGCAGACTGCAGCGGAGTGAAGGACATGATCGTCACGATGGCATCCTTCCGCTCGAAAGGTTCCGGTCGGGCTTCACGACACCGACCGCGGCTTCAAAAGTGAAGATGCGGCTCCAATGAGCTTTGTGACGGCCTTTTTGTTGAGAAAAGCGTTGCTGAGAGATGGAAAGAAGCCGTCCGAGTCAGACATGATTGAGAAGCAAAGAAAGTGTGTTTGCACTTCGCCAAAGAGATATAACTGCCACGTCCGTTGCAGGTGCCTAGCGTGGGAATCATTGGCCAGGCACCTGCCGATAGCTTAAACTCAGCCTAAGGCGAGTAGCTTTTTTGGTAGGTGTCCCCATGTCCATCTCCAGAATGTCGGCTGGTCACACGATATTTGAAGGTCTTTGGTACCATCCTCATAAACAGCGAGAGCCTTTCGCTGATCGTGTCACCCCAAAGCGTTCAGAAAGACAACGCATCGGATGCAGCTTGAGGTGGGTGCAGACCGCCGGGCCGCAGCACAAGGCACAGATCCACTGATGGCTCGAGATTTGTCATTCAGAAACCTGCATGCTTGCAAAAAACATGCTACTAGGGGCTCCTGGCATCGCTACTAGGAGCAAGGACGCTACTAGGGGCTCCTGGCCTTACTAGCTGCAGCCGCTGCTCAATTGGCAACTCAAAGGACTGAGACACCGAAGGAAGAAAGTTGGGCGGAAAGCTGCGCATCCAGCATGGCTGAGACAAGTTTCTCCGAGCTCCTCCATGTCGTCATTCACCATGCGGACTCTCCTGCCCAAGGGAAAGACAGTTATTGAAAGGAAGGCAAAGAACAGAGAAAAAGAGAAAAAGATGAGACAAGTGGACCAGGGCCCCATTGGGATGCCTTCACCGCCATGGCGGGCAAGACGCCTTCTCCTCATTTCCCGCTGCACAAGCGAGACTTGGGATGTGCCCAGTTCGCCCGCCCGACTGCGGAACCTTTCCAATGCGGTCCGACAAGAAAGGTACAGAAATATATCTGAGTTTACATGCCCAAAATTGAGATGCCTTGCCTTGGTTAAATAGGATTTCTATCGGCATCCCAGACATTTCAGAAAAAACGAGCTCCATCGTTTACTGAACTGAGGACATGTCAAGAGGCATGCTTGGCGGCGCTCGTGACATTTACTATCCAGAGTGGTTCCTTGTGAATGGGAGGCACCCTAGCTGATAGTATGGGGTAATGTCTTTTGCACAAGCTTGGACGCCACATCATGTTTTACTTAATCGACCGTCTCTTCCATTTGATGTGTTCGTTTTGTGACGTCACTTCTTTGTGCCTGCAAGACACCTACAACATGATAGGCCACCACCGAGTTGGTTGCTGTCGAGCTCCCACAGGGAGAGTCTGACAAGGATGCCTTAAAGCAGCGGCAGCTCGTGGGAACTGAGAAGGCTCAGTTGACTCGTGTGCAGAGTTTTATGGAACACTGGGATGAAACACGTTTTATGGAAGTTTACTGCAGACTTTCACAAACAGTGCTATAACACGCACTACATGGGGTGAAGGCAGTGGAGCAGTATCCACAGAAATACATTGAGTTTGACGGTGGCCCTTTGTGTGCCATTTTCTTTTTGTGATGTCCTTTGTTCTCCTTTTTGCTGTAGTTTCGCATTATTTTTTGTTTGAACAACACCTGTAATAATTTTGCAGATGAGGTAAGATCATCGCAGACCGAGCGCACAACATGCGAAGCTACATGAGTTCGAATCTGTGGAGTGGGATGCAAGAAACCCGAATGCCTCCTCGGTGCCCTGGTTGATGTCATACTTTTGCGGGAGTGAACACACATGCCTTTCAACAAAAGCACATGTTGTTTTTTACATCTAATTTGTCACATGTTTTCTGATCGTTCATTGTTTAAAATCTATTTCTTTCTTCACGCAGTGTCAAGTTCACAATTAAGCGAGACGGGCTCTCGATTAAGACTGAGACGAGTGTTAAGAATACCGCTGGCTGCAGCTTTCAGTCTTTGACATTTCTGAAGCTGTTCCGCTGTGTTCCGGTTTCTCAGGATGCAGGGATCTCGTCAATAGCAGCGAGGTCTTTTTGCAGGACCTCTTAGAGTGTGGAATCCAATTCTTGATGGACATGGTGCACTGTTTCCGGGCAACAGCAAAAACGACGTGATGAAATTGAAGACATCATATACCCTTCCTTTCCTTGCCAAGTGCCACGCTAGTAGTAACAGGTGCCTTACTAGTAGTAACAATTCCTCAACTGACAAGGTTTGGTCCAAAACCTGAAACGCACGGCTCCACAGTGTGGGCGTTGCAAGGTCACCCCAAGGTTTTGCTTGCTCTGCCATGCTCTGCCTTTCTATTTCCTCTTTTGTTTGACCGGACTTTAGAACTTTTGACCTTTCTCTTTGTTTTCTTACTGTCCTTCTTTCTCTCCCCACTACCAGCAACCAGCAATCGCTCTTCTCTTAAGCTTGTTCTAGACCTGCAGCTCATTTCCCTTCGAGGAAGTCAGTGGATCAGCGGACGGTGACAAAGTGACACCGATTCGGTGTGTGAATAAGCCACGCAGTCTGGGCAGTCCCCTTGAAAGCGAACTTGGTGTCGTGCGCAACTTGGTGTCGTGAGAACTGAGGTTCTTCTGAGGAACTATTCAGAGATCCTGGTGAGACTGGACTGGTTTGTCCTTGACATGCTTTCGTCGCCACTTTGGTGCTTTTGGGATCGTTTGGGAAGCTTTTTACAATGCAACTTAAAGCATCCAATGTATATAATGTTTTAAATTGCTGTTCTGAGAAGCTGTGGCTTCCTCTGAATCAACAAAGCCTAGCTGAATATTAAAAGCTGATGATAGGCTTGCATTGAATTAATGTGTTTCCAAAATCATTAGTTGCGATTCTTTTCTCTATTCCCTTCTAAGCAATCAAGAGGTGCCTGCAAGCGTGAGCCGTTGCAGAAACCAGATACTTGTGCTGCAAACTTCTAGGTCGTATGAACATCTAGGAAAAGGATTTTTGCTGGGTTCGTGGGCGTGCTGGTGGGCGGATGCTTCCTCTTCATCCATCCTCATCCGCACCCATCCTCATGTTCAACTCCATAGCCATAGGCTTCATCAGACTGCAGGCAAATAATCTACTGTATCCACTCCTCATGCTGCCTCTCCACCCATTCCCAGCTCAACGTGTTCTTTTTTAAATAAGAACTTTGGATGACTGCCAAACTTGAACGTGACAGCGCCTAGTTGCAGAACCAGAGCTTTGCAGTTCTGGCCCATTTACAGCATATTGGAGAGACTTTGTCCACGGTGAGGAGATCTTCGCTCGCTATGATGGAAACAATCCAGACGTTTTGAATCTGGAGATGCCATCAGTGGTTTACAAGTTCAAAGGCAGGGAATGCGAAGCCGTTTTCCTCGTTTGCTGTCCTGTTCCTGTGATGTGTGGTTGTTTGAGTGCAATGCGCCTGCAGGAGTTCTGAGACGCTTGTGATGTGCAAACGTGCGAAAAAGTGACGTGCGTGTTGCGAATGAGAAGTCTTGGTGCAAGATGGATTGACGCCTCGACATCAAGTAGAGCGGATAGAAGTCTTAGACACTCAAAGTCTTTTCACATTCTCTGGTCGAACTTGGTTGGCAGCTTCGTTGTCTTTGTGAAGGCTCCGACCCGGGTGTTGTTTCCACACAACTACCGTGGCCGATTCAAGACCACCAGGCATCGCGGCATCGTTTGGAAACGCACGTTGAGGTCAACATTTGTGGCCTTTTAAGTCTGCAGAAACATCACTTTGGCTTCAGGATGCAGTCAGCGTAGTTCGTGTGATGGGTTGAAATTTTCTTTAAGTTTCTTGCCGAGGTCACCTCTGCCAAAGACATGTCGGCTGGGCCCTATTGGCTGGGAGCTGAAGAGCACTCTGTCAAGACTTCTGAAAGTCCGCCCTTTTCCGCTGGCCATGTAGAATTTCTATTCATTTGTCTCGCAGGTCTGTCGCTGCTTGTGTCGGCCCTTTTCCGTTGGCCATGTAGCATTTCTTTTTATTTGTCTCCCAGGTCTATTCATGTGTCTCCCAGTTGATTTATCTATTTTTCTCCAAACAGTTTACTGTTAGGCGTTCTCAATTCTTTCTTAAGATGTGTCCGCCCTTTCTGTCACTGTTGGTGTCCGCCCTTTTCCGCTGGCCATGCAGAATTTCTATTCATTTGTCTCCCATGTGATTTTTTTATTTACTTTTGTCTCCCATGTTCGGTGCCTGCACCGCTGGTGTCCGCCCTTTTCCGCTGGCCATGCAGCATTTCTATTCATGTCTCCTGGGTTATTTCTTTACGTTTGTCTCCCAAGTTCGGTGCCTGCACCGCTGGTGTCCGCCCGTTTCCGCTGGCCATGCAGCATTTCTATTCATTTGTCTTCCATGCGATTTGTATACTTTTGTTTCCCAGGTTCGGTACCTGCACTGCTGGCGTCCGCCTTTTTCCGCTGGCCATGCAGCATTTCTATTCGTTTGTTTGCCAGATGATTTCTTTACTTCCCCAAACAGGTTGCTGTTAGGGGCTCTCAATGCTTTCTAAGAGTGTGGGCCTTGCTGCGGGACAGCGTGTCCGCCTTCCGTCCGGCTTGTCTCCCTTGGCCTTTGTCTCCCTTCCTGTTGGTCACTGTGTCCGCCTTGTCTCCCTTCTGTCTCCTTTTGTCTCCCTTCTTGTGCTTGTCTCCCTTCTTGTTGGTCATTGTGTCCGTGTTGTCTCCCTTCTATTCCCTTTTGTTTCCTTTTGTCTCCCTTCTTGTCTCCGTTCTTGTTGGTCATTGTGTCCGTCTTGTCTCCCTTTTGTTTTGTTTTGTTTCCCTTCTTGTCTCTCTCTCTCTTCTTGTTGGTCATTGTGTCCGTCTTGTCTCCCTTCTGTTTCATTTTGTCTCCCTTCTTGTTGGTCACTGTGTCCGTGTTGTTCTCCCTTGTCCACCTTCTCTTCCTTCTTGTCTCCCATGTCTCAAAAAATGGACTTGGGAATGCTTCTTTGTTGTCCCACCTGTTTGGGGTCTACGGTGGTGTAATTTTTTTCAGAATTCAGATCAAGATATTTGTTCCTTTTGCGCAGCTTTTATCAAATCGACGGAATAGAGGAAAGACTTTCCGCAGCTGAAGCTCCTGCGTGCACTGCGTCTGAGGACAGGCGAGCTCCTGTCCAATGAGAGTGCAGAGACTTCAGATGTGACCTGGATGTGACTTCAGTGCAAAACACTGCCCTAGCTATTGGTGTACTTTTGTTCCGGTGTTGTTGAGGTTAGCCTGTCGTGTGCAAATTGTTGTGAATGTCTTAACGGGTCTGAAGTGCTTGAATGTGCAGGCAGCATGTCTCTTTGTTGACAAGGTTGTAACAAGTTATCCAGATTCAACATTTCTGGATACTTTTATAAGATAAGCCTGCTCGCTTCTGTCCTCCTTGCCAGTAGTTCAAGTGTGACTCCGATTGTTTCAACTCAAGATACAAGAGGTTAAGTCTTTCACAAGGAGACGCCATGTTGGGAGAAGATGGAAGAGCCTAGAATGCCTTGTCAGAGAGTTTGTCGTTTTTAGGAAAAAAAAATATATATGAATTCTGCGAACTTGGATGGAGCTAGTATGCCAGTGTAACATGTTTCGTTTCCTCAGACCTCTGGCCGGCTAGCTAGGGAACGAATTGCAAAGCCAATCAGTAAAGTCAATGTGGTGCTGTGATGCCCAAACGCAAAAACATGTTCAAGAAAGATGTGAACCACAAGGTTTCTTGATGGTGTATAGAAATTATGTAAAATGTGTTGAACGAAGCTTGCTGCCAGCACCGATAAGAGATATACTGTGCGGTTTGGTCAATTGTCAAGGTACGGATCCCAACTTCTTCTGCACCCTTTCCAGGGCAAAAGGCAGGAGAAGCACGAAGAATAATTAAGGAAAGCTTGAATGTGAATGTGGGTCTGTAGTACAGGAAATATAATTTCCAGCAAGTGCAACAAGACTAGCAAACATCAGAGTTTTGTTTTTTGACAAACACACCATGACTCCAACACGGCCACATTTGCAACCTAAAAGCTACACCGTAGCCTCAACCTTCAAACCACCACAGGGAAAACGCACCAGACAAGACAATCAATCCAAGTCTCCCCGGTGTTAGGTGCAACTTCTCCCCAGCCTGGTTTCAAAGATGTTCAACCTTGATTCGGCACACGGCGAGTGCGTCGGTTCATCGGTGCTGCGGTGTGCCTTTGCACGAGCGGGTGCGTAGACCTGCAGTTCATCAGTGATGAGCGAGTATTCACCAGCAGTGAGCCCATGCGTTTTACCCTTTGTAAATGACAGTTAGAGAAGTCACCATGCACTTCATGAGAGGAACGAACACACCAGCGGTAACAACCTGCCATGGACCTCGAGTGCGGAGTTTCGCAGTGAGAGAAACCACGGCCTCGCCCATATGAAAGATCTACAACTTCCGTCAAAGGAAACTTAGCACTTTACCACTCTGAGTGGAAGACCCAGCACTTCACCTTGGATTCCACAAGACACGTCACCAACAGTTCACCAACTCAGACATAGTGAGACATACCACGAATCGATTGCTTGGGATTTGCACAGTCATACAGCTGTGGCTCCTTGCCTTTCTTTGAGTTCCTTGCCTGTT
Source organism: Porites rus (assembly GCA_964035705.1). NCBI lineage: Eukaryota > Metazoa > Cnidaria > Anthozoa > Scleractinia > Poritidae > Porites > Porites rus. Next base: position 12,695 of record CAXIVM010000154.1, read on the forward strand.
CTCAATTCAGCCCAGCTTTTCATTCTTTTGCACCATAGGCCGGCGCAGAGGTTCATTGCTATGCAGAGAACTTGGACTGGAAACATGACTACTCAGACTACTCAAACTCTGAAGTCAGCGACTAAGCTCCGGAGAGAGAATTTGCCCACCACCATTCAATATTTTGCTTTTTGATTCCCTTTGCTGAGGCTTTTTCACAAAATTGCAATTATTTGATCATGGCATAACTCAAGCACAGTTTTCTCACCTGTCAGGATTGGAATGAGGATGGACAGAGGCCAAACAATCATGGTGAAACTCATTTTAGCTACACAATCAGCAACTAGTCTGAGCTCTGGTATTTTCAGTGATTTGCCACTCTCAGATGCGCCTTGCCTCTTTCGTGTCGAGACTGCAATCCGCAAGCGCCTAGTCATCGCTGCACTGATGCACCGATAGGCCGGTTCTGCCGGGCACAGTGGACGGGTACCTCAACGTGGGGTCCACAGGACGATGGAAGCCGATCGAGATCGATGCTGAGGCTTCGCTGAGGCTTCCGTGTGGAGAAACAAATATAATGACCATGGTACGTTTTCTTTTTTGTTTCGCAACCCCATTGTTTTCTTCTTCCCTTCTTTTTTCAAAGATGCTTTGCTCCATTGCAGCTAACTGAGTTGGCTTCGCTCCTGGCGGTGAGTTTGGTCCCCTGAAGTTGTATCTGCTCAAATGTTGCAGGACACCTTCTTCGACTCTGCAAACCCTGTGCATTTTGGAATACCAAAGGCTGCAAAGTGGGAACCTCAAATACTTGGGCGTTCTTGTATGACACTTCTTGACTCATGGAATGACAGGTCTTATATGGAAATTAGGTTCTGTTCATTTTTTGTCCTTAGGACGGCAAAGACTGCAAGTTTTGTCACCTGTGCGAACCTGGTGAGAAGAAGCGTCGCAAGAAGGTAGGAACGAGTGTTGCATCGTTATGTGCTACTTTTTATTCGCTGTGCATTTTTGTTTCGCATTTCTTTTATTTCTCAACTTTGATATTGTTTTTTCTCGTTTGCCTTTGGTATTACATTTAGACCTCTTTGCCTTTTGTGTTTGTCCTTTGCCAAACAGAGATTTGCCAGGAGAAGAGTGCCTTGGGAGGAAGAGGGCATCGGATCTTGATAGGTGAGCAGCCGCAGGCTAATTGGCTTTCGCAGGGGCTCTCCGGTGACAAGCACGGCATGTGGGGTCCGGGTCTCAGAAACGGACCGTCCCAACTTCCGGGTCTCAGAGACGGAAAGGATAAGAAAGGTCTGAAGGATTCTGACAACGAGTCGCGAACAAGGCTCTACCCCCAGACCCCCAGAGTTAAACGAGAACCCTTCGCTACGCATTCGGGAAAAAGCAGGTTCAGGTTTTTCAGCTGTCACGTGTGAAGCTTAAGATGTGAATCCAATGTCCTGGAACATGAAGAAATACCAGGAAACCGACTCCCTTCAATCCCAGGCCCAGATAAATGGGAGCAGGTAGAGTCTATCTAGATACAGCCAGTGTGCATATAGATGTTGGATCACACACACACAAGCGAAAGGGATGTTCCCACCAGCACAAACATCCATGATTCAAGGGAGAGTTGAAATGGTGAGTTTCACTAAGATATTTGTATCCCACAATGTACATGGAGCTTGCGCCACTGCCATGCGCTGAGGCTATTTCTGATAGACTCCTTCTCTGTGAGGGTAAGTCTTGCCCCATCCATTCTGTGGAACTGGTTTGAAGTAGTTGTCACACCGTGTTTATTGACTCACAGCCCTGTTTACCTTTTCTTTGATGAGTCTGATGGAGTGGACATTGGCGTTCCACACGAGACATTTCGGACTGAATGATGATCCTGATGAACATGACATCTTGTCCGGGTATCGTTTCACAGCATTGTTTTGATGCGTGATTCGATTGCCCCGCTTGAGAATGCTGTTTGCACTTTTCCCCCTTTTTTTTCTCGGTCTTTGCGTTTGTCACTTCACGCGTTGCTTTTTCAGCATGGTTGGTTTGTTGTATTTTACTGTAGATGAACACAAAAAAAACATGTTTGAAAGGGGGCAAATCAAGAGCAACATATTGAGGGCCGTGTTTCAGTACCAGTCCAATGCAGCTTATCGCTTTTATGCTTTGACAGATTTGCCCGGACAATTGGTTTCACTTCCAAAGGAAGGAAACTGAGAGTGAAAGGGAACTGCACAGTCTTCAGTTGAAAATGCCGCTTGGTTTCATACTATACACTTCTGTTGTTGAGCCCAGGCAGACATCTTTTGTCGGTGCAGCTTCTCCGTTTTAATTGGTTCCGAATCTGCAACTCTCCTCCAAGGGGGAGTTTTGCAGAACAATTGGGGCAACTTGGAAAAGCGGCGAATTCCGCGGCGTTTTTCTGCGCGGCGAATCGTTCTCCAAATGTCGAGGACGCTCATGGTTGGTGAAATGGGGTCTAGACCAGTTGTCTGGACATGAAACTCAGTCCCTTCCGATCGACCCTAAATACTCGCAAGTAAGGACTGTCCCCAGTTGCCTTGACCATGTGCTGACCATGCCAGCCAGCATGGCACTAATGTTGGATTGGAATTTATGCCCTTTTGGTGCTTTGTGGAAGTCGTCACGTCAAGAGCTTGAGGAATGAATAGGAATGACTAGAAAGCAGTTGCGCCACAAAGCAGTTCAAAGGAATCCACAGATGCTACGAGAGCTTGCAACTCTTGAGTCCAGGTACATGCCAAACAAGGAAAAGTTCAATTTCTTGCTAATTCAAATTCTGCGTCCGTGGAGTCGTTGTGAAACTCTGAGCCAATGGCATCTTCCAATGCGAGCAGCGTTGGAGGTCGGGGCTGAAAAAGCGCCTCGGTTTGGGGTCCATTTTCGGGTTCTCGTCCAGGTCTTGCGAGCGCTGCAGCCTGGCCAAAGTCCAAGTCAGGCCGGGCGTTCGTTGGCTGCGCCGGTCTTTTGGCACATCGAACACAAAGTGAACACGTGAGGCTGGGAAGGCATTCTTGGAGGGGCTCGTTGGAGTCTCGGAGAGAGGGGCACTCCTTGTAGTTAGTAGATAGGTAGTTTCAAACTTTGCTAGGGGTTGACATTTGTAATTGGTTTATTGTCATTCTGAGACCCTGTAACAGAAGGCTTGAATGTTGCCTCGTGAATGCGTCCGTTGCCGAAGATTTAGCGATTTGCTCCTCCTTCAATCTGTTTCACCCACTTTGTTCGATACAATCGCTAAGGCGGCGAAAGAGCTCAGTGTGGTGTCAGGCATAGCTAGAACCTTTGGACTTGGACGGCATGCCTTGGGTGGAGTTTAAACCACGATCTGCCTTTGTGCACGCCATGTCTTCGAGGCCTCAAAGTGGGCCACTTCCGTTTGGAGGATGCAGCAGTGCTGACACAGCGCTTTGCACAACATGTTCCTCAACCGCCCCAGAGCTTCTTTTGCGAGGCTGGAATGGATTTTCAAAATCAAACGGGACTACAAACAGTCTTCGCACATTGCAGCAGTCCCGAGCCGATGCCATCGTTTCTGTGTGCGAGGTGATCAAGCAAATAGAACCACCCTTACATCGTTGGGCGCAAGAGAGAACGCAAGGAAAGCCCAGGACAATGACAGCTACGACATCGATGCATTCACAAACAAGTTGAGAAGATGAGGAAAAGAGCAAAGAAAGGAAGGAACAGTGAAAGGGTCCAAACAAGAACGAACGAACAGGAGTCCTATTCTGAAGTGTCTCATTCTTCTGAACGTTTTCCTCTGTAACTAATGGGTGTTCTGCAACTGCTCTTCGATAGACTTGTCACCGAGGATTGCATGTCCAGTTTCGAGAGACCGAGAAGAAGAAGCAAGTCCAATCACAGGTGCTTCCCATCCGACGGCTCGGCTCAAGCAATTGCCTGCCATCTCATAGACCATTTGATGGGACTGCAGTGCTTTGGGATCACCTCTACTGCACTTCTACTATTCAAGCCTTGGATCCACACTGATGTGGATTGTGAATTCGGGGACTGGACGCAGCAGAATTCGGTAATGGCAAGCTGCTTTTTGAAAAGAGGACAATCACCATAGCGGGTGCCATTTTCTGGATTGCCTTACCATTGAGACCTGCTAGTTACGGATCTAGAGTTGTCAAACCTGGCACTGTTACCATTGCCTTCAACTCGACTCCTTCCAACTTTGTAGAGCATTGGAGAATTTAGTGTGCCTTTCGGCCAAGACTTTTTGGTAAAACAGGTATGTTCGAGGGTTCAACAACTTGTTGGCCATTCTTGATATGCTTGCCTGCAGGCACTACTGCAGTGGTGCTAGCAGATGCGTTTGCTCGAAGCCGCTGCTATGATGGCACGCACCTGCCGTTTGGAATGTTGTTCCCACGACTATGATCTGTTCAAACGGCCTCACTATTTTGATGATGATGATGATGATGATGAGGATGATGTCAACTTGAGGAGGTTCCCTAACTGCCTTTTCTTGCTCGCTTATCTAATTATCTAGCCAATCTAGCGTTGCCTTCTAATCTTGCTTTGTTGAGAGGACTTCGTCCCTCCAAGAAATGTTGCATTGTGTACAACAGCATTGTTTTTTCAACCAACGTTGCATGTTTTGAAGATGCCTTACTAGCTTTGAGGAACATGACACCTGCGCAGAACATGTGAACATTCAGCTGGCCGTAGGCTTTGCACATTCAAGCCAGGCAGTAAACTTCTCGGCATGGTTTGTCTTGCTACACCGCCAACTTTGCCACTCTCTCCGGTTGAGGAGCGAATGTGGGCCTTGAGTGACTTAAACCAATGATATCCAGATCACTTTGCACCCGCTGTAGTCATGTGTGTCGTATCCATGCCGGTAAAGTGTTGCCTGTGCTACGATCGGGTGATATCGGGTGGTTGGATTTCCTGCAGCCATGCAGGTTACTAACAAGCGGTTTGCGGAGAAACGGTTTGTCCGTGGCATTTTTTGTGGCATGGCTGGGTTCACTGTGAAGCTCAGCCCACACAGGTGCTTCAGTTCACACAGTCCTTGACCTTGCTGGGTGCCTCCAGCTTTCACAATCCCTCCGTGTTCGGATGCTCAGCGATGATCAACACGCCAAGAGTGACTTAATCATGACGGTGACAGTGGCTTTGAGGAGCTTTTTGAGATAGTTTGAGGAGCTTTTTCGATTGAATTGTGGCTTAGAGCGCTTGAGCTCCAGATTCTCCATTGAATCTTGCAACTTACATGAATTTGCTTCCAACTGTATATTCTCTGGGAACCTTTGCTGGGCCTTCCTGCAAACCTTCCAGGAAGCCTTCCTGTGATCCTTCACTTCAGACAAACTTTGGGAAGAGAACATCGATTTGCGAAGTGCTGAGGAGAGGCTTCCTTCTCATGCGGCTTAAGATAGCAGCGCGAGGGTCTCAGGATCGAAAGGGAGCGGTGCCCCGACGGTGCCCCGCCCTTGCGAGCCAACGACCGCACGCTAGGGAGCAGATGGATGGTTCCAGCTTGGCACAATGTGCTAAACACCTGGCCGATGCAGGCGAGTCCGCAAGCGAACGCAGACGAATGATACGGAACGGGCAGAAGCGAACGCAGACCTTCATTTTTCCATTTTGCAGGGTAGTTGGAGGCTATTGCTAGTAGGTTGGAGGCCATCGCTATTAGGTTCCTTAAAGTCTTTTATCTTTTACTGTTTTGGACACAAAGTACAGGTCACCGTCCTTTCTAAGGCCTCTATTCGCCTGAAGTCAGTGAAGAGGTTGCACGCCAGCTGGCAGGTGGGAGAGATTTGGACAAGAGCCATGATCTGGGACAAAGAGACTTTCATTGCTTTCGCAATCTCATGTCGTGCAGACTTTCATTCAAGTGGTGTTTTTATCTTGAGCTCCTGTTTGCTCATGCTTCTCGTTTAACACTGTTTTCAGTTGGCAAGCCTCTTGATTGTTCTGACTCTTCTGGGTGCTCAGATTGCAACGATTATGTCTTGTAAAATGGACACATCTCAATAAATAAATCTCATCGACTTGCAAGGGGTTTCGGGGGATACTACCCCTACGTCTTGAGCCGCTAAAAGTAGCAAGGTGGAGTAATGAACATTATTCTCTAAATGTCTTGCAAAAAAGCATCTTCAAAAGCCTTTTTTGTTCAATTTTTCCATTTCTGGTTTATTAATATTCACTTCCTGTCTCTGGAGGCAACCCGTGGTCCTTCACTGCTGCAGACTTACAATGCTGCTTGGCATTTCGGGACGATCGCCACGACACATACACTTTCCTATGCCCCCCAGCACTAGGTTTGTATGCATTCCAGAGACAGGTGATGACAGGTCCTCCAGCATGGAACAATCATTTACTTCATCCAAAGATGTTGTGCAGGCTTATTGCCGCACTTCGGGAAATGGAAGCTTGGTGAGGTCCAGATTTTCTCCGTCTTGCGTCATGGAACATCATGGGAGCAAGAAGCTACTAGGAGCACAGGGCATCGCTGCTAGGAACAAGGAAGCTACTAGGAACCCGGGCATCACTACAAGTAGCAAGTGCATCGCTACTAGTCATGGTATCTATCCGTTTGAGCGTCGCCGTTTGGCACATCGCCCAGCCGAGCTCGTCGATGAGACCTCGCTCGTCGCGTCGCTTGCTCGCCAGTTGCAGAAGAAAGCCTTCCACACACTGGGAAGACGATTCGCAGAACATGCAGAGTTGCTGACCCCCACACAGGTGTCTTGGGCACTGAAAAGGACAAAGATGGGCACCCCAAAAGCATCAAAAAGCTTGTGACATGTTGCATCTGGCGCTTTGAGGCATTGCAAGTAATAGAAACCTTCACGGACATCGGCAACGTTCATGAGGTGAGTGGGGAAGACTTGGCACCAAGACACAAATCTAACAAATGAGATCTTCGGAGCATTGCAGTCGTTCTCCAGTGCAGTCACTTCTGCACCTGTGTTTTGTCTGCTTTCATTTGGAAAACGCAGGTGGCTTTGCAGACGCTCTTCTTGCGGCTCTTGTTGGAGCGCTCCTTCATAGAGCTAGGAGTGAGATGCCCAGGGGGTGACTCCACATGAACAGGGGAAACAGATCAAATATGATAAGTCTAATAAACATAAACATAGAATAAGATAGATACACTGTGCTTCATAGCATCCTCGGGGGTAGTGACAGCAATCGAAGCTGTTCAGACACAATGGATGTCTCCATTCGGGCTTGGCTCTCAGGTTGGGGTGGCTCGACTTGCTGCATCAATGTCCAAGGTGGGAATGCTGCAGACAACCATATTGGTACAGGATGAACTTCGATTTCTGGCACCCAAACAAATAGAAAGTACATAGTACAAATTTGCATACTAGGAACAAGAACGCTACTAGGGGCTCCTGATCGCTACTAGGAGCAAGGACGCTGCTAGGGGCTTGCATCGTTGTGGAAGGACGCAAGAGACCACACGGTCGGGCAACAGTCAACCAACACTTGCTAGGACAGGAAAAGAGAAAGGTTCAAAAGAATACTGGAAGTTTTTCAATATGAATAATGTACATTCCAAATCGGGTCTTCCTTGTCAATTTCGTTCGGCTACAGCTACTCGAGCATTCCAGGTTCAGCATTATCATACAGGACTCTTGCGAGAGATCATTGCTTACATCCAGGAAGAGCAGCAAACCCAGCCTTACTGGAGAAACAGCGATGCAAAGCTGTGCGAAGTCTGAATATTTCTCAATGCAAAACGCTAAGTTTGCAGACATTCAGTTATGGCGGAACTGAGGCCAGAAGTCTTACGGACTTGGGCTGCCGCAGATCTATCGGGCACCTTGAGGAGCATGGGTCTTGCACCCGTTCGTGTGTCGGGTGCCCCGTTCGCAAAGATGGTGAGTACACTTTCAATACATGGATTCGTACACGGATTCTGAGTACGGAACATGATTTTGGGGAATTCATGAGAAGCATTCTGCAATCAGCATCGAAACAGAAACAGAGCAGAGAGCAGAAACAGAGACAACGCGAGCGACAACATGAGGCCATCGGCAATTCAAGTCCTGGTTGGCTGCCGCTATTCGGCCCCTGAGCTCAGTCGGAGCATCTTCTGTCGCGTGCGGACAGCGCCACAGGGCCGCTTTTACGCGACGCCCGAGGCGCTTTTGCCCAACATGAACAACTCCGACCTGAAAGACTTGTTTGAGATTAGTGGTTCAAGACTTAGTCTGCGAGTCTGGTAAAGAATAAATACTGGGTTGGAGGCTATGGCTACTGGAAACAAGCAAAATCGAAAAGGAAGAAAGGTCTAGCATAGTTGGAAGATCTAGCTAGGTATTTCAAGCGAAGTTTCTGCTTCTTCGCCAAATTGTAGAGGTTGGCACCCTGAAGTGCTTCGTGGCGTAGTTCTGCGTGCTGGACGTGTGCTGATGCCACGGCTTTCAGCAGCACAAGAGTAGCCTGGCGTCCCCAAAGGTGACATTCCTCAGCTTCCTATACATGACAGTAGCCAATTCGCAAGTAGTAACAAATGCCACGCTAGTAGTAACAGGTGCCTTACTAGTAGTAACAAAGTTCGCTATTAGAATTAAATGCATACATGACAGTAGCTGCTACAGTAATTCAGGCGACATCCACGACCAATGAGCTTGCTCACATTCTTGAGAGTGGCAGGTAGGGGTCGGTTCACTTTCTATTTTACGCTAAAAGCGGGTCTCGAAACGCCTCACCTTTTATACCGTTTGAGGTGGGGTCCACGAGCCTGTGTCGATGCTGCTCTGGGCTTGGTGCTTGCAGCCGACGTGGGACCGAAGAAGGTTCCCTTAGTGGCTGGAAACGACAGAAACAGTGACACATTGATGCCGTGTTCTAAATCAAGCTTCAAAAAAAGCAAGTAGTCCGTCAAGTAGACAAAAACGATATTTCGCTTAGTTTCTTGAATTCATATCTAGGATTGCAAGAAGCAGCTTAACGTCCTCTCTTGCAACCAGCTGTCACCTGAGAGACAAAGCAAGTATGCCAGGTACTCTCCAGACTAGACAATAGCTTGCACGTATGTTGCAGGCCTTCTCTCCATGCCACGGCTGTGCCTGCGGTGCAGCTGGTTCGGGTCCAAGACTGCTATTCAGTCGATGGATGCCTTCACGGACCCTTTAGACCCTCCAGGTCAATCTGCTTCTTTATCTCCGAACAAGTTCCGGACAGAGCAGCCAGAGTGGCAACTTCAGGCGCCCAGATGTGTAGATTTGTGCAAAACTTATGCGCTCTAGTCTCTTTTAGATAGTATAATTAAGCATAGGTAGGACCATGCAGGTCTTTGCTGGTGCACGGCTCATTTGTATATATATATATACATATGTGTGTGTTTTTTTTGGTGTCATGTAGGTTGTTCTTCGTGCAGCTCGAAGCTACAAGCAACGTGGATTGCGACAGACTGTGGTCTGGTTTCCCAGAGACTGGGAGTGTTTTGCCAAAGCTCACAGTTCTCAAGATGTGTAGTAGTCAAGCTCTTGCGTTTTCGAGAAGTTTCCATTGGTTGTTTCTTCTTCCTGTGCATTCTTTTGGTCTTCAAGAAGTGGATTCGAAACAATATGTGAAGATCTGAACCGCTGCACAGGCAAGGCCAGAGATGCCGTTGAAGGGAAGTTCGCAACATTTGTTCTTCCACAACGAGCCAGCTGCTCAAATTCTTCCAATTGCGGCCTGCCAGGCAAGGATGTTTTGAGACAGACTGCGATGTTTTGCGAACGCCCTTTGTTCGTAGTAGCTTCTTGTTCCTAGTAGTAAGGCCAGGAGCCCCTAGTAGCGTCTTTGCTCCTAGTAGCGATATGCCCTTTGTTCCTAGTAGCGCCCTTGCTCCAGAAACGACGGAACGAATGGACCCTGTGAGGCTCCTTGGTCTTTGACACAGGGCCGGCGCCACCGGCGGCTGAAGATAGCGCCAGTCCTAGCAGCGATGCTGGGAGAGGTGCGCGGAGGGCGAATAGACTGAGATTTCTGTAACGCTTTCGAAATGTTGTCTTCCCATCTGTCTTCTGCTGGTCGTTTCTCTCACCATTCTTTTCGCCGTTCCCTATTACTTCGCTTTCACATTTGCAGACGTCCAAACTCACACAAAAAGCACTGGATACGGTGCAAGCACAATTGTTGCAAGATGTTGCAAGAGGCAGCCGGGTCTGTTGCATTTGGCCGAGTGGCATGCAGGCATATAGCTGGCTCAAAGACCCAAATCATAAAAGACTCAAAGACATGCGACTCTTTGTGATATTGCTGTGCGGGGCGTTTTCAGTGCGTCGTGCTGAATTAGTTCGCTTCAGATTAGGGATGAAGCTCCAGAATGCCACTTCAAGTGTGCACATTGCAGGCAGCTTCAACAATTGGGATCCAACTGTCACAAAGTTGAGTGATATTGACGGTGATGGTTCCAAATTTGAAGTTGTTCTTTCATTGGATCCAGGAACCTATGAATTCAAGTTCATCAATGGCAACTCTTGGACTGATGCTGAGGAAGTTCCTTGGGCCTGTAGTGAGCAGAAATCCGGGCACTTCAATCGCTTTCTCTCAGTGAAAAGCAACGAGTCAGCAGACGTTGATGTTTGCTTTAGCGCATGTGTCCCTTGCGAAGTCCTTCCACCGTGCAAGCTCTTCACTTGCCCACCATCCATGGTTCATCGCCAGAGCGAGTTGGAAACAATTGCCACTCTGTCGGGGGAGTGTTGTGAATACAGTTCACCCTTCAACAAAGATGTTGTGGTGCGTAGCGCTGGATGGTCTGATGGCAACAATGTGTCATTCTGGTTGAATGGTAAAGTGATCTTTGCAACAAGCCGCAGGGGTCTTACTGTCATTCGCTTATCCATTGAAGGAGAGCCCCAAGAACCTCAGACCTTTGACACGAACATGAACTCCGTTGAATTGGAAGCGTTCCTGGAGAGTGTGCCCAGCAACACCACAATTCTACTTGGAGCATCAGACGAGGCTTCACAGGGTCTAAGTCCAAGGGCACAAGACCTGATTGAGTCCTTTGGAGGTCGGCGGATTTCTCACTTGACGTGGCGAGGATCCTACGCTTTGATTGGCGTGAAGAATGGATCAGCTTTTGCTGAGGCAATCACAGAGTCTGGGGAAGGTATGGCAGTTGCTGTTGGCATTGTGCCATGGATTGAGCTGCCTCCAACAGAGGGCCTGGAATGGTGTGATGCTAGAGCTGCCATTCCTGCCACCAAGGGAAAACTACATTCCAGTGGCAATCTGGAAATTCATGCGACTGATGGCAACTGCAGATATCCCGTTTTTGAAGCGGACAGTGTGAAAACATGCTTGAGAGGTCCCTCGGGAGGTCCCGGAGGGGCGTGGGTTGTAGTGCTTGGCACCTCCAACGCGCAGCTGCTCGCCAACACTCTCCTCTTTATGCTTGCGGATGAAGCTGCTCTTTCTCATATTCACTTTGGCGAGTACAACTTTCATGACTTTGTGATTGAAAATGGCACTATCAGCTATCACAATGTGATTCGCATTGATGACATCCCTCCTTGTAAGCAGAATACAACTGGACCAACCACCCAGGAGCAAGAATGCCAGGAGAAGCCGAGAACGAGCGACATCGCCCAACAAATACTCTATTTACAGTGTATGAAAAAGTAAAAACATAAACTTCTTGACTCTTGAATACTACTACGAACAAGAAGCTACTAGGACCTAGGAACAAGTGCATCGCTTCTAGTAACAAGTGCCTTACTAGTAGTAACAAGGACGCCTTGTTTTTGGGGTTTCGTTTTCTGAGCGCCCACAGGAGATTTTTGCTGGGGAGCTCTCCAAAGCCCCAGCTCCGTCATCTGAACGCATCCGGGTGACCATGACGATTTCGTTCTTTTGGGAACGCGTGCGATCCATGATGGACATTGTGGAAGCAGATGAAGCCTGGAAGGACACGAAGACTTTGAGAATGGCAGACTTGTGTGTTTAGTGGAAGCAAGCTTGACCACCTAGTACCTTCTTGTTGCTAGCAGTTCATGAACACAGAGGTCGGAAGATACTGTGCATGCTTCTTACGTTGCAGTTTTGGAAGGCTCACAAACGCAATTTTTCAGATTCTTAGATAAGAGGACATTCCTTGGAACTTTGTATAACTTTGCAACGAAACCTTGCAAAGCCTATAGGGCCTAGTTTTGTTTGAATTATGCTTGCTTTTGAGGACGTGAAGGTTGGCTATGTGACGCAGGTAGTGGCCTGGTATTTGGTGTGTCAGAATATCAAATCGTATCTTTGCCCAAGGACGGAATTGAAGTCGGAGACTGAGGATGAGGTCTTTGCAAAGTTCGCAGATGAAATGGATATGGCCCTGAACCACATGGAGAGATCTTGCTCCACAGGCCGTGCTGCACAGGGCTTTGGTTGCGTCGTGGGCACCAACAGCTACACCGAAGCACAGGGGTCTTTGATTGAAGCCTTTCGTCGCTTCAATGCAACTAGGGTGCAGGCCATCGCAAGTAAGTAAGAGGCCATTGCTCTTATATAGGTTGGAGTCCGGAGGCCATCGCTGTCGCTATTAGGTTGGATGCCATCGCTACTAGGGTGGAGGCCGCTCTAAACCCCATCGCTTAGGTCGCTTCAATGCAGAGGTGATGCGCTCCATGACGAGCCGAGCGACTCCGATGTTTCGTGCCTTGGACTTCTTTCAGCTGGGTGAAGCGATGCCGCGCGAGACCATTGCAGGTCATGGTTCTCAGACACTTCATTTGTGGCTTTGGATGCTTATATTTGGAGGATGGTGTCATGAAGACTTGGCTTCAAGAAACTGGCATGTTGAGTTCCATGGACAGCTTTGCAGCGCAGAACATGTGGATCCCATATACTGTCCTCGGATCACCTACGGTGTTGAATGGCACTGTATGAACAGCATACCCTGCATGATCAAGGCAAGTCCCGAGTTGACAACTTCAACCACGCTGCCAGCTGTTGTGCCTGTGACCTTCAAACTTGACATGAGCAATGAAGTTGTTTCAGCTATGGGGGTGCACGTGGCTGGCAGTTTTCAGCTCTGGGATCCAGCAGCAACACCTTTAGGTTTGAACCAGGATCTCATCTATGAAGCAACAGTTTACCTAAGCCCCGGCTCCTATGAGTACAAGTTTGTCAACGGTGATTCTTGGGGTGGCGAGGAGCAAATTCCAACCACTTGCGGCTTGGGAGAGTTTTCCAATCGTATCTTTTCCGTGAAGGATACACCTGTAGTTCTGGAGGCCTGCTTTGGTTCATGCTTACCCTGCGACGCAAGTGGAACAAGCCTGACTGTCTCACAAACAGGCACAAAGACCGCAACCAGCACTATCACCAGAACAACGACAACTACGCTGGAGCTTTTCTTACCCGTTGATGGTGGCATAGACAGAGCATGCCGTGGGGCAAGCGCGGGAGACAACCATGCTAGCTATTTTCAGGTGATTGAGACAGCCAGTCTCGGCGAGTGCAAGCTTTCATGTCTCGGAGCCAGTCCCGACTGTGTTGGGATCGAATACAGTCTGGGCCGCTGCGAGATTTGGACTCGCTCGGAAGGCATCCAAGCAAGCATCAGCCTTTCCGGTTTTCAATGCTACAAGCGCAAGAGAGCAGATCCGACATTCTCGTATTTCCATCCGGTAGATGGTGCCACAAACCGCGCCTGCCGTGGTGAGCACCCGGGAGATAACCTTCAGAGCTACTATGATGTTTTGAGATTGCAAAGTTTAGAGGAGTGCCAAGAACACTGCGTCTCCCGTTCGGCAGCTCCTTGTGTCGGAATCGAGTATAGTTTGGGACGTTGTGAAGTTTGGCACCGACCGGAGGGAATTCATGCCAGCATCCAATTGCAGGGCTTCGTTTGTCAGAGCTGCTTGGTGCAAACACGGGACTCAGGGGCATCGACGCCGTAGACTCCTGGTAATATGCATAAAACTTGCCAATGAATCCAATGAACAAGTAAAGCGTCTTGAGCGAAAGCGGACAGAAAGTGCTGTGGATTTGCAAGGAACTGGAGTTGACTTCCAGTTCACGATACTCAGAACATAGCGCCCTGCGTGCGCCAGGTTTGCATCAGCCATCCAGCGCCTTCGCAACTCACCCCGATCCAACCCGTTGGCCAGAGGTGTCGAGTAAATGAGGTTCGAAGGACCCAAGGGACGAGGGGTTCTCCGGGAAGGTATCAGCTTCATAGCATTATCATCGGTATCGCAACATGACAATCGGTTTCACAACACGATCATTATCGATCACTGGTTTCATAAAGTTGTCATCCTTTTCATAACATTGCCATTTTGAAGGAAAAAAACGCTTCTGATCCAATTGAATATCGCAACCTGTTGGCAGTTCATAGACTCAACAGGACTCAACAAAATGCCTTGTCTAGAATAGAAAGCGCTCTGGATGCACTGGTCCTCTTTCGCTCAAAATGAAAGGCCTCAGTGCACCGTCCCAATGTTCAAACAGCCGTGTATCTGAAAAAGACACAAGCCACGCGTGCAATGCATCAACTCATTTTTCCATGGCGAAACTGAAACATATGATTTTGAGCACATGGACATGCTTCTTTCGCATATGCCCACGCAGTTTTAATATACCTATAAGCAGTTTGCATCCATGCCACACATACAACTCATCATTGAGATCCATTGATAAGCTTGAACATGCACGAAGCCAAGTCGATGCCTAAGATAACAACTTAAGCATTGGTGTGCAACCTTCTCACCAAGGGCCCTGCAAACATACACTATCCAAGCTGAGCACAACCAATTAAACCCTTCGGAGAACCTCCCGTCCCTCCGTCGAAGGATTGAGCAATTTTCGCAGGAAAGGAGGAAGGAAGGTTTACTCGCCCACTGCAGCCCCCAATTTGTTGATGTCAAACTGCCCAAAAGTCATATGAGTTTTGTCTTGGAGTTGGTGCACAGAAACCGCACCAAACTCTGCTTGTTGAGACGGGCTAAGGGTTGCGGGCAAAAGGTTTGCGGATGCACACAACATGTGTTGTTCGAACACAGCTTCGGTTGACGGTCAAAGCACCCCATGTCCCTTGTTGACTTGCTGAAGTGCTGCCGTTTCTTGGTTGGTTGCACTTCATGGTTGCACCTCATCATGGTTGCAAGCCCTTCTGCTTTTTTCCTTAAAGGTGATTGAAGGTAGTATGTGGCCAAAATATACCAACATGTGTTTTATGTTTATGGTTCTGTGGGAGCAGCAGGAGGTGCTTTTCGTCATGTGCCAAGGCTATGAGCCACCACGCCGATTGGCCAAGCAGCGCTTTCTGAGAGGATAATGATTCGATGATATTCGATGTTAAATTTTGTGTACAGCCATTGCTTGCTGACATACAGAGTGACATGGGCTGGCACAAGTGAGCTGTCTTCTTCAAGGGGGTTGGCAGCCTTCTCCAGCTCATTCAATTCAGTAGGCTTCTGCCCAGGCAGGGCAGCAAACAACTTTTTCCTACGGGCTCTGTGTCACGGTTGGCGGGGACTGCTGGCAAACTCGGAGGCGAAGCCATAAGAGGGCTCAATAAAGAAGGGTTAAGAAAGATGTTCAAGAGGTTCTCAAGATGATAGACAATGCTACAACCTTGGGTCTTGGACGGAACTTCTTTGTGGAAGTGTCAAGAGAAAGTTTGCTTGAACGCCACTAACTACCATGTCATACATGTGTATCACATGCACTCGTTCTTACAAAAAGCATTGTTAAACCGGGACCAGTTGCATCACCCGCCCTCGTGGGACCAGATGCTGGCTTCTGCGCCAGAGGCGTCAAGCTGGCGATGGCAAGTCTTCGGCGGAAAGCATGACAGAATAACTGATGGGTGTGTATTCCAAGAGGGAGACACCCCCAACCAATGGGTGTTGGTCTATTTCGACTCATATTTATGACTTTTGTTTCAACTTCTTATTTTTTTTTTTCACGCCTGTGCTACAGACATTGGCCATCATGAGTCCAAGATTTATCAAACTTGGCTTGTCAAATTGGAGCTTTTGACGAAGACCGATTGACGCCACTGGGCACTTAGCCTCGAGTGGCTTGCGGATTGAGATTTTACAGCTTGGAGCTTAAGGCTCCACACTCCCGTGAGCAGAAAGACTTGGCTGTTTGCCTATTTGTCGCATTTGTAGTGCGGAAGCTGAACTCATTGTTTGTCAACAGGCATTCTGTTTGCCCAAGGCTGCTGTCAGTGTTCTTGTTTTTGAAAAGGCAGTGACTAGTAAGTACGTATGTTTGGTGGAGTCCTCTGGCTATTTGGAGTCTATGTTGTACTGTTAAGGATGAAGTCCGTTGTGCCAGGTCTTTCCCCTGCTACTCGGGCGGCTGCGCGAGCTATCTCAGGTGCCTTTGGGGCACATAGAGGGAGAGCTGGCGATATTTGTCCCTGATGTAACCATGGCATCGGGCTTGAACAGCATGCCTTCGGGCTTGAACATCAGCATGCCTTCGCTTGGGGTTGCTCTTGAACTATCTTGAAATACGCTGCGAGGCCCTGTCAGAATTGCCTGGTGCAGCAATGCCGAATGCACTCATTGAGGGCTTGCCGCGTGGATGCTCAGACGCTCAAAGACGCTCAGATGCTCATTGGCCACTAAGAACTTCCGCAAATCAAAGCAAAGTTGCTGGGCGACTTATAAATTCAATCAAAACACAGACAAAACAACAACAAATTGGCTCACTCAAAACACAAACAACACACAACTTATTTTGGTGTGATGTGTCGTTTGTTGATGTTTCCTGCTTGTTTTCTGATGTGATGCAAAGTTTATTTAATTTTTGGGTGATGTGTCGTTTGTTTGCAGCTCTGAAGACTCTTTGGGTTGGCTCCATTCACATGGTGGTCAAGGGTTTTGATGCTGCTGCCTTTGCCCTTCCTTTTACCATATTCTGTGCAAGGCCGCCCCTGGAGAGCGTCGGAGGACCTTTGCCACCGTCAAGGCAAATTCTTTCAGAGGAGATCTGAGAGGATTGTGCGAACGGCGAAAGGAATCGGAAAGAATCAAGAATGAATGGAGGACCAGGCTACCATAGGCTACCCAAGCCAAAAGCCCTGAACTTGCTCAGGAGAATATCCTGGCACCTCCAGCTTTACTTCCGGCGCAGTCGGAATGGTGGGAGGCCAGCAGTCTTCTTAGTGTCACAGTCGAAGTCTTCGGTGATGGAAGCGGCTTCGACCTTTTCGCTGCTCGAGGATGCTGCGGCTTCGACAGAAGGTGTCCAGGCTGAGATCGCTGAGCGAGAACTGGAGACTATGAGACGATCTGAAATGCTCCAGGCGCCGGCAGACTATGGGATAAAGTGAGTCATTGGAAAGGAGACAGTTTATGAAGAACTCAGCTATCGATATTTCGCTTGAGACTTATACTTTTTTTGGGCTTGATGAGATGAGACCAACTGACCAGAAAATGCTTTCAATACTTTCAATCTGCACGCCATCCTTGCAGTTGGATGGGCGGGTTCAGCACAGCGTGTAGGGTCTTTGGCAGTTTTGTTTTAATCGCCAAGCAGCGCAGCATAGAACAGAAGCAGGTCGCTCTAAAGCAAGTCTCGATTGAGTAATACAGTATATTGGTTGAGTCATGCAAGGTTTGCGTGCAAACACTGGCTGTGATGCAGCTCTTCTTCTCAGCAGGCTAGTGCTGTGCATACCAGCTTTTGAATCGTTTGTATGGGAGACACATCACTAAAATGATGTGCAATCACTGAACATTTTGATTTGTTTTGTTTGCCATCTCCTCTGACTTGACTTGGAAGGCTCCTCATCTCAGCTTTCTGAAGCTCTGCCTCGAGAGACCTTGCTGACATTGGCAAGGCAGAGATGTGTTTTTGTTCGCCTCGTGCGCCTAAAAGGCACCAAGACGAAGAACAAACACAGGCTTCGCAAAGCAATGCCGTCTCGACCTTCAAAGTCTTTCATTTGTAAAAGGTGGGATTGTTCTCCTTAGCTTTTTTGTTGAAGCTCGAAACTCGTGAGGCTGGTTCCCATGGTCAACTATTTGCTTCGCGCGGGTGCCTAGAGGCTACGGATCAAAGTCAAGTGCTGTCATTTCTGAGTTCACTTGCTTTTTGTGTTGTTGAAAAAAGAAAGACACACAAAAAACGAGGAGCAAGGACGCTACTAGGGGCTCCTGGCCGTACCACTAGGAACAAGAAGCTACTAGGGGCTCCTGGCATCGCTACTAGGAGCAGGGACGCTACTAGGGACAAAAAGGATACTATGTTTTTTCCTTTTTGCTTCGTTTTCTTCTCGTTCTCGAGGTCCACGACGTGATGATCCGATCGCCCAGCGCTTTCAGCTGGGACCCTTGCGGATTGAGGCGTTCGTCAGGCGCCCTGACGAGCGGATGCAGCAAGAAGTCTACAAGGCGAAGAAACGATGTGAAATTGCATGTCTTCATAAGCAGATATATATAGCTAGTAGTAACAAGTGCCACGCTACTAGGAACAAGTGCCTTACTAGTAGTAACAATAAGAATTTAATTGGAATTAAAATTCCATATGTTTAAGCCCGGGAGGTAGGCCGTTAGAGGTAGGTAGCTAGTAGCAAACGGTAGCTAGTAGCTTACTTCAGCTACTACCCCAAAGGCGGCGGGGTAAGCTTCCTTCAAGAAACGCTCACGCTAATGATGTGGTTCCTTGACTTTTACAGTAACTACTTGGGTACATATTCTATACACTTGGGTACACTTGCGCATTTATGGTTTTAGGGTGTGCCTTTGTGCAAATACATTTCCTTCTCTTTCACTGGCATGGATAGGTCTTGCAGAATATGATCCCCTTCATACCACGCTTTATGGGCTGGGAAACATGGGATTTGCGACCGCAGGACGGCCTTCCTTTTCAGATCACACATCTTTTCTCCGCTTGAATGTCTGAGTTTGAAAGGACACGCTGAATGGGGAGGAGACCGGCGGTGCTTTTATGACTTTGCAACGCGATCTGGAGATTCCGCCGTTCATCGTTTGCTTGGTGCTGAAAAGAGAGCATTGGGACTTGCACTTTGATGGCCAACATCCATAGAACCTCCGCCAATCTACTCATTCTGATTTACACTGGTCGGGCAGGAAGTTAGCCATGTGTTGTTTCCAGTTTTTTCCTAAATCAAAGACTTTCTCGAACAGCATGGTTTGCAAGAACATGTCGGTGAAGAACACAGCTTGATGAAGCTGCAAAAAGCAAGTAAGTATATACAGTTCATATCAAGAAAGCAGCAAAGCAGGAGGTTGCAAGGAAGAATCAACCAAACATGTAATTTCAGCAAATCGAACGCCGTTTTGGGCGCTAGTACATTATGCAGGCTGTAGTTATGGTATTTCACTACTTCCACTGCTCACAACAGCTTCATTCTTTGAGCAAAACAGGTGCCTCGGAAGAACTACTGTACAACACGATTCTTGCCGACATCTTGCTCTGGCTCCTAAAAAGTGAGTTTAGCTCAAGAATTTCAGTCGATCTGAACTTGAGTCTTCAGTCCTTCAGTTCAAGGCAGTTATTGTGCTTACATAACTCATATGCAAGGTGAGATGCTGTTTATACGATTTTATACGCATGAAGGGGCGTTCCAATTTATTGCTGAAAGCCGTTTCAGAGCGTTTCATGAGCGGCACGCTGTTTACACGCACCTCAGCTGCAGAGCGGTCCAACCCGACGAACGTGCGTTCGTGACATGCGTCATATTGCATCGTCACAGCAGAGGAATGTACCTTGAAGTGGGTTGAAGTATGTTGAAGTCGTGTTTACCATGTGCTGCTACAACCACCATGTGCACCATGTTCGCATATGTTTCCGCGGTTGAACTATCTATATAAGTCTGCTGTGCTTGGTGGATGGAGGCAGATGTCAATGACATGCGGTTGACAATGGTTGAAGCTTTGTGTGGTGCAAGTTGTCTGCCACCGACCATCAATCGGAATCAATCGGGAAGGACACTGAAACGAAACCGCGATTTCTACCTCATGATTCAGCTGAAACAGCTTCAACGGCACAAACAGACCCAGAAAACATCAGACAACGCTTGAACAGGTTGAAATGGCCTATAACCGACCCTAGAAACAGCTGAAATGGTGGATGGGCAAGCACCGACCCGAATCCAGACCGCACTACATTTGCGCCATTTTGCGCCAGCGAACTGCTTGGTGAGTTTTTCAGTTTCAGTACTATCTATGCTGCGATTGGTCGGTGGGGGTTCAGTGGTTTCTACTCGGTGCGAAGAAGAGAGCTGTGTCGACCCCCCTCTGGTATCTGACAAGACGTGTCTCATGACTCATAACACTGACAAACGTGGCATACCGGTGTCCACCGCGTTCGTGTTGCACTCCTGTTGCACTCATTGGCTTCGTGGATTGACCCGTTCGCCCCGCTCTTCCGAACTCTTCAAACACCGAGGCCGTAACTCTGGATGTTTTTTGGAGCCACAAAACCCTTGTATCGAGCAACCGTGCGTTTGAGGTTTGCAAACGTAGAGTTAGGGAACAAAAAGATAAACGCTTCAAACACACATGCGTGACACTTGCTTGAACCCTCTGATGTGTGATTCCGAGGCTGACATGGGGAGTTCTAAGACTCCAGAACCGTTCGGCATGCTGACGCATTTGGTACAGCGTATCATGCAAGGACAGTAAGCCTTGAAAACTAACCAGCAAAGGCTCAAGCAGCCGGTGCTTTCGGGAAAGCATTGCTTTGGCATCTCCGTGAATCAGACAACATTGTTGCCTCGTTGCTGCGCAGTTGTGGAGAAGTGTCAATGCTTGGTGAATCAGATGTTACCAGAAACCAAGAACTGTGAAACATCCAAATGCAATTGTGTTTGTAAATCGCCCAGAATGGTTTCTGAGCGAAACCAGGAAGGGTGAGACTGTTTGTACGCAAATGGCCGGTAAATAAGAGCAACACTTGTAACTTGTAACTGTCAACTCAGCATAATAAGACTGAGGGCACGCCCTCAGCAGTGCCTGCACCAGGCATTTCCACCTTCATAACCTCAAACCCTAAAGAGACATGTTAAGCACAAGTCATGTCCACTGCCAGTGGCTTGTGCTTTCGAAGAGTGCCAAGCGCCGTTGCCAGCCTTGCGAGCCCGACAATTGCATTTGAGACCTGGAAGGCCTTCGTAGCAGGATACTGCAAGATCTCCAGCAACATTTACTGGAAACGCGGTTCTTTGCCCAAATACCTCTGCTTGCACTGCTAGCATCATCTAAGCTAGCTTCTTGCATGTGGAAGTTTTCAGCTGTCGTGCGATAGCTGATTAGGTCTTTGTTGCAAGGCCTGATTTTGAGAAGTGTAGCGGAGTGAATGATTCGTCATGTTTACAGCTGATCTCCGGCCAGTTGGTCAGGTTCTCCACCTTGTGAAGCTCAAGTCTTTCCGCCCAATTTCCACACGTAGAACCTGTTCACAGGCATTCATGGACTGGATGTGTAGGAAACGTGGCGCTGCATGCTGGTGCTCAATTTGAGAAAGAGCTGCCCGCAACTGTATTCTCGATACAAAACACTCTGCTAGGATAGCTTCCTCGCACATACTATAGGCGATCCATGTGAGAGCCAGGAACGGTCTTGAAAAGCAGCTGCTTGACAGCTCCCCTCTCCTGATCAGAGCCAATGATAGGTTTCTGTTTCGCCGGAACAAAAGCCGAAATTCTACTTTCAAGGCCTTTAAGCCCTCCTTCTTGGAGGGTTCAGAGCAAGTGTCAGTGTGCCTTGCAGCAACTGCATGAACGATTCGCCTGTGTAACTTGCCACTGCGCCCGCAATGTACTGAGATGAATCTACCCACTGGAGCTGTCATGTTTAAGCAGAGTATCTAGCTTTTGCACAAAGACCCAATGGTTGGATCGTAGACCGTAGAGGTGTTGCCTGTGGGCCGCAAAAGCAAGCTTCAACAAGCTTTTGATGTCGAGCAATGGTGCTGGATGCCGAGGTTTCATGCAAGGGCTAAATGTGACAGATGTCGCTTAACTGCAAAGCTGCACATTGAGCTAGAGGCAGAATTGGAGCCGCAGCCTACATCCATAGCATAGGAAGAAGACTGCAAAATAGAAAGATTTGCGAGATCAGAGATCCGAGAGATCCTATGTTCTCTCAATTCTACACCTCCAGGTGAACATAAGATGTGGCCAGCCAAAACCATCCCAAACCACCCGTATCCTCATTGCTTTTTACTTGCAAAGGCTTCGTTCAAAAAAGAGTTGAGTGTTTTCAAGCATGAATCCCGCTGGGTCTACTGGGAGCGTCACCTTACGGGTCATTCTGTCCATTCGAGCGGCCTTTGATTGCAACAAGACGGCTGATTGGGGGTCTTCAAAGACGTTATTCACTTGCTCAAGCTTTGGACATGGGGAAGCGACGGAAGCGATGTATGCAGA
>CAXIVM010000155.1:0-34051 GCA_964035705.1 Porites rus
CTCTTGAGCCTTGAAGCAGTCAAGCATGGACACACTATATCAGCTGTTGGAGTGGAACCCTGTACAGGTAGGCCCCCCCCCTCCTCCCCTCTCCCCTCTCCCCTCTCCCCACCCCACCTCCCCTCTCCTCCCACCTTCCCTCCCTCCCTCCCTCCTCCCTCTTCGCAAGTTCGACTCCGTCCTGTCGTCGCTCTTTGGCATGCGGTTAGCGTTGCGTATCTTGCGGCCGCACTCGCTCACTCTCACTGTCTCACTGTCTCACTGTCTCACTGTCTCACTGTCTCACTGTCTCACTGTCTCTCTCTCTCTCTCATCTCTCTCATCTCTCTCATCTCTCTCATCTCTCTCATCTCTTTCTCATCTCTCTCATCTCTCTCTCATCTCTCTCTCCTCTCTCTCTCTCTCTCCTCTCTGTCTCTCGTCTTTCCGTCTCTCTTCTCTCTCTTCTCTCGCAGGAGGATCCGGGCAAAGAGCCACATATCACGAAAGCGTTACTCTTGCGATAGCAAGGTTCCTAACCCCTGATTTTTCAGGTCTCCCCACCTCCCCTCTCCTCCTCCTTGTCTTCCTCCCATCTTCCCTCCCTCCCTCCCTCCCTCCTCCCTCTTCGTAAGTTCGACTCCGTCCTGTCGTCGCTCTTTGGCGTGCGGTTAGCGTTGCGTATCTTGCGGCCGCACTCGCTCACTCTCACTCTCACTCTCTCACTGTCTCATTGTCTCTCTCATCTCTCTCATCTCTCTCATCTCTTTCTCATCTCTCTCATCTCTCTCTCCTCTCTCTCTCTCTCTCTCCTCTCTGTCTCTCGTCTTTCCGTCTCTCTTCTCTCTCTTCTCTCGCAGGAGGATCCGAGCAAAGAGCCACATATAAAGGACTCTTCACCCCTGCCTCCACAGAGAGCGCCGTGTTTTTTCCTACCTTGCTGCCCTCCACTTTCCCATTCTGGAGCGCTAGCTTTCGCCCCCCCCCTTGGCCTCAAGTTCCTACTAGTAAGGCACTTGTTACTACTAGTAAGGCACTTGTTACTAGTAGCGATGCACTTGTTCCTTTAAAGAATTTGAGAAGCGAATTCGTCCGGAACAGAAGGACGATACACATTGAATGTCTCGGACATTTCTTCAGTTTGAGATCCTTTGAGAACTTTCGTTCGCAATTCTTCAAAGAGACTAAAAGAGTCCTCTTCAAGCAAACGAAGCTGAGTCCTGCTGTATCCTTCTCTCATTTCCTGTGCAGATTGGATGATTGGCATGAGTCAGTGCGGCGAGCTGCCGTGGTGGCAGCCCGGGTGCTCGGACAGCCCCGTGTTGTACCGTTCCAAAAGGGTGACCATGTTGTAGTATACTAGTAGCTATTAGATGGAGGCCATCGCAAGTAGGTTGGAGGCCATTACTACTAGGAGCAAGAAGCTACTAAATTCCTCTTAGTTCTCCAAACGGTTTACTGTTAGGGGTTCTCAATTCTTTCTTAAGATGTGTCACTGCTGGTGTCCGCCCTTTTCCGCTGGCCATGTAGAAACTCTATTCATTTGTCTGCCAGGTCTGTCGCTGCTGGTGTCCGCCCTTTTCCGCTGGCGATGCAACATTTCTATTCATTTGTCTCCCAGTGTCTGTCACTGGTGGTCTCCGCCCTTTCCGCTGGCCATGCAGTCGCTGCTGGTGTCCGCCCTTTTCCGTTGGCCATGTAGCATTTCTATTCATTTGTCTCCCTGGTCTGTCGCTGCTGGTGTCCGCCCTTTTCTGCTGGCGATGAACATTTCTATATGCTTCTTGTCTCCCTTCTTGGTCATTGTGTCCGCCTCGTCCCTTCTGTTTCCCTTTGTGTCCTTTCTTGTGGGTCACTGTGTCGGCCTTGTCTCCCTTCTGTTTCCTTTTGTCTCTCTTCTTGTTTTCGTTCTTGTCTCCCCTCTTGTTTGTCACTGTGTCTGCTTTGTCTCCCTTCTGTTTCCTTTTGTCTCCCTTCTTGTTTTCGTTCTTGTCTCCCCTCTTGTTTGTCACTGTGTCTGCTTTGTCTCCCTTCTTGTTTTCGTTCTTGTCTCCCCTCTTGTTGGTCATTGTGGCCGCCTTGTCTCCCTTCTGTTTCCTTTTGTCGCCCTTCTTGTCCCCCTTCTTGTTGGTCATTGTGGCCGCCTTGTCTCCCTTCTGTCCCCCTTTGTCTCCGGTCTTGTCTCCCTTCTTGGTGGTCACTGTGTCCGTCTTGTCTCCCTTCTGTTTCCTTTTGTCTCCCTTCTTGTCTCTCTTCTTGTCTCCCTCCTTGTTGGTCATTGTGTCCGCCTTGTCTCAATTCTCAAGAAGTGGACTTGGGAATGCTTCATTGTTGTCCCACCTGTTTGGGGTCTACGGTGGTGTAATTTTTTAGAAAGAAACATTCATGAACCACATTCGTGAAGGAGTAAATTCAGCCGATCAACCGGAAGGATATGAAGGTTTTAAGACCTTGCCATGATGACATGATTTTCTGCTTGGCACTGTCCTCCATGCGCCGGAAGTGAGGTTGCAAAGATCGCGGCCCTTGACTCAGAACATGCTGCAACGGCTTTGACCTACAGCCACATCGACCCATGCATCGCTCGTAACTTCGTGAGGAAAAGGGCGATCAGCACAGCATTGAGTTGGAGAAGAGCGCTTGTGATGACCGGCGCGGCTGCTTGAGCGGTGTTTTGCATTGGATAACGGCTTCAAGAATGACTTGTGTGGTTTCCGATCACTGAGGTCGTGGATTGTGCGAAAGGCTTGGGGTTGTTTGCTGCTGAGCAAGTCCACCCTAGTAACGTAGCGATGTATAAACTAACTAGTAGCGATGGCCTCCACCCTAGTAGCGATGCCCTCCACGCCCTAGTAGCGATGGCCTCCACCCTACTAGGAATGGCCTCCACCCTAAGTAGCGACGGCCTCCACCCAGTAGCGATGGCCTCCAACCTACTAGGAATGGAGACACTGTCCCAAGTGGAACATTGAATGCCGTAGACACTGTCGCAGGCTGCCACAGACTCACTGGCCATCACGGCGACGTTGAATGACCTCCCATCATTGCGAAAGCTGGCGAGGATGTTGGAGGAGCATTGGCCACGGTGTGTTGAACTAAAGTGGTATTGGAAGCTCCTAGGCCTTCCACTTGCTACTAGGCACTTCTTCTCCCTTCTCGCATCCCTCCTTCTTCCTCGTTCTTCCTTCTTCCCTCTTCTTTTGCTCTGCTTTTGCCACCTGGGATCTCTCGACTCAACCAGAGAGCTACAATTACAACAAAACAGAATATGGTATTCAAAACAGTTTTCAGTTTTGATCAACTACTTTCCCTGTTGGATTGAATGAGTTTGACGGAGGTTTTGCTGATGAAATGATCGGGAATTTGGACGAATCCTGCACAAGTGGATGTCTCATATGACCCCAACATGTGTTGCAATTGCAACTTGGAAATACTTGGAAGTCACAGAGGACTTTGATCCCCTGCCACGCATGGCTGCCATCTATGGCATGGCGGAGCTTTGTGGTGTGGGTCACAGGAAGGCGCTAGTGAACGTTTGCGTGTCAGAGCGAAACTCGGACTTTGCAGACTTCAATAATAGAAAAGGAATGACCTGAAGAGAACGATGGAGAAAGAAAGACAATGTTTTTTCTTC
Source organism: Porites rus (assembly GCA_964035705.1). Taxonomy (NCBI): domain Eukaryota; kingdom Metazoa; phylum Cnidaria; class Anthozoa; order Scleractinia; family Poritidae; genus Porites; species Porites rus. Next base: position 3,614 of record CAXIVM010000155.1, read on the forward strand.
CAAGCCGGGGGGTTGGCCGCTAGAGGAGGAGGTGTAAGCTAGTTAGTAGCTACAAGGTACTGGACACTCCTAGTAACTGGATGCAGGAAAGCTCACGCTACTCCTTTGGCTCCTAGATTTTTAGACAAAAGGGCACCACTGGGAACCACCAGCACTCCAAGGCGCAATGGCCAAGACGGCACACCAGAGCAGCTTCCACACTACTTGTTACTTGTTACTAGTAGCTTCTTGTTCCTAGTAGTAAGGCCAGGAGCTACTAGTAGCGTCCTTGCTACTAGTAGCGATGCCCTTTGCTACTAGTAGCGTCCTTGCTCCGTTCGTAGTAAGGCCAGGAGCTCCGGAACTCGTAGCTTCTTGGGTCTAATGGGGTCTCCTCTTGCGAGGCGATCAAGCTGGCTGAAGCTCGGCTGGAGCATCGCGACCCAGGTACCCGACAGGCGAGAGCAGCTTAGAGCAGTGCAGAGCAGCGAAGAAGGTAGGTCTGGAGGTCAAAGTTCTTGCGATCTTCCGATCTGTGAAACTGTGTGGAGTGCCACGAAAGGATGCTGGTCTGTGTCTCTGCCCATGATCAAGAAGCTCCCAGATAAGATGTAGCAGAGCAGAAAACTTGACACTTTCAGGATGCATCTAAGCAAAGCTTGCCTGTTGCCAAGATGCAAGAGCATGTCCACAACCTTGCCTCACCATACCCACAACCATACCCACCTACTCACCTGCAGTGCGACGCGTCCACGAATGACATCCAAGCTGACACTGAAGCCAGACACGCCATGGGAGATCCAAGCCCCAAAAGCAATGGTGCAAAGGCTTCGCTTCAAATCAGCCAGGCAGGGCTTCGGGGTAATAAACTGCAGACTCTAGGGAATGGCACATCATGGATAGGTCCATAGGTGCGATTTTGCAATGCTTTGCCTTGGCTGTGCATAGATCGTTTTGGCCGTTTTTCTGGTGAGGAATACATGGAGGAGAAGCTCCAGATGCTCCGGGGCTTGGTTGCACAGCCAATCGAGAACAACTGTGACAGCTGCCCATCACAGGCAGACCTTCGTCAGACCTTTGTGCGCTTGGCAACTACTAGCAATGGCCTCCAACCTAAGAGCAATGGCCTCCAACCTAAGAGCGATGGCCTCCAACCTACCTACTAGTGATGGCCTTTGTGGGCTTGGCAACAATCCGCCACACTCTTCACACTTTTGTTGCCTTGACTTGCTCAAGAGGTCGGCGATGGCCTTTTCGTGGGCAACAAGAAGCATGCAACCGATGTGCGTACTCTTGTGAGTCTGGGCGTAGCCTGGACGCAGCTCAGAGTGTGATTGCACCTCTTTTTTTTCTTTTCTGTTCGGTGTGTTGCTCAACTATTGCATTTGCTTGCATGTTTTGTAAGTTTTGTTTGCGATCTGGCGCTCAAATTTTTGGCCACAGACCTGTCAAGTGTGGAACCTCAGCCATTCTAAGTTGGCGCTGTTCCTTTCAGTGTCCAACAAATCTATGGCGATGGCCCTGCAGCCCATGGACCTAGAAGAGATGGCCTCCCACCTACTAGCGATGGCCTCCAACCTAGAAGAGATGGCCTCCAACCTACTAATAGGGATGTAGTTGTGCGTTTATGGTATCCTTGCTGAATGCAATCGTGCTGAAACTCGCGGAGCGTGGCTTCGGGGGGGAGGAGGGTGCGTTTCTTTCATCCGACGAATCCTGGATGAAAAGTTTGAGTAGAGGATCTCTCTGCCGTGAGGCATCAGGGCTAGTCACAGACGTCGAGATCTGCACCGCAGACTCGCAGAAATCTGACGATCTGACCTTCAGCTTACCCGTGTGGGTCGGCCTGATACAGTGGGCCTTCAGATGTTTTGCAGACTCAGAAACTCTATGAACGCGCAGCGCAAAAACAAAACGTCCAGAAATCAGGAGTTGATATAGAGGCAAAAGCGAAGACGGATGAAGTTCCTTTGCCCAACTTTGTGATTCGTACTTGGAAGTCAAAATACCAGGAAGAGCTTGGCAGGATGAATTACTAGTAATGCGCTTGTTACTAGTAGCTTTTTGTCACTAGTAGTAAGGCCAGGAGCTACTAGTAGCGTCCTTGCTCCTACTAGCGATGCCCTTTGTTACTAGTAGCGTCCTTGCTCCGTTCGTAGTAAGGCCAGGAGCCCCGGAACTCGTAGCGCCCGATCGCTCCGTTCGGTTCGCGATGCGCGAAATGCTCCGTTCGTAGCGTCCACGGAGTGAACGATCTGAAAGGCGACTGGCAACGACTGGCGGCTTAGGACACCAACGTGTTGTAAACAGGAATGCAAAGGCGAACTGGCGCCATCGTGAGGCAGTGCAGTTGTTCTGTCTTTGAGGCTTTTTGGACATTGAAAAGGTCCTGGTCCCTCGTGATGGTTGAATGATCAAGCACCGAAAACAAAGCTTGAAAGCTTATTGGCAAATGATGAACTTTGACCAAGGTATGCATGTTGAGAAGGAATGGAACGACAGCACGCTGAGTGTGTTGAGCGCTTTTTCTTGAAATTGATGCCTCGAGGTCACAGGTGCCTTGAATTGTGCACCAACTGGCATCAGCTCCTTGAACTTGGACGTGTACACAGAAAATGGCTACTTGCCAGCTAACTAGGAGCAAGGACGCTACTAGGGGCTCCTGGCCTTACTACTAGGAGCAAGGACGCTACTAGGACTTAGGAGCAAGGACAGGCATCGCTACGAATGGAGCGATCGGACGCTACTTGCCAGCTATTTCAGGTTCTGTTTTTTTTTTTTGCTAGGCGGGTGTAGGAAGAGCCGGCGAGCTCGGATGCGGAAGGATTCTTTGATGCTTCCAAACGGTAGAAGAGGGCTTCCTTGCAAGAGATGCTTCCAAGAGATTTGCGTCTTACGTGCGCTTTGATTTACGCCCAGGTATTTCCTATGGCTTCACCAATGTTAGCCAGGAGCGCGTTGTCCTTGTGGCGCATGCTTAACTGAATTGCACATGTTTTGAACCATTTCAATATCATGCAAGGGCTTCTCCAGCCCTCGGGCTGGATCCTTGTTACCGGAAGCAGCGAGGATGTTTACTACCTGCTTCTTCTTCCCACATAGTTAGCAACAAACAAAGACTGTAGTCCCGTGTTGTTTTGGCCCCAACCTTGAATGTTTGGAAACAACAACCACAAAACATCACAAAACGTCATGTTCCAGTGGCTTCAAGCTGCTGGTGGTGCTGGTGGCGGAGCTTCCCTGATAATTGGTGGTACTGAGCCTTCCCCACTGGGTCAGAACTGACTCGTGTCAGCAAGCAAATCCACGGTGTTTTGTTGTAGCCCCGAGCAACCTTCTTGTTCTCAGCAGTTTGCTTCCAACAACTGTGACACCCGGGTATACCAACCACCACCAGAGGAATAATTAGAGACTGTGACCTCGCAATTGTCTTTTGGGGGGCGTCGTGGTGGGAGCCTTGAGACAGTAGCAGCCGACAGACGTAGATTTCAAACTTGTTCTGCACAACCCAATGGAGTTTTTATTTTGTTATCTATGGCCAGCCCGCCACTCATGCGATAGATTTTTTTTGTGTTGGGCGAGCTCTTGCACGCCTTGGGACGGTGGGGCTATTGTAGGCCTCACCTATTGTGGATCATTTAAGGCCCCTGCCTGCCACAAATTCTGCGCTTTGAGGTCCGCCAAGTGCTGTGGCTGTTGTGAAATCTACATTTCGAGGTTTACAAATCGCCCAGTGGCATCCTGTCACGAGATGTTTTCCCCTTCTCCCGATATGTCTCCCTTCTTGTTTCCCACTGGCATTTTCCTTTGTCCCTCCATGTGGGACTCCACTTGTCTCCCCACTGGCATCAGTTTGACCAAATAGCGTTCTTGCTCCGTTCGTAGCGATGCCCTTTGCTCCTAGTAATTAGCGTTCTTGTTCCTAGTAGTAAGGCCAGGAGCCCCTAGTAGCGTCCTTGCTCCGTCCGAAGCGATGCCCTTGTTACTAGCAAGTGCTGAGCAGGACAACTACGGTTACCCAATTCTCCATGATCGTAGCGGAGTTCGCTCGGAGCACCTCGACACTGCGAAGACCTTCTACGACCGCATCCGCCAAACAGGACCATGGTGGACCTGTTTTATTCTTCAAACATGAATAAAGGAAACAATAAATAAAAGAGCGAGAAAGAAGAAAGCACAATAAAACAAAGACAACACCAGCAAATGTGTTTTTGTTTTTTTTGTGAAATCGATGAGGTGGACCTCCTGAAACAGCCTTTTCATCGATTCGGCAGACCACTCCAGGCGGCAATGTGTTCTTCTTCTGCGTGGCTGGGCAAAACCGCTCTGCTACATTGGCCATTGCCGTCCAGATTCTTCATGGAAAACACTTGGAAGATGTGCTTCGAAATTGCGTGGGGGAACCCAGGCCCGAAGGTACCCCCATAGCAATGCTCCAGAAAGGCAGCAGGGGACATTCAAAAGGTTGTTGCAGACATTGCGCATGCAACAATCACTGAAAACCAACGATTCTTGAATTCTTGACAGACAATGACACGTGAGGATTTGACTTTGCAAACAGGCCAACAAGAACCCACAAGAAATATTGATAGCCAAGCATGTGCCTGCTATTCGGGAGACCATCGCTTCTAGGTTGGAGGCTGATAGCTAAAGAATGCTAAAGATGTGCAAGGCTCAAATGCATTAGTAGTAAGGCCAGGAGTCCCTAGTAGCTTCTTGCTCCTAGTAGCGATGCCAGGAGTTGCTAGTAGCTTCTTGTTACTAGTAGCGATGCCAGGAGCCCCTAGTAGCGTCCTTGCTCCTAAAGTGCGTGATTTGCAAGGCCAAAGTGCGTCCGTGGATCTTGGAGAATGTGGGTTTCCAGCGGCAGCTGGTCGAACTCGAAGTCTTGGAGGAAAAATACAGGTGCCGAGTGCCGACGCGTCTTCGTTTAAAGTCGAGGCCTTAGGGTTTGGTCACAGTTTTTACCAATTGCAAACAATAACGCTTGTTACGTTGAATACGAATTCAGCAACAATCAGCTTTGCGACCTGCGCGACAAGAGTGTGGGTTTTGAGTTGGGAGCGAGGATTTGTTTGGTTTTGCAACTTACGGCCACAAGATCCAAAAAGGATCTGAACAATCCTTTTTTCAGGAATGCCAGACAGTTTTACCTTACAAACAGTGTTTTTGTGTTTAGGTTATGCAGCTAGAGCGCTCGGCCAGGCAGGGCATGCGACCGTCTCTGCCACTTGGTGACCTGCCTCCAGAGGCGAATGGAGTGACTTACTGTGCTTGAAGGGTCGTGTTGCACTTTCAATCGGCGCGTTGGCCCAGCTGCAATTTGGTGCAAAGAGTCTTTGTTCAAACGTGAGTCATGTTCTCTCCGTTGGATGATATGTTTCCTTGCCAGAATTCCGCTTTATACATTTGGGGATTTTCCACATTTTGGGCCTTTCGTTAAGATGAGCAGAAAATGGATGCCTTTGCCTTGGACATTTTTTTCATGGGCATTGCTGCGGGATTGCTCTGAGAAATGGCTCCAAACTGTGGTGGCGTCGACTTCTCGCGGTGCGAACGCAGAAAGTGGCTTCTCAAAACACCGGCGTGACTTTGTAGAAGTTTCTCTTGCGACTTTGAGGGCTAAAGGTGGACTTTGCAGCTCATGCAAATGGCTTTTGATGGCCTGGGAGATTGTGGTGGGTTTCGCCAGATGCGCAAAGGTCTTTGGCCCGAAGCACAAAGCGGCTAAGTGGAGCTGCAAGCTTCGCTGAAGAAGTGCTGAAACGAGTAGCTGATGTTTTCCCAGGGTTTCCCATGTCGTTCCACAAATGGGTGTTGTCGAGGCAACACAGGCTCTCCGGCAAGGTTAAGTGCATGTTTTGGCATTTTCGATTGGTTCTAGAAAATGTGTATAGTCAGCGGCCAGTTTTGGCGGTCAGAGCGGACGACGCGTTTGAGCCGGCCAACGGCTTTGTTCCTGATAGTCTTTGGCTGCCGGCTTTCTGATTCTGGCGCAGCAGCTCCAATTGCTTTCTCGCTTTGTAGACTGACTAACACATGTTCACACACTAGCACATTTTTTGCTGTGCCTCCTGTTCATTGCGGGCTCCTGCACATGAAGATTGTTTGTGTATGGCGTGGTGGTTCCTGGGTTGACCGCATGCAGTTGCCGGCCATGCTTGTCACTTTGGATTTTGTGCAATTGCCTTCCCCGTGTTCATGCAACAGCCCCTTACTTTATGTTGCGCAGTATTGTGCAATCCTTCAGATGCAAGAAGGGTGCTGAAGGGTTAAGTTCAAGATCAACGGTGGGACAGGAATTTGCGATAAATATAAGCAAACAAGCACAACACAAGTGTTGCCACACTTTGCGCCTTTTTCTGGAGGCCAAGCGCCGCAGATTGAAGGTGGAATGCATTGACAGCGACCACGTGGAGGTGGAACTCCTGTTTTCGGGAGTTTGCACAATGGCTGCTGTGATTCCTGCAGCTTGGCTTGAGTGAATAGTGCTGAACTATTTGGCCAGCCTGGCAGCTGGCGCCGAAAAACTGTTTGCAAGAGCCTCCGACTTTTGATGTGTTTTTCTCAGGTGGAAGCAACTATTGACACAGTGCGCCATGTGTTGTTGGAGCGCGTGAATTCCTACCTTCGATACGAACGGTAGCTCGTCCTCTCAAATGTTCATGTTTTTGAGATAAACACTGACTGTATTGTGTTTTTTCTTGTGAATGCGCAAGGCATTGTGAAATTGGCAAGTCATGGCTTCTCTTCACGATGTTCGGTTTACCAGTGGAGTTTGACCTGGTCCTTGAAGAAGCAGCCGTAGAGGCCATGTGGGCATGTTTTGGTAGTCTGATAGGCTGACAGGATGTTGGAATGTGCCAGGTGAAAGTGCAGATTGCAAGACTCCAGACCACCTTCGGTTTGGAGATCCTGAAACCTGATACCTCAGAAGCAGGAGACGACCTCAGCAAACGAGTTCCACGGTGGATGTGCGCACCCTTGAGACGGTCAAATCGCCAACAAGTTGAGGAGACGCTGAGTGAGTTGAGTTGGGTCAGTGGTCTAACTCACACTGAGGGCCAAGCACGGTGGTGCGCTGGAATTCCAGGTGTCGCTTTGAAGTGTGCATCTTCTCTGTGTTCCTTGGGCAAAAATACTCAGACAGGCCAGACGGGTACTAATTCATTCTATTTCACTGCCACTTTGATGTGAGAAGCATGGAGATGCGCGGTTGGCATTAAAAAGAACGAGCAAAGCAGCAAAGATGTTCCGAGGTTCAAGGAGAATTCACATGAACCCTTCACATTTCGTCAGGACCTAAGGGGCTGAATTCCATGGATCAATTGAATTCCGGCACTGAAAATTACGATATAGACAATTGGAGTAGTTACTGGAACAAGAACGCTACTAGGAGCAAAAGGCATCGCTACGAACGGAACAAAGGGCATCTCCACTCAATCTCCACTCTTTCTTTTGTGCTCGCAGGAGCACTTGGATTGGCGTCTTGTCCTCTCTCAACACATTGAGAACTTCCTTTGCGATGGCCAAAGCGCCAACTTCAACTTCGCTTAGGACATACTACTAGCAAACATTGTTACTACTAGCGTGGCACCTTGTTACTACTAGTTTCTTCTTGTTTGGCTCGCTTAGGACATCAAGAAAGACCTGGCGCACCTGGAACGTTGTTGGCGGAGAACTTTCTGGACACCAACCTGCGGGCATGGGACTTTACTTCAGGCACCAGGATCGCATGGCTTGAAGGAAAGGTCCCACAATACCGAAAAGAGTTTTGAGCTCCCCTTCGTATATCATATGTTTGGCATTTTGCGGATCAAAACAGGAGGCCCTTTTGATCTTTTGTATCTCTCCCTAAGATGTCCACCTGTGTAGAAGGTCCCGCGTGTCACGATGTGTGAAACTAAGTCTTCTTCTACACGGCAAGAGTCTGGCCATGCTCCAAGCCTCCACAAAATAATATGCCATTTGAGGCCAGCGTTTGTAGGCCAGTTCGTTTAATACCCCCCACTTTCAGGGAGGCATGCGGGCGGGTTCACCGGAAAAAGTTGTTGGAAGTCCAAGACATAAGACTTGATGAACAGAATTTTTGTAGCAAAAGGTATATATATATATTATATAACCAAGGCACAGATGTCCAGTCTACCTCACCAGCTCTCGCAGTTTCCACGACCACTTTGAGGGAAGGCAAAAGAAGGTTTTAAGGGTCTAAAGGATAGAATGATAAAGAAAGAAAGAAAGAACAAAAGACATAAAGAAAGAGAAAGAGAAAGAGAAAGAGAAAGAGAAAGAGAAAGAGAAAGAGAAGGAGAAGGAGAAGGAGCAGGAGAAGGATAAAGAGAAAGAGAAAGAGAAAGAAAGAAAGACAAAGAAGGAAAGAGAAAAGAAACGGTAACAGAAAGCCAGAGGAAAGCAACGAAAAGAGAACGATCCAACATGCTTGAGCAAACACCATTTGTCTCCATCAGGTGAGGCCTTCCGCTCCACCGATCCCATCATTTTTAGCTACTCAGATGACCAGCGCAACAAGCGAGAACCTTGGAGCAAGGACGCTACTAGTAGCTCCTGGCCTTACTACTAGGAGCGATCGGACGCTACTAGTAACAAAGGGCATCGCTACGAACGGAGCGAGGACGCTACCAGGGAGATAAAAGGATTCCAGTTTCTTGACAAGATAGTTTTCTTCAGGGTAAAAATGGAAGGACTTCCGTTTCAAGGTATTTCATCAGTTCCATTGGTGCCTCAAGGGGTTTCAACTTTGAAAAGGATGCATGCTGGGCTGGAGCAACTAAGGACTTCATGAACATCTCCACAAGCAAGACTGAGAGACAACAGTTCAATCATCCTGGAGAGGGCGGAATCCTTGGAATGGGCCACTGGTTAGCATGTGTGAAGGCTTTTTTTCATCCCTCAACCTTGGGCATCATGCAAACCTGTTGATGGTATCTAACCTACCGACTTCATATCACCTTTTCGATTTTCAAAAGTTCAGCCAGGGGAGATGGTGATTGTGCTAATGAGGTGCTAATGCCATTGTGCACCGCGTGGAATTGGAGGCGGTGGAGAAGGAGCCACACGTCGTCCACCGGAACCTCCGTGGGCTTCGCACATCGGCGAAGAATTTCTCAGCAACGAGGGTCCCAACACAAGCGAGGGACGCTACTAGGGGCTCCTGGCATCGCTACTAGTAACAAGAAGCTACTAGGGGCTCCTGGCCTTACTACTAGCAAGGACGCTACTAGTAACAAAGGGCACCAAGTAGACTGACTCAGGATGATCAGCATAGCCACCAGAGGCAATTGAAGGACATGCGGACGACGTACCTCTGTATCAGCTCGGTAGGCTATAGTTCCGACCGACACCATCACTAGTAGGTAGGAGGCTGTCGCTCTTAGGTTGGAGGCCATTGCTATTAGGTTGGAGGCCATCACTAGTAGGTAGGAGGCCGTCGCTCTTTGGGTTGGAGGCCATTGCTATTAGGTTGGAGGCCATCGCTATTAGGTTGGAGGCCATTGCTATTAGGTTGGAGGCCGTTGCTACTAGGTAGGACGCCATTCCTATTAGGTTGGAGGCCATCATTAGTAGGTAGGAGGCCGTCGCTCTTAGGTTGGCGGCCATTGCTGTTGGGTTGGAGGCCATTCCTATTAGGTTGGAGGCCATCGCTATTAGGTTGGAGGCCATTGCTATTAGGTTGGAGGCCGTTGCTACTAGGTAGGACGCCATTCCTATTAGGTTGGAGGCCATCATTAGTAGGTAGCAGGCCGTCGCTCTTAGGTTGGAGGCCATTGCTGTTGGGTTGGAGGCCATTCGTATTAGGTTGGAGGCCACTGACAGCCACTGCTATTAGTGTTGGAGGCCATTGCTATTAGGTTCTGGGTCAGCTGAGGGCGGCTTAGCTCAGACCACAACATTTGATCGACGCTGGGACGCAGCAGTGAAGCGGCCGTTCAGTGCCTAAGCAGCAGTTACTGCAGTTACTGCAATCGCAGGCAGTCTATATCCTTCATAAACTCGGAATCATGTGAAAAGGAATGTTTTTAACTTTTGTTCTCCATTTCTTTTCTTTTGTTTTTTTTTTAAAGTTATTCTTCGTCTACTACTACTACTACTACTTCTTCTTCTTCCTTCATGTGTGTGTGAGTGTTTTGATGCTATTTTATTTGGACGTTTCTTTTTCATTTTCTAGACCTTATGTGTTTTCCCTATTTCATCAATGTCCTTTGAAGAAAGACAAGAAAGAGAAGACAAACACAGAAACTACTCTGAAAAAAGAACATGTGTTTTCTCGCTTCGCCGCTTCGTATACTTTCGTTCTTCGTTCTTTCCTTTGTTTCTTCGTTTTCCGGTAGTGAAGTTCACTGAGATCTTTGGAAGATGCTCGCTTCCATGGAGCACAAATCAGAAGCTGGCGTAGCCAAAAGGCGAGGCGCGCAAACCACGAGCACGAAATTTGTGGCAAATTATGTAATGTGTTTACACATTCATTGGTCATTGTTTATCACGCTTTTCGTAGTGTTGCAAATGCTTGAAAATATGGGTATAGTCGGTATAGTGCATATCGTTAGTCTTCACATCAGTCTGTGTAAAAGAGGAATGTCCTGGGATCCCATCGTCAGATTCTTGAATGCTGTGAGGCTGCGCATGGCGGGCGCCTTGAACAAGCAGGGCCGGCTGTTGTACTTTTACGGACTAGGCATCTCGACGGTTCTTGTGGTATTTTCATAGAGCTTCCATCTCTGAGCCAGCTATGCCAATTCTTTCGAGGTAGTTCTGCAACGGAGTAATGTCAACTGTGCAGCTTGCGGTCGAAGACCTGTGCATGCCAAGTATGACCACATGAGGCCTTAGGAAGCAAATACAGCCACACGCTTCATTCAGGCATTGCTCTTGCATCCAACAATAATAACCACGACGAGTACAAGTTCGAGGCTGGGGAAAAAGATATCATGCCCAAGCCAATAGCAATGGCCTCCAACCTTCTAGCAATGGCCTCCAACTGGCCTCCTAGCAATGGCCTCCAACCTATAGTAGCGATGGCCTCCAACCTAGAAGCGATGGCCTCCAACCTAAGTGCATGGCCGCCAACCTAGAAGCGATGGCCTCCAACCTACTAGCGATGGCTTCCAACCTAAGAGCGATGGCTTTCAACCTGATAGCGATGACTCACTAATCACGAAAGCGATCTCCGAAGGAGGTCAGCTGAAGTTCTAGTTTACGATTAGATGGGTCAAAATCGAAGGGATCAATTGAAAAATCACTACAAACGGCCCCCCCCCCACCCCCCGCTTCGTGTGAAGTGAATCAATAGGTTCCCCCCTCCCCCTCCCTTAACGAATTGAAGCGGTACTGATTAACGGAGGGCCCCCCGCCAAGGGACACGACATCACAAACATCATCTCAGGGGATTATTTTTAAATTGTTTTCACGATCGTCGTCGTCATCGCCGTCGCAAACATTGTGGGTTCTCCTATTCGTCGTCGTCATCGCTTTCGTTCCCCCGCCTCTCAAGTGTCGATGGCCTCCAACCTAGAAGCGATGGCCTCCAAATGGAAGCTTTGCAGATTTTTTGGGCAGGTCACACTTCTCTCGCAGTACCAAGAGGACTTCTCCTCTTACACTTTGAAGCAATTTTTGGATGACTACACCAAGGCCTTCGCACAAGCGGTTGGTTTTGCAGTTGCGTTTTCCCTTTAACAGTTTGAATGCGACAGAATCTGCAACTCACAAAGAAACGCTCAAAGGGAAAGGCTGAGGGCGGTGACGAAGGAAAGAGTAGCGACTTGATGATACAGAGAAATGTTCGCGTGTGCTTTCCTTGAACCATGCAGCCTTTTCGGGAAGTTCCGTAGTCATGCATTTGGGTAGCTTGGTGCCAAAGCCGACCCAAGAGCACTTTTCAAAGGCCTTTGGCCAGCGGATAAAGTCCGCAACGGTGATTCTGAAACTAGTTGCTCGGAAGTAGGATTCCACAACTGGGATTCCGCAACTCAGATTCTGCAATTGACAGATCTGACAGGACTCTGCAACTGGGACGTCCGCGACAGTTCGAGCAGCAACCACAGGCCCCCAGCATCAAGTGAAAGCAAACACAGGGGTGGGGTGGGTGGGGAGTTGGGGGGACAATCGCGTTCGTTGGAATTGCAACCCGGAATGTCAGTTTCAAAGCACAAGTTGCTGAATCTGACTTTCCAGTTTCAGAATACCAGTTTCAGAACCGCGCTTGCAGAATTTGACCTTCCAGTTTCAGAATACCAGTTTCAAAGCACCATTTTCAGGCACCCAGTTTCAGAACCCCACTTTCAGAATACCAGAATGAAAGGCCTGATTGCAGCCCACTGTGTTCACGAACAAAGTGCAGTCGTTTGAGTAGACAATGTTTGAAGAAGGGCTCTGTTTCTTGGGAATGTCAACTTGGTCTCTTGTGTTTGTTGTCTGGGGCCGGTGGAACCTGCCGAACCACGGGATGCTGAGTTTGAGGCGAGCAATGAATCAATGAAAGAATGGACAAGTGACCCATAGTTTAGGTCCCAGGCACCAACATACAAACAAAACTTCCTCCACGGCTGCTGGTACTTGAGCCATCTTAAGCTGGACAGCGATGTTATAGGTGTTGGAAATGGGCAGGCAACAGATTGTTTTTTGATGCTGTTTTTAACCCTGAACGCTTCCATCGTATCACCTCTTCCATTTATTCAGCGCTGCTGGCGACTGCTGCTTTCTGGTGGTTTTACTTCTCCCACTGTCCCACTCCTTTGTCCGCTTTAGAAATGCAAATCCTTACTCTAATGGGCCTTCGCGCAGAAAATTTGACAGCTAACAACTTCAGCCTCCTATTGAAGTGCCACAGTGTACGGTGGACCAGGCCGCTGGAAGTGCAACAGACGCACGACTTTGTCTCTGCGTGGGTCTGAGGACTGCGCCCCTGGCCATGCAGATCACGCAGATCATTTGGCCGAGTTCTTTCTTGCTCTCTGGCAGAAGAACTTGGAACTTTTGTGGACTTCTTGCAACATGGGATCCTAGGACATGCCGGCCGCCAATGGCATCATCGACGAGCTTGCGCTTGAGCGCCGTGAAGATCTCCTCCTCGTTGCCCGACCGATGGACTTCACCCATGGCCTTGGCGCCGGTGATTTCACGTGCGTGAGAAACGCTTGTTTTTATTGCGGGCACGTGGTGTTGCTGCTTGAGCAGTCGGCGGCTTAAATTCATCCCATCCTGCGTGCAAGACGACAAATTGTAAATTTTTGAACTTGAGGCCAGCGTTGTGGAACAGTGGAACATCTCTTGGTGGCTATGAGGTTGCGGCGTGCTGCGGCTTTTCAAAACCTTTTTTTGGAGCCTTGACCACTCGACGGCCTAGCAGAACGCCAAACGTTCAGTCTGCCACGCCATATTCGTCAGGGATTTTAGGACCAAGACGGTGTTGAGTTCTTGCCTCCTAGAAGGGCGTTCGCATCAAGAACTCATTCCACGTCCTGCTCAGCTGATCTGTGCCGAGGCCTATGATCACATGCAGCTGTTAAACCGGCTGACTTTCGCTGCTTGTCTCCTTTTGTTTCCCTTCTTGTTGGTCAGTGTGTCCGCCTTGTCTTCCTTCTTCTTTCCCTTCTTGTTTCCCTTCTCGTGGGTCACTGTGTCCCTTCTGTTTCTTTTTCTCTCCCTTCTTGTTTGTCACTGTGTCCGCCTTCTCTCCCTTCTGCCTTGCTTTGTCTCCGGTCTTTCGCCTCCCTTCTTGTTGGTCTCCCTTCTTGCGCCCTTGTTGTCGGTAATTGCGTCCGCCTTGTCTCCCTTCTTCTTTTCGGTCAGTGTGTCCGTCTTGTTTCCCTTCTGTTTCCGTTGGTTTCCCTTCTTGTTGGTCGTTGTCTCTCTCTCTCTCTCTGTGTTTGTATGGTTGGGTTAGTAGACTGCCCACGGAAGCGGTCATTCGAAAGTGGTGGGCGGCGCTTTGGGGGGGCAAAGGTCCTTGAACGTCGCCAGCCCATACCTGAGGGCCGTTCTCATGTGTGGTCTGGTGGCGCTTACGCTGAAGCGTTCTTTCGGTCTTGAATGGGAGGCCAAGCGCGGCAACCCTTTGCGCACCTTGAATCAGAGGTGGTTGGTTATTACTTCTGAGTGGGTTTGGCAAATGCCTGGGCAGTTGCGCGCTATTGATTTGACATTTTCGGGTGGTCACCATTGGAAACATATATTCACATGTTGAGCTTAGGAATGGTTGGCGTTGGTTCACATTTGGCAAGTTCCTTAACCAAACGCGTCATGACAATCGGGATATGCGCATTTCGCTTGCTGATTTTCTTTCTTTTGATTTAACAAAAATGACTCGGCTGCTGCGGGTCGGAGGCTGCTGTAAGCACCTTGCTCCTGGGTGCGGCCAGGTCACCGGGTGTTTTTTGCGCATATTGGGAACACTTCCGGAGTCCCAACTTATTGCGTTTGGAAGTGTGGCCACGTCGGCTTTCTGGAATCATTACTGTGCAGAGCGAGACCCTCGGCGGTCACCTGCGCTCGCCCTCTGGGTAGACGCTTCCGATGGACTAGGGTGGGAGAGAGTCATGCTCTTGGCTAAGGTGGCCCAGAAGATTTGGGGCCTTCGCTTTGATCCCCCTAGTGGTATTGTGTCATTTTTCGTTCGTAGGATCGACGGTCGGGCTGGCCTTTGGTGTCTGCCTGTAGGATTGTCGTGTTCCTTCAAAGGGTTTTAGGAATTTGTCTTGCCCGCTCTTCAGGTGTCTTTGAGCTTTTTAGGTGTGGTGCATCTTCGAGATCTATGGGTGGGTGGCGCAGCTTGCTGCGCCGTGCCGCTGTGCGTTCTGCCTCATTTCCAGCCACGCAGCTTATCAAATTATGATGACTGCAGGTCGTGAAGCTACCACACTTGCGACCTGGCCAGCCTAACGAGGGGCTTCCCAAAAAACTTGCGTCGCATGTATTGCGCAGCGTGAAGGCCCTCTCGGGTGAAGTCGTGGTGAAAATTGGTTGGTAGCAATTGGTTGGTGACAATGTGTTGGTGACAATTATAGTTGGTAGCAATTGGTTGGTAGCAATTGGTGGTTGGCAATTGGTTGGTGACAATTGGTGGGTGGCAATTGGTTGATGACAATTGGTTCATGACAATTGGTTGGTGACAATCGGTTGGTAGCAATTGGTGGGTGACAATTGGTTGGTGACAATTGGTTGGCAGCGATTGGTTGGTGCAATTGGTTGGTGACAATTAGTTGGTAGCAACTGGTTGGTAGCAATTGGTGGGTGGCAATTGGTTGGTGGCAATTGGTTGGTGGCAATTGGTGGGCGGCATTTGGTTGGTGACAATTGGTGGGTGGCAATTGGTGGGTGGGAATTGGTTGGTGGCAGAGAGCCAGGTGGAGAAAAAACGAAAAACGAGGAGTGGACATTTGATCTCTCGACTTGCTTCTCTGCCCAAGTCTTATAAGTTCAACTCTGTCCCACAAGAGAGTCCTACCAGAGTGTTCCGCAAAAATGTCCCACAAGAATGTCCAACAAGAGTGTCCTACAAGAGCGTCCCACAAGAGTGTCCTACAAGAGAGTTCCGCAAGAGTGTCCCACCAGAGAGTTCGACAAGAGTGTCCGACAAGGGTGCCCCACAGGAGTGTCCCACAAGAGTGTCCGACAACACTGTCCTATGAGAGTGTCTCACAAGAGGGACGCACAAGAGTGTCCTACAAGAGTGTTTCGCAAAAGTGGCCTACAAGAGTGTTCCACAAGAGTGTCCTACAAGAGAGTTCCGCAAGAGTGTCCCACCAGAGAGTTCGACAAGAGTGTCCGACAAGAGTGCCCCACAGGAGTGTCCCACAAGAGTGTCCGACAACAGTGTCCTACGAGAGTGTCTCACAAGAGGGACGCACAAGAGTGTCCTACAAGAGTGTTTCGCAAAAGTGGCCTACAAGAGTGTTCCGCAAGAGCGCCCCGCAAGAGTGAGTGTCATACAAGAGTGTCCCGCAAGAGTGTCCCACGAGAGTGTCCTACAAGAGTGTCCTGCAAGGATGTCCCACAAGAGTGTCTCACAAGAGTGTCCCACAGGAATGTCCCACAAGAGTGTCCAACAAGAGTGTGTTACAAGAGTGGGGGGGAGTGTCCTACAAGAGTGTCCCGCAAGAGTGTCCCACAAGAGTGTCCAACAAAAGTGTCCCAAAAGAGTGCCCCACAAGAGTATCCTACAAGAGAGTTCCGCAAGAGTGTCCCACAAGAGTGTCCTACGAGAGTGTCCCACAAATCCCCCCAAAGCCGGAACTGGACACCGTCACCACAGGAGCCTGCTCAGGTGGCATGCTCCGCTACCACGCGGAAACGATTCACGCGAATCATTTCAAGAAAACCCTAACACGCACAAGGCCGCTCGAGCGCAGGTAGCTTTGCCCTACAACAGGACCAGGTCACCTGTCATTAGGCGTGCGAGTCACATTCAAAGTTGGGCTGGCAAGCACGGAAACGTATTCATTTCATCAAGCACCCAACCACCCCACCCCACCCACCCTGTTTTTTTGCTTTTGTTTGCGCGTTTGGGGCATGTGGTTGTTGCTCGAACTATTGCGGACGTCGCAGTTGTGGAATCCTGAAAGTTGCAGAATCCGAGTCGCAGAATCCCAGTCGGAATCCGAGCGAATAGTTTCAGAATCCTAGTTGCAGAATCTTGTGCAGTTGCGGAATCGGAGACTATCCCACCTGTCTAAGAGCCTTACAAAAAACAAAACCTTCTTACCACTATACCCAAGAAGGGAAAGTTGAATCGAACTTGGCACCATGAATTTGGAACAGTTTGGTTGCTTTAGATTTTTGCAGTCCACGTCTACTGTACCGCATCAGTTTAGGAAATTATTGAAACTTGGCCAGGTTTTGACGCATGGGCACTTGGGACCAGAGGCACCCACAGTGTTTTGCAACACTTCTTGGAGGTGCTTTCTGGAAACTTACAAAGTTCCGTATGTTTGCACTGCATTTTTTCCAATCCAGCCGTTGTTGTCAGGAGCACTGGCGCATCAAAGACATGCAGTCCAAATTTTCCCTGATTAAAGTAAAAGTTTTGCTTGCAGCTGGACTTTAACATTGAAAAATTGAAAGTCATGACACTTGCGCATTGGCCACTTTGAAGGAGGGTCAGAAACAACGAGCAATGAAAATGACTTTGACGAAAAACGACTGTTAGGTAAGCCTGCTGAACGGATTTCGAGATCTTACTCTCATGGGTGTGCAGGCCGAAGGGACAAGAGTAGATTTGTCACCATTCGTCGCTTTTTGTTTATTGACAGGTTTTTCCTTGCTTGTGCTTCTCAAGGCCTTTGATTTCAATCACATGAACAATGTCCTGATTTCCCGGGACTGCAGAAAAGCTCGACTCATTGACATTGATGGGAATAGCAAAGGCTCTATTCAGCCTCCGACTTGGTTGATTTCTGCATTGAAAAACAGGTTCCTTACGTTTGTTAATGGATGTTCACATGTTGATGGGAATTGATTTGGAATTGAAGGGTTTTGTATTGAGGTTTCCCTCAGAATACACTCGGGGGAGTGGCGAAGAGGCATGCGTTTGCGATGTATGAATGATTCATGATGATCCAATTAAATCAGTAATTGCATTCATATTACTTTTTTGGTCTTCGTGGATCAAACCGTTGAAAAGACAATATGCTATATTTTTCAGGTTTTTGCTGGTTACCTGGTTCCTGCCACCTGCTAGCGTTTTTTTGGTGTTGCCAGGGTCTCTTCAAGCCTGCGCTTGATGTGGATCTTTCATTGGTTTTGCCCGTTGTAGTGCAACAGCTGATATGTGGCAAAGGCGGACCAGCGTTTCAGAGTTGTTTCGTGGCAAATGCAGTGCAAATAGATTCACTAGCGGACTAGGTCTAGCCCCCTTACGGCGTTGTCAATGCCATGTGTCGGGACGGAACATGCCTGAGCCAGGCCGTGGAACTCTCTTCGTCACGGAGCTGATTAGCAAAGTTCGGCCATGCTCTCAGACTTTTTTTCCGTGTCCAGTTCCAAGGAAATCACTGGACTGTTGTGTTATAGTAAAGCTGCTAGGACCAGGTGAAGTGGGTACAAGCTACTAGTAACAAATGCATAGCCACTAGTAACAAGGGCAATGCTACTAGTAACTAGAAGCTACTAGTAGTAATGCCCTTGTTACTAGTAGCGATGCCCTAGTCAGGCCTCTTTGTTTTTCTGAGAAGGCTCAGCTGTCTCCACTGATCTGGGCTGCCTCGAGGCGTGCGAAGAACGACGAGGAGGCCAAAGAGCTTATTCGTCACATTGTGCAGGACTGGACTGGAGCAAACAGAACAGCAACGTGCGAGCGTACGCCGACTCCATTTTTGTGTTAATCAAGGAATCATCACCGTCAGTCATCCATGATCAAGTTCTTTCCCTTTTTATTGCTGAGATTCTTTCCAGCAGGAAAGTTCCATGCACTTGGCTTTCGTTTACGTTCCTTTTTCCATAGCTGCCAAGGCCGTTCTTGGTGTCTTGGGTTCTTGAAGCCACTAGAACTCCACTTGAGGAATAAACAAAGTAGTAGCAAGGACGCTATCAGTAGCTCCTGGCATTACTACTAATAACAAAAAGCTACTAGTAACAAAGAGCATCGCTCGCTACTAGTAGCAAGGAGGCTATTTCTTTTGCTATGAGTTGTGCTTGGCTCCTTCAACCTCTCATGTCACTCATCCAGTTGGTCAACTTCAGCTCGGAAAGGGCACATCCATGTGTTTGCGCTTGAGCAAGAGAAAGAAACTCGAGGGTTGACAGATGTGCCTTCCAAGGAGGATTTCTTCCGATACTCGAAAGGTACAAATCAAGATGATGCTTGGTTGTGAGAACTTGTGTTTGACGGTGGCTACATCATGCTGTTCATATTCATGCAGCCTTGTTTGGATGACTTTGCTCCCAGCTTGCTAAGGAGAAGACAGAAAAGCACCTCTCCAAAGTCGTGGAATGGTCACTCAGTTGCAGTCATGGCTGTAAATCCCCCCAGCGGGGTGTGGAAGATGAAAGGGAAACCGTCAACGACATAGATGTATACAAGGATGTGAGCACGATCCACCCGCTCATGCATGCGTGCTTAGTATTCGCAGCGTTCCATGTTCCATTGCAGCACCCATCAGCATTCAGCAAGCCATGAAATCATCCGCCAAGCCATGAAAAGACATCCACTACACCCTGATCAGCAACGACATATCGTCTCCCAAAAGGCTGCATCCAAAACGACACACTTGGAATGCTGTACACACTTGTGGACCCCTTGTGGTAGCCATCCACTGGTCTCATCGCTGCACCAGTCAATCATACATCACTGCCATTCGATTCATACACCACAAAGTTCTTGGAACTTCCGAAGCCAACCTCGATGCAATGCTGTCACTCTTTACAACATGTCTTACATCATTATCATTGAATCATCAATAAGTGGAATGTCTTACTTACATCAATAATGAAAGTTGAACATGCTCAACCGGGCCCATGTTGATTTTATTGCAAGACATGATGCTAAAGCTACTGTGATCATTTTACAACAGTTGGACAAAGCTTTCTTTGGGAAGTCTTTTCTCAGCCGAGATCTATGCCTTGGAGAGGTAGATTATAACCCTAGACAAGATTGAACTGAAAGCGGAGGGGGGAAGGTTTTGTCTAATGAACTCGAACACTAGTTTTAAACTTTTACTCCTCGGCATTTTCTTCGATGTGATTGTTTTCCGAAAGGCCTTTCAACCAACCCTGCAGAATAGAGGTTCTACGCGCTGCTGATGAAGCGCGCTCCCTGGACAACATGGACCAACGATATCTACGATGCTATGCGTTGTATTGACCATTTGCCTATCAGTTGACGAAGGTGATGACTGCGAGTGCAGATTGAGCAGACTCTGACACACTCCTGGAATGGCCAATGTCACAAGCATCCTGAAGGAGATAGGACCTGCCAGACTTCTTCGGTTGGAAGATCTCGAGATTTGCAAAGCGTGGGGCCACGTGTGGGCGGAACATGTCCGCCCGGTTGTTCATGGATGTCTTGCCAATGATCGATGGGAGCTGCGTCCCAGAGGGCAAAGCCGCATTGATTGAGGTGATTGGAAAAATGGAGAGGATCAAACGGAAACATTAGAGGAAAGCACTCAAAGAGTTGTCAATAAGTCTCAGAATTGGCATATGCCAAACTTCTTTGTCACACACAGGTTTGCGCAATCTACTCAGTGAGTGGTTAAGCTTCTCTTTCAAAGAATCGTACCAAGCTGTGCCATTCTGGCTAGGCCTGCGTTCAGCTTTTGGAAAAGATAGCTACGCAAGATATGGAGGACCGCAATGAAGTGTGTTGTTTGCAAGATAGCTAAGTGTGTTGTTTGCGTCATCAACTGGCAGCCTGTGGCGCTTGAAGGACATTGTGAAGAAAGTGGAAGAGAGGACATCGTGAAGCTATTAGAAACAAGTGCCACGCTACTAGTAACAGGTGCATCGCTAGTAACAGGTGCCTTACTAGTAGTAACAATGTTTGCTATTAGAAACAAGTGCCACGCTACTAGTAACAGGTGCATCGCTAGTTTAATTCTGATGCACTTGCCTCCAACTCCTTGGGCCCTTGGGATTTGTTTGCTTGGCAGGATGGAGGATGAAGATGAACATGTTCGCGATTCAGCGTCTTGCCCTTTGCTGTCTCAGATTGTGTGACATGCTGTCAGACAGATGGGTTCAATAACTAGGTCAGCTTGCTTTAAGTGCGTTCCATCCTGTTCAGGTACTATGCGCTGGAGGCTTCCAAGCGTGATGATCATTGCTGAGTTCTTTTTACAACTAAGACGCGCAAGATCACTCAGCTTTACACTTCACAACTTGGCACGGTTTTCTGCCTTTCCCTTCTCTCACTCCTTTCCCTTTGCTCAAGGCTGACAGGTACATAGCATATGACATCAGCACAGATTCAGAAGATTTAGGTTGTTCAGCCCAATTGTCAGAAGTTGCATGCAGCCATGTCATGACATACTCATAGTTTTGGCACGATAGTCAAAGACATGTCAAAGACTGCGCAGACGTTGCTCAATCAGCGTAGCAATTTGATAGTACGTAATCCTGAAGTTACCTTCTTTGTTGGATGGATAGTGTAGATTGCCATGTGTTAAGAGCCGGTCCACCCAAGCCATGCGCTACTCAGCGCAGGCCACGTAACGAGAATAGAATCACAGGAAGCAGCTGCTCAAAATGGATAAGGAAGAACTGGCATGCGGCAAGCAATCTTGTACCAATCAATAATCTTTGTGCGGGCTCTTTGCCCACCCTAGTGTGTGCAGAGTTCATGTTTTCAAGGTGTGTGGAATTTGGGCGGATGACCTCAGCAAGAGGTATCAGGACTGCCAGATGTTGTCAGTAGGCGTTCTCAGCATTTCCAAGGCCCAGAGGGAGACATGGTCAAAGTTCCTAAAGCTCCCAGTGAAACAAATTGAAACGTTTTCAAAGCTAGGTAGCTAGTAGAAGAGGTAGCTAGTAGCTTAAGTAGCTACTAGTGTGGATGCAGGAAAGCTCACGCTTCTTCCAGGAAGCTCCCCCGCCGCCCCAAAGGCGGCGGGGGTGGAGTTTCCTTGAAGAAGCGCTCGCACTGTTCATTTGGTTCCTAGCTTTTTGCCGAAACTCAACTATAGAACTATAGCCATGGCCTCCAACCGAATAGCAATGTGCGTGAGGCAAAAGCTCAGCATTCAAAGCTTTTGGAGGAGGGGATGTTCACAGTGTTGGTAGCTTTTGCAAAATCTTTTTCGTAGCTTCCTCCTTTTGTGGACAGACCATGCTTCTTTGCACTGCGTTTGTACACACGAGTCCAACAGCATCCCGGCTTGCTACAACGGGTTGTCAATAGTTGGTGGTCCCGTTTGTGGATTGGGTCATACGATGTTTTTTCAATTTCAGCCAATATCAAGAGTATCGTTCACTCCTTGTCAAGACCCTTTTTCACAAGGCAGAAGCTGCTTTGGGCAAAGAGCAATTCCAAGAAGCAGAGCTTCTAGCTTTGATCCTTGGTGAGTACTGTATTTGTTTGTTCTCGCTCTGCTTGACGGACGTGCTGATTGAAATATCAGATATTCGGGCGCTTATTGGTTGTGACGCGTCGCGTAGCCAAGGAAAGCCATAGAAACCTTGGGCTCTGACAGCCAGGGGGAAGCCAAGGCCGATGCCTGCCGAAGTTTAGTGAAGGCACTTTTGGCGCAGGCGCTCTGAGCAGCACTTCACTGTGTGTTGAAGTGCATTGGCTCCACATTGAGCAACTCTAACGCCTTTAATTGAAAGTAATGTTGATGTGTACAACATTCTCAGACAGCGCACACAACCAAGTTGATGCTTCATGTCCAGCGTAATTTGTTGCAGGGCCGGCAAGCAGAGGCTTTAGCTAAAGCCAAGGTGCTATGCTGGGCATCAGCTGTTTGTTGACCATGTGTGTGTGGCACTGTGCAAATGCAGAGCCTGGGTTCCTCCAGGAAGTCTTTCAGATATGGGTTTTGGGGACGGACCGGGACAGACTTCCTCAATGAAATCCGAGACCGGGACGCTTCTTGCGCGAACGATGAGTGGCCGGACCTGTGTTTCCGGACCTTCAGGTGTGTAAAATAGGGGAGACCTCCCAGATCGACCCCCTGCAAGAAGGGAGATGGACCAGAACGCATGTCGTCGACTGCATGAAACAGCAAAGGCCAAAAACCCATTGGTGGAGGATCTCCCTATGAAAAAAGCATACGAATAGATCTCCCTATGTGTCCGTTTGCAGGATTGCGAGGTCCAAGGCAGCGCCAGGGCCAAAGTATTGCTGGCGACGGCCGAGGTTGGGGTGCAAGTTTCACGAGATTGGTGCAATCTTGGCTGTGTTTCTTTGTTCTTGCAGATTTGTGCCTCAAAATGTTGCCACTACCTAGGCTGTCTTGTTTAATTCGGCTCATCACATCTTGTTCTATTTTTTGGCAGGCGTCACTGGGAGACCAACTCAAGGCAAGGGGACCAACTTGACATGCGTGATTCCTTTTCAAGAAGTAGCTGCGTCAAGCCATATCTTCATTTCGAAAGCCAGCCGCTAGGCCGGGCTGAAGGTAGTTTCCGCGTTATCTAGGGGGTTGGGGGTTGGGCAGGCAAAATGGATCCAAACCCTGGAAATTTAAGGGCCGTTTCTGGAGGCCATGTTTGGCGAGTTGGTGATGCAAAAAAAGGCTAGTTTAACTGCTGACTAAGAGAGAGAGAGAGAGAGAGAGACAGAGAGAGAGAGAGAGAGCGAGAGAGAGAGAGAACGAGAACGAGAACGAGAACGAGAACGAGAACGAGAACGAGAACGAGAACGAGAACGAGAACGAGAACGAGAACGAGAACGAGAACGAGAACGAGAACGAGAACGAACAACTTGAACAAAATGGAAAGTGCTTTGAGATGAAACCAAGCGATGCAGTGGAATCACATCTCAAGGAAAGAAGCAGAAAACAAACAAATGAGAAAACGGAAGAAAAGCAGAAGGTCTGAGAAGGTGTAAAGGTTTAAGACACGACATAAATATTAATAACACAAGGAATAGAAGAAACGAAACCACATAAAACACAAAGGGCATCGCTACTAGGAGCAAGGACGCTACTAGTAGCTCCTGGCCTTACTACTAGTAGCAAGAAGCTACTAGGAGCAAAGGGAATCGCTACTAGGAACAAGTGGACCTTAGACTCAGACATCCAATCCAGATTTGGGGCCCTTCTATGAGGTCTTAGGATGTCTTACCCCTGTGCCTTAAATATCAAGTCTTGAACTTAACAACCCTTGCAACAAACAATAAGAACTCACTTTCGAAGATGTTATTTCACTATATCTTTAAATACATGTGTTTGATTGTTGTTACTTGTTTGTAAGAACGCTTTCTCTAAATGCGCTGGATTTCACAATCGTTTAATCTATGACACGCAGTCTAATTTAGTGCTTTGGTCCAATCTTGTCGTGTGTATTTTCATATGTTTTCAGTTATTTGGTGGGAGGCAATGGAGGCCGCACAAGAGGCACGCAAAGCCTTTGCAGATCAGGGCATCAAGTACATGGAAGCCAAGCATCTTAGATATGTGACTGTTTGAAAAGCACAGCAAGGAGGGTTGAACAGTTCTAGAACTTTTGGCGTGGCAAGCTTCACATATGAAGCAAGGTCAAAGCGCTTCTGGCTGCAGCAGCAATTCAAATGGAGAGGCAATATTTTGTCAACGAGCGGTTCTTGAATGGATTTATCCAAATATGCATATGCCCCTTGTTGCTTCAAGTTCAAACTTTGAGCTATGTGAACCGCTCAGATTGAACTTCAAAGAGCTTTGTTTGAGCCAACAATTAGCACTATAAACACTTTTGTGTCAGCGAGAATCAAGGTATCGGTTGGCAGAATGTCAATGTAATTTTGTTGTCTTTACTTTGTCTTTCTATTGTTTGTGGACCAGGGGTGAGTTGGACCTTGCCGCACTGGACGAAGGCCTTCAAACTGCCAAAGAGGCGCATACTGTGTGCTTTGCAACAACCTACTAGCAAACTATATTAGACCTTTCGTCCTTTTCTTTTTTGTCTGTTTCTAATAATTCTATTAGCAATGGCCTCCAACCTAATAGCGATGGCCTCCGCCCTGGTAGCAATGGCCTACATGAACTAACACCAAAAGCAATGTTTGCGCTTCAGATGGGGGGGGGGTGAGGGAGTTATTACTGTGCGCACCCTGTGCTGGACGTTTTGAACAGTGCTGACACATGTTCTTTGAACCTTGATGCTGGCGACCGCATGCATAGCCGAAAAGAAACAAAACAAAAGTTCTAAAGGCCAACCCCGCACATAGCGACGGCCTCTAACCTGTAGCGATGGCCTCCAACCAAAGAGGGGGGGAGTGGTCGAAAGAAAAACAGGAAAACACGGTCTTGATATATTGAATTGTGCGTCATGCGCCAGGGTTGATTTGTAGTCCCTCTGATTCGTAGCCTAGATTCATTGGTGGACTCTCAGAATGACCTTATTCACCAAAACCAAAAACGAAACAATAAAAGATGCATTCCCCAAATAAACACATGCTAAGACCATATCTGAAAGCTCAATCTGTTTGAATCCTTCGCTGTGCGTTGGAAGTTGTCACTTGTTATTGCTGCCACAACATATCGTCATTAAGGACAACATGTCATGTGGCATGCCTGTGTGAAAAGTTGTGTCTCTTCCTTACTATAGAAATGCTTTTGTTATTTATTGTATTGTCCATAAGTTATGCACACCCTTGCAGAGAGCACTTTGTTTTCATTCTAGGCAGCAACAGCCTTCAGCCAACAGCAGACCCCCCCAGGTCAATCCCAAGCAAAAGGGACCCATCGGAACCGACCTCAAAACACACCAGGTACAACAGCCCCAAAGCCTTCCTGGATCATTTTGTCCAAGGGGGGAAGTGACTAGGAGCGGAAGGAAGACACGACGCTGGTGGACAGCGCAAACACGTTGGTGTGGTTCGAATCATCCAGCGCCATGCTCTTTAGATATGTTTGTTAACGCACCATACTCTTTTGTTAACCCTTGGTGCCTGCTTTCACACGTTGGTGCCTTGAGTCCCGATGAGATGCTAGAAGAGAGCACCAAAACATCGGTTCACTACTCACGCCTGCCGCACTTGGAACACGTCAGTTCAAACATCGATCAACCGGAACTAGTAACAAGAAGCTTCTAGTAACAAGTGCATCGCTTCTAGTAACAAGTCCCTTACTAGTAGTAACAAGAAGCTATTAGTAGTAATTAGTAGTGTCCATAAACTTGTTATGGCAGGTGCTCAAACGTGGAACTGGTCAAGAAAAAGCTTGCTCATCACTTTACTCAGCGATTCAAGCATGACTCTGTGTCGATTTCAGGGCCCTGACTTTGATAAACCTTTGATTTGTTGTCTTTATGTGCTGAGAGTATGTGTTTCCTTAAGTCAGGCTCGGGAATTGGCAATAGAGCTGAAAGACAAGAGACTCGAGGCGGGACCATTTCATGAAGTTTGATTTTTTGCTGAAATGAACTTGCAAAGCGACTCAGTCTCAACCAGTCCGCCTTGTGCATAGGCCATGTGCCTTACGGCCACGATCGACGGCGAAGGCTTGCTGGTTTCTCCAGATGATGCCCTTAATGCGGCCGAAGAAGCGCTGGATTTGTGCCTGGAAGTTCAGGACGGGTAGGCTATGTAGCGGGTGAGGTAGGTTGGGTTAGGTAGGTCAGCTAGGTTAGCTCACAAGTAAGTTTCTACCTTACTTAAGCTACTAGCTACTGGACGCAGGATGGCTCACGCTTCTTCCAGAATCATTTCGTTCCTAGATGTTTAGGGAAACTTAACTTATGACTGCCGATCTAATTTCAAATTTGGTTGGCTTTGGAGATGCATATTTGGCCGTTTGCTGATGACTTTTGAATGTAAGTTTGGTCATGTTGCAGATGCTACGGTGCGATGTTTGGTTGTGGAAACATCAGGACAGATCTATGGAAGCCTTTATCCTGTGCAAAATGTCAGTTCTTGCCTTAGCTAATGTCGATTCGCAGGGAAGCCTTTGTATGTTTTCTTGATCTTTGGTATGCTTTCTTTGCTTCGTAGCGATGCCCTTTTTCTCAGGAGTGGAATGTGAGGCTCCGTGATTTCTCCAGAGCCATTTCAGATGCGCAGGACGCTTGTTCTTCGCTTCCCTTCCACTGTGCTTCATGTCGCTGACTTGTTCTTCTTGCTCCGTTCGTAGCGATGCCCTTTGTTCCTAGTAGCGTAGCTTCTTGAAACTAGTAGTAATGCCGGGAGCCACGAGTAGCTTCTTAGCTCCCAGTGTATGTCTCGAAGCTTGCTTTCACCGAAGAGTTTCGCATCCTGACAGGACGCCGTCGAAATCTATCGCGAAATGGACTCACCCCAGGAATCCTTGGTGGGGGCGCTGTGCATGCAAATTTTGTAGCTGTACAAGTTTGATTGAACGATGTTGGAACACAAAATTGAAATGCTCCATCCACAAGCACCTAGCCTGTAAAGATGTGTTGATTTGTTTTTTTTGACAAATCATTTTAGCTAGCTGGAAGGGGCCACAGTCGCGCAATCAAGGTCCTGCCCTGCATGGTCAACCTATGGTCGTGGTTTGCCTCCAACATTAGCCAACTCCAACAACTTTGTTGCTACAATGTGAGTTGGCGATGTCAATCAAAACATGTCGAAGGATGATTGGATTTAACTAAAGTTCAGGCACCACCATCCAGGCTTGAGAAAGCCAAGTCAGCCTGTTGGTATATCAGGTAGCCAGATGGTCGTTACAAATTTTGTCACTGCATGGGTCGTCAGAGATGATTCTAAATGATGCATGTCGAGCAACTTGTTAGGGTCCTTTGCTTTCTTTCCCTTCTGTAAAAGCAAAGGATGAAGAGTGTCTGACATGTCTATCGAAACGAGCTCAATGCTGCCTGCTGATGCAGTGGTGATGCAGTGCTGCAGCCGAAAGCTCAATGCAGCCGTTCGAGGAGCTCAACGCTTTGCGTTTGCTGCTTCAGCTCCTGCTGCACCTCGCAGAAGTTCGAGAGGCTCGACTGATTGCCAGCGAAGCCCTCCAACGCTTCCGCGCCTCGGAGCTGGGGTAGCTGGGGCCGATGTGCAGGTCAACACTGGCAGAAGTCAACATGTTCATGATGATATATGAACTTTCTATGTATGAATATATATAATATATATATATTATATATATGTTTTATGAATTATTTATGACATATTTACATATTTTATGACATTCCATAATAATCCTGCTATTCATGCCCAGGTGGATCCCGAAAGCTGGCATTCGTTAGGCACTCACCGCACTGACCAGTAAAGAAAGTCTTCGGGGGATCCCCAGTTGCGTAGCACAGCGTAGCAGTCTGGCGTAAAGTTCCTAGGGGGTCCTTGAGTCCTTGGATGTTTTCGTGTTCAATCGAACGGACTTTTACCTAGGTGTTATTAGTAACAAGAAGCTACTAGGAGCAAGGGCATCGCTACCAGCAACAAAGGGCATCGCTACTAGGAGCAAGGACGCTAGTAGTAGCTCCTGGCATTACTACTAGGAACAAGAAGCTACTAGCAAGAAGCTACTAGGAGCTGTCCTTTTGTGGCTATCCTTTTTCTGGTTCTAAACATTGACCTTGAAGTGTGCTGTGTATCATTTTCCAGCAGAACCATGACCCGATTCCCTAAATTGTGTACCTAATGCGCCAGGATGGTTACATTTCAGCACCGCATAGCACAGGCAGTAGTTGACTGTAACATGGCTGGTGCATGGTTGCCGTCAACTCGCTGGCTTTCGTCCACCTTACCCCCTTTTCTCTCCTCATGCTTGTTTTGAGTAGGCTGTGTGTGTTTGTGATGACTTGGTGCGAAGGGCGCCTTCTCAGCTGTATGGCTGTATGTATTTGTGTGTGTGTTCTCAGGTGAACTTGGAAACAGATCTGCGCAGATCGACATCATCGAGATCCTCGTGGAGGCAATGACGTGCAGTCAGAAACACATGGACATCATGTGACGTGACTGAGGGTGTTGGCATGTTTGCTTTGTGCTAGACGAGCGCCAGCGCGAGACAGAGGTGCATTTGAAGAGCGACAACTTGCAGGAAGCTGTCTCTGCTAGCAAAGATGGCATTCGTTTATGCAAGGTGCGGGCAGGGTGCTAGGCACAGGGGGTCGGGGAGGCGTGCAATTTGTTTTGCCTTACTGAATTAAGTAGGCGCCTACTTCATTAAGTAAGGGAACATGCTAAACAAACTACTAGGCGTGCTACTAGCTATTGGATAGCTCACACTTCTTCATGCAAGCTCCCCATGCTGCCCTAAAGGCGGTGGGAGGAGCTTGGAAGGATGCGTCGCTTTGAAGAACCTCCTGTGGTGTTTTTCCTGCTACCAACTCCCAGGAGATGAGCGAGACCACACGACAGGCAGCATTGATGCTGAAGCTGGGCCGTGGAAGGCTGAACACTGGAGATGCAGAGAAGGCCGGTGGATGAGACATGACAGAAAGACTCACCAGAGGAATCTACATGACAGAAAGACTCTCAAAAGCACAAGAACAAAGTGGGAAATCAGATGTTGGTCTTTTTCTTAGGCCGTGGCCATAGGTGAAGATGCTTGGACGAAACTTGGATTGCATTTGACTGGCCTGTCAATGAATGGATCGCGAGAAGGATCATTGAACGGTGCTTGAAAGCGCCTTTCAGAATGGGCCATTTATGATAGTTTAGGTTGGAAGCCATCGCTATTAGGTGGGAGGCCATTGCTATTCACTTCACATGCACTGTACGTCCTTGAAAGGCTCATGTCGCATGGTGCCTTAATAAGTTAAGGCTGCTGCAAGAGCACAGTGCCACGAAGGAGAAGGCATGGCCAAACACGAGTTGTGCTGCAAAATAGAAAGGGGATGCACGAGACAATCTTATTCAAGACACCATGCAGACACAGGTGGGTGAAGCAGGTGTGTAAAACAGGAACTACACGGATAAAAACACATAAGCGTGTTGAAAGACCAAAGCAGAAGCTCATCCAACCTTTTTCCCCTGGCAGGTGGAATGCATGCAGCTTCTGTGTGAGGCAAAGCTTCGACAAGATGGAGCTGAGGACTCACGATATGTTGGTCATTGTGTTTGTCCTTTGAAAGAATCCTTGGCTTGCTTTTGGTCGAGTCGCTTGAAACCCTGTCTCGAGCTTGTTCCGTGTTGACTGTGGCTTCTTCCTCGTGCTTGCGGAGGGTATTTGTTGCACTTTTTGCAGGTTGCACCTTGTCATGACACGTTCTGCATCCAAGGGTTCTTCCTGGGGAGTGTGGGGAAGGTTTGGTGCTTTGGCTCTTTCAGTCGCCTTAGAAAGAATGGGAAAGCGTTGCTTCTTTCAGTCTTGGCCGTACTCTGTGCGCAGCGCCCATGCAGGGGTTCGAATCCACTCTTTGTAATCCATAGACGAGGAGTTTAGAGCGGCTGTGCATAGACAGGTCAAGACAAAACTGGGGGACTCTGGGACACAGGGGTTTTCTGGCTAGCTTTGCTGAGTCCTAGGTTTTGTTTTGAACTCTTTTGTCCTGCAAGGTGGTGTTCAAATTCATTATGGGAAGGCTTAATTAACACAGATGGTTGCCTTCGGTGCCTCATTTGTCCCAGTTCTGTCAGAGTCAATGATGTAGATCCGGTTGCTGACCGTTTGTTTGTGGGGTAACACAAACAGACCTCACAATCATGCTGCAACGCCTCACTAATCCTTAACAGCTTGGAGCCTATCCTATCTTAGAGTAATCGATGCTTCGCAACGAGGTCTATTGTGAGCCTTTGCACTGCACTTGAGCACAAGCAACTCACTTGTTTATATGTGTTGCATGGAACATTGCAGCAAGAGGATTCCGAAGAAACACACTCATCAAGCTTGTGGCTCAAGGTTTAGCACTCAAAACAGCTGCATCATCTCTCTTGCAACTCGACACTTGGAAAGGAAGAAT
>CAXIVM010000156.1:0-25357 GCA_964035705.1 Porites rus
CAAGACTGCCCATCCGAGTGCCTTCTTTTGAGGGCGAGCCATTCTTTTGTTTGGGTGGACCGTGTGCCTTTACAAGATTCAGCAAGGATTCTTTCTTTCATTTTCTTTTATTTTCTATATATTTTAATATATTTTATATTTTTGGTTGGGAGCTCGCAGAGAGTTGCCAACTAATCCCAAAAGTTGCCTGAGGCCACGCCACGAAGAATACGGGTGGTCAGGTGACATCCCCATGTCGGACCGTTCACATGGGAAGATACTGGGTGGACATGAGTGGAGCTCTACTACTCGGGCTCCCCGGCACAGCATACACCCGGAAAGACCCGCAATCAGACGCGCTACATGCTCTTCTTTGCTCGCCGTGGTTCTACACGGCAACTCCAGATGCAGAGTTGCCTTTGATGCGAGTTTGCTGGTCAACCAGAGGGGCTCTCCTCTGGAGCCTTTGCTCTGCCATGTGCTTTTCACCAACGATGCACAAATCAATGACGTTGGTTGAAAGATTGGAAAGCTGCGTCTCCGGCTTTGTTGCCTGGGACTTGTTCCAGCTGGTCTCGGCCAAGATGGAATCAGACCGTGGCGCTCGTGTGGGGTCAATGGGCATGGCCCCAGTGACTCTGTTCAACCTGCAGAATGTCAGCTTGTCCACCATTGTCATGCTGGTCCATCGAGAGGTAGCAAGGTTGCATAAGGTATCATAAGGTTGACAACAAGTTTTGGATTGTTTTGGGTCTATGAAATCATTAGACCCAACCCTCCCCAGCACCATGAACTCTGTTCCAAGATTATGATACTCAGGGGGTTAGGTTCTGTCATTTCATAGGGTCTACCTCTGACGTCCCTTTACTGTATGTGCTTGATCGTGTTGGATTTTTCATGATTTTTCACATGGCTTTCTACTTTTCTCCAACGGTTTTCAGCTAAGGCAGATTTTGTTCCATGGAAGTATGGAACGGGACGGGTAACAGAACTCAGTGTGGAACAGCGATTTGGAGCTCTTCGCATGGCTCACACCAACGCTGAGCTTACCGTGGAATCTTTCTGCAGGACAAGCGCCATGCAAATGTTGAAAGGTGCCTCCATGTACGCAGGGTGTGAGAACTCTAGCAAGATCAAAGAGGGACAGATCACTGACAAGATGCCCCGAGATGGCAATCAGAAATAATATTATGTTTGTTTATGTTTCTTATATTTTGATTGAAAGATGTAGCATGAAATATGAACCAAACCTGGGAAGCCGTGTCCGTAGAATCTTCAGTCCTTGGATTCCAGTGGCCCAGGTTCGGGCAGGCCTGTGCTCGAGCATACCAGTCTGCTATTGACCTTGTTTTGTGGGCCAGTGGCTATGATTCCAAAAGCCTAAAGGCATACTACGAGCAGAGCTGCGACGTGGCATGGTTTGAGACGACCTTGCAGGCAGCCCCAGAATTTGATGACGACGATGAGGAGGACGATGATCAAGCGAACATAGCGCAGCCATCACAGAGCCCTGAAAATATTGAGATACTTTTGAAGGTTTTGAACTTTGAACGATACCAGATGCCATGATGCCTTCTTCATCCTTCTTCAGAGTTTCCATTTTTCTTCAAGCACACACATATGGTCTGTACTTTTGGTGTTCTGCCCACACAAGGAATGCATCGTCTGCCTTCCCAGCTCTTTTGAAAGACATTGGCAGTATGTTGGATGAGAACCAAGAGGCTGTGGTGGACGTGGAGTCCAATGAGCACAAGATCGATTTGGCCCGCCTTGATCATAGCGAGCAATCCGAGGTGCTTGAGGCGATGGGCAAGCCAGCAGATGACGCGCGGGAAGGCGTTCCCAAAGGCATACCCAAAGGCTGTCCGCGAACGTTGGCAGAAGCTATGTGACTCGTTTTCTCAATTTTAAGATTTTTGGTTTGTTGTTTTTTGTTTTGTTTATTTTTGTGGAGTCCTGGATGCTGTTCAAAGCGCTCAAACACCCTGAATATGTCTTAAAGTCCCTTAGTTGTCATATGTTGTCATATATTTTCATACGTTCATGCAAGATGAACAGACTCAGACTAATGAGTTGAGGCATTGTGGAGGAGAGCGGTGGAACGCGTTACTACGATATTGAATATTTCTGCGTGCTGAGCCGGATGGATGTGACACCAAGTGGATCCAGAAGAGGGGTCGGAAAGGCCTGAACTGGTATCAACATAACTGTCATGAACTTGCCCAGGTTGCCTTGAGGCAAAACCCTACTCAGCGACAGGGATCACGGAGTAGCAGGTTTGCTCGCTGGATTCAACAAGGAGAGACGCAGAGACAGAAAGTGTCTTTGGAGCTCACCCAACCTCACCAGCTAGCGTGTCTCAGCAATTATATGCATCGCAGACTCATATGTTTTGGAGTCCTTTTGTTTTTTTAACATTTGACTATATTTGACTAATTCCTGCTTGATATATGTTCGCACACCTGTGAAATGTTTCTAGATGCTTTAGATTCATCTAGTGAGGTCTGGAAATATCGTCATCATTGTGCGCAACAACGGAACCATGTTCATTGGCCTCGTGCTCTCTGTTTGGAAGACTGGCAAGAAGAAGAGGCTCTCTCCAACTCCGTGTGCACTCGAGGGATGCTATGGTTTCCGTGCAGTGGAGTTGACTCAGGTTGAGGACGGATGGATTCTTTTTTGTATATTATAGACATTTATAGACATTGGGATTTTCCATGTTTTTCCTGTTGGACCAAACATTATTTTTGTTTTTTTTGCTTACACTTGAGCTTTGAATTCTGCAGGGCAGAAAAAGAGAGTTCACGTGCAATGCGGCCAGCACTTGTGATGTTTTTCCCTTTGACGCACTACTGGCCGTGCTGGATTGTGAGCCGGAGAGCAACCCGGACAAGATCAAATCATTGGTTTATATATATATATATTTGTATTTTGTCTATAAATGTTTATAATATCTTCAATACGTTTATTACATTTTATTACTATGGTAGTTCATCTCTAGTTTTAGTACAGCTCATAGATGTGGATAGATTTTTGGCTCTATAAAATGACCAGGCTCATCCACAAGGTTTCTATATACTAGAATGAGGATGCCTGCCCCAGAAAAGGTCAAACAGTTTTATGATGTTTTATGGAAATGGCACTATATGGACTGCTAGTGGGTCAGGTTGTGTCATTTCATAGGCTGACATGATTTCAATTTTGTAGTTGACGCCTGCACATACCTGCAAGATCCTGCAAGTATACCTGCACCATCCTGCACCTGTGAGGCAAAAGGCCCAAAACGGACCTGATGGATGCTTTCTACGTGGAGCTTACAGAAGCCTCTTTGGCTGCAGCGAGGGATGCACGCCAGCAGCAGGCCAACGGTTGGCGCACAGGTGCAGTATCTTCCACTGGAAGAATCCGTCGCAGAAGATTCTTCAAGAGCGTTGCCAGAGCGGTCAAGTCGATCAAGCAGAAGAAGAGCAGCGCCAAGACTTCCGCCAAGACTTCGAAGGTGAAGAAAGTCCCTCGGCGATTGAAGGCATCAAAGCCACAGATTGAACCCATTGCCAGCAACTTCCGGAGATCAGTGCGAGGGGCTGAGCTGATCAAGCAGCAGATGCAGACGCTGCTGTCGCTTGACAAGGTAGCTCACCCCAAGTATCCAGCCTTTGATGCTGAGTCTGGTCTTTGTAGATTGAAGTGTCCCGCAATATATTGGTATTTTTTGTACGCGCTTTTTGTATCTTTTTGTATCTTTTTGTTGATCTTGTCCTGATATTTATATTTTTTAAAACTTTTCATAACTTTTCTGTACTATTCATTTTTTAGATATCAAATGATATCAACAAATTCCATAAGTTTGAGGCTGCCAATGGCATCTGGCAAGACCTGGGCAATGATTCTGGAGGCCAGTCCGGGATACTTCAACAATAGATATCAAAGCCGCTCCCGAGATCTGTGGGGTGACCGTGTGAGTCAGCACATCGAGCTCATTCGGAAGCAGCTGCAGCGTTCTCCGCCTGTCCGGTCTGCTTGGCTTCGTACGCTGAGGGAGATTTGTGAGCTTGTCTGATCAGCTCATCAGGTGCGTGATGACACTAGCGTGAATGAATGAATTCATGCGCTGAGGGATATTTGCTGAGGGTTTTGAGTCTCAGGGTGCACTGTCAACATGGCCCCACATGGCCGCAGCACTTGGGATCTCACCTAATTTATGCAAATAGATGCAAATAGTCTACGGCCTGTTCCACCGCACAGGATCCTAGATATCAGAATTATTTAGAATATTTTAGATTACATCAGATACATTGGATAGTTTTTTGTGTTGATAATCTATGTTAAGATGACCAATGATTTGTTGATATTTGTTGGGGTCTTTTTGGAGCCTGCTAGAGGAACTTTTGGCCTTCAGTTAGGGGAATGTGAACCAGAGACAACAGAGCGCGAGAGCAGGTTGAGTGAAAAGGATTGATGCGTCATGGCGTGAGCTTGCTTTGTCTATCTTTGTCTTACGTTTCCTTTGCTGTTTCTTTCTTTGTCTTATGATGTCTTATGTGATCTTGTTATATCTTGTGATGATATGTTATGTGATGTTTATAAGGAAGATATGGACAGGAAACCAAGGACCAGCAGGGTCATTTTATACAAATTGCTGTTTTGAGGGCCTATGTCTGGCCTAGTCATTTCATAGAGAAAATCTATGAAATATGGCAGCCAGTGGGTTGGGTCCACCATTTCATGTCTATAGAATGGAACCGCAGGACCCCCCCAGTGATTCTGGCAGGGGGATTCAAAAATCGTCTGGATGTTGCGTTTCCATTGGGGTTAGATGCAAGATGGCAATATAACTGGAAGAGCATTAGGTCAACAACATTGTTTGGATGCTGCATTTGCATTGGGGTTAGATGCAAGATGTCACCCTCATTGGAAGATAAGCGTTGGAGCGTCAGTTCAACACCATTGTTTGGGTACATGGGGCGTGAGTACATGGGGCGTGGGTACATGGGTGCATGGGACTCGCGCGGCACTCGCGACAGGGTCGAAAAGACTCGCGTGGCACTCGTGCCAGCCGCTGCCAGCCTCACCATGTTTCCTTTAGTGATCTTTTCCACATGAAGGTCATCAATGCACAGCTCTTGAAGAGCAAAGCAAGCAGGGCAGCATGCTGCATCTATGTTTAGGGGGTAATCTTCACGATAGTGCTAACCTTGCGTTCTGATTGGGGTTCGGTCACCAAAACGCTGCAAACTTCGACACAAACTAGTTCTTTCCTGCACAGGGGCAGTGAATTCTTGATGTATAGCAGTTTTGACGAACATACTTCCGTAGAGCGTTTACATTGTGTTTTAACATAAAACGGGTGACTTTTCGCGAGCCGGGTGACTTTTGACCAATGCTGCGTTTCCATGCGGCCGGGTGACTTTCTGCAAACCCGGGTGACTAAACCCCAGCGCTAGTATACAAGCGACAGGTTGAAGTCAAGAGCATGTGTGCAAAAGAAGAACTCCGGAAAATTGAAGGAGTTGAACTTGCCAATTCACGTTGGTGACATGGCAAAAAGAGATGAACTCGATCGAAGATTGACAAACAATTTTTTAAATTCATCATGATTGAGACTGTTGACCGTTCACCGAAAGAGGAGTAACAATAGTGGAATTTTACCAGGCAAATCTGGGCACAAAAGGATCGTAGTCTGCTTGGCATTTTTGTAAGTTCAAGTGTTCGAGGAAGGTTTTTGGACTTTGGACGTTTTTTGTTTTTTGCACTTTTCAGCAATTTTTCCGCTGCGCCTCAACTCTCAGGCTTTGTAAGAAATAGACCAACCAGAACCATCACGAGTAAATAGTGTGACAGTTTTCATCGAACACCAGTATAGCCGGCTTCATTACATGTATCTGAAGTCCTGTGTTGACTTTTGAAGTTGATGAACTTTTGAACAGAACTGGGTACAGCCAGCCCATGGCGCCTACAGCTCAGTTTTGATGTGTGCAGATCCATAACCCTTCCGATTGAAGTCGCTTTGGCAGTTTCATGATGAGGAACATTTATTGCAGTTTGTGTGATTGTTGAAGTAGTCTCCACGCTTCCGCTTTCGAAGTTCGCGGTTCCCAACCTGTGTTCAAGTTAAGTTCCACGCAAAAGAATAGGAACCAAATTAATCATGCGAATCCTGAATTCTTCTATGTCCGAACCTAGTTGTTTCCGATCGCTTCTAGCTACTTAGCTACTTCCTGTTGGTCGGCCTACCCCAGTAGTAGATCAAGTTTTCCTAAAAATCTAGGAACCAGATCATTAGCGTGAAATCCTGCATCTTAGCTAGGAGCTTCCTATTGCATACTAGTAGCTTACCTTCTTACTGAATTAAGTAGGCGCCTACTGAATTAAGAAGTGGCCACGGGCTAAAAAGACACCTACTAGCGATGGCCTCCAGCCCAATAGCGATGGCCTCCAATCTACTAACAATGGCCTCCAACCTAAGAGCAACGGCCTCCAGCCCAATAGCGATGGCCTCCAATCTACTAACAATGGCCTTCAGCCTAAGAGCAATGGCCTCCACCCTAGTAGCGATGGCCTCCAGCCTAATAGCAGTGGCCTCCAGCCTAAGAGCAATGGCCTCCAGCCTAATAACAGTGGCCTCCAACCCAATAGCGGTTGCTTTCAACACTGGATATATAAAACATCCAGTCTTCGACTCAAAGCTTCCAGTCTTCGAGGCTCACAACTTCCAGTTCAGGTGGGGGAGGCGTGATTCTGTACACCTCCATGGGGGAAATTGAGGCTGGACCGGCCCTGCTGTTGCATGCTGAAAAGCAGTGAATGTTGATTCAACTGCAGGTGTTCCCAATGAAAAGGCTTCTGTTCTTGATTGTACTGAAAGGTGGAACTCTACTGGAATCATGCGCCCAAGACCTGTCGCACAGCAAGCATTCAACAGTACACGCGAGACTTTGTGGAGTTAGTAAGTAGAGCTTGTTACTAGTAGCTTCTTGTTACTACTAGTAAGGCACCTGTTACTACTAGCGTGGCACTTGTTCCTAATAGCTTCTTGTTACTACTAGTAAGGCACCTGTTACTACTAGCGTGGCACCTGTTCCTAATAGCTTCTTGTTACTACTAGTAAGGCACCTGCTACTACTAGCGTGGCACTTGTTCCTAATAGCTTCTTGTTACTACTAGTAAGGCACCTGTTACTACTAGCGTGGCACTTGTTCCTAATAGCTTCTTGTTACTACTAGTAAGGCACCTGTTACTACTAGCGTGGCACTTGTTCCTAATAGCTTCTTGTTACTACTAGTAAGGCACCTGTTACTACTAGCGTGGCACTTGTTCCTAATAGCTTCTTGTTACTACTAGTAAGGCACCTGTTACTACTAGCGTGGCACTTTTTCCTAATAGCTTCTTGTTACTACTAGTAAGGCACCTGTTACTACTAGCGTGGCACTTGTTCCTAATAGCTTCTTGTTACTACTAGTAAGGCACCTGTTACTACTAGCGTGGCACTTGTTCCTAATAGCTTCTTGTTACTACTAGTAAGGCACCTGTTACTACTAGCGTGGCACTTGTTCCTAATAGCTTCTTGTTACTACTAGTAAGGCACCTGTTACTACTAGCGTGGCACCTGTTCCTAATAGCTTCTTGTTACTACTAGTAAGGCACCTGTTACTACTAGCGTGGCACCTGTTACTTCTTTTGGAACCAAGGCATGAACTTCTTGGAACTCGCAAAAAGAAGCTACTATGCTTCTGCCTCAGAGCAAAATAATGTCTAATGAAACCTCAGAGACACAGACAGCACAATGTCAGGCAATATGTAGCATGTCCAGTGTGATGGTAAGTTTCAAAAGCTTTCTTGGCAGGATAACACGTTGTTCCACCGCATTGTGAGCAACTTTGTCATTCAGGTGCTGTATTTTTCACTTTGTTAGGGCATCGCTACTAGTAACAAGGGCATCGCTACTAGGAGCAAGGACGCTACTAGTAGCTCCTGGCCATACTACTAGGAACAAGAAGCTTTGCCTTTTTGCTTGACCAGGGTGGTGACCCAACGGGCACTGGCAGAGGGGGTGAATCGATATATGGCCAAACCTTCGAGGATGAGATTCATCCAGGCGAGGGTCAGCTGGCCGGCAACTACTAGCTTCTTGTTACTACTAGTAAGGCACTTGTTGCTAGTAGCGATGCACTTGTTACTAGTAGCTTCTTGTTTCTAATTTGCAAAGCAATCAACCTGAATTAGGAGGCCATTGCTCTTAGGTTGGAGTCCATCGCTGGTTGAAGACCATCGCTATTAGATTGGCGGCCATCGCTATTTGGTTTCAGCTCAAGGGCAGAAGTATGTGTAGTTCAAGAAAAGGTGGAAAAGATTTACCAATGATTCTGGGGGTCGTAGGGGCATACTGCCTTACCTTGGAGGCATGCATGCAAGTTACATCATTTTTGCTTTGACATCTAGTTGCTGCTGGACAAAACATGTTGAAAACGTTTGTGGAGCATATCTCAGCGCTGAAACTATGTGTTTGTGACCAGCTGCTTCAGTATTGCTCTCCTTGTTGGTGGTCCTGACCTTACCATAGTTATCGAAATCCTAGATATATTTTGTGATCCTGATAGCTATTGTTCTTGTTGCTGTTCCTGATGGAGCCCCTGCTGCG
Source organism: Porites rus (assembly GCA_964035705.1). Lineage (NCBI taxonomy): Eukaryota > Metazoa > Cnidaria > Anthozoa > Scleractinia > Poritidae > Porites > Porites rus. The sequence continues at coordinate 8,618 of CAXIVM010000156.1, forward strand.
TTGAGGTTGTTGGGAAGTTGCAACGCTAAGATTGTAGGAAACCTGTACATGTGGGACTGTGGAATAGAATGTTGATTCAGTCAACGCAATGTCGTCAGAATCTCTTTCAGTAGAGGCTTGAAGCATGTCGGAGCTGGCATCCTGTCTATGGCGTTCAGACCACAGATGGGTAGCCATTTTGCGTGTTGTGATCCGATGTTTCAGTTATTTCCCCTTTTGAGGAACTCTGGGCCAGACAGCAACGGCGGGGTTCTTAAAGTTGAGAGAGTACCCGGACAAAGTGTGTGTTCCCTCGCTGCAGGTTCTCAGTTCTTTATCACTTTAGGGTGTGGACCACAGTTTTCGATTGTTTCCGACAAACACGAGCAAACTTGGTTCTTTCTTGAGCAAACCTAATTTGCATTCTTGTGCACTTGCCATTGCCTTGTCGCTGAAAATTGCGGAGGCCACAGCCTTCCCTTGATGGAAAGCATGCCATTTTTGGTCGAGTCTGTCGAGGAATGAAGGCACGTTGTGAAATCGGTCTTGAATCTTGCTTAATTAGAATGCTGATTGTTGCAAACATTGTGAGAGTTAATTTTTGCTCATTGTTTCAGGTGGTTCAAAAGCTGGGTTCTGTAGCAACTAATGCGCAGGACGCTGCCAAGTTAGATCAACTTTTGTTGGATTCACAGCGCTTTGATCAGGACAAACCAATTCAAGAGGCTCAATCGTTTGTTCTTGTTTGTCGAAGAAGTCTTTTGAGAAACTCTGTTAGAGCCTTTTAAACCAAACCTTTGATACTTCTCTTATGTGCAGGTCAAGATCCTTCGTGCATCCACAGCTTTGGCCGCTGATGCCCACCTAGGATTATGAGAATCAAAACGAGCGGGACGCAAAAACGAGAGCAAAAGTGAGCGCAAGAGAGCAAAAGTGTCCTGGGTGAACTGTCCGGATGCATTGTGGACACACGGTGGACACATCCGGTGCATGTCTCGATTGCGCAGCGCTGCAACGAGGAGGTTCTGAACATTTGCCTAGAATATATGTAGTACAGCTACTGTCTCAATGTGCTACTCCTGAAGCAATTCATCTCAAAGGGACTTGAAACAGGTAGAACTAGTAGCTTCTTGCTACTAGTAGCGATGCACTTGTTACTAGTAGTAAGGCACCTTGTTACTACTAGAAGGCCAGTCTTCTTGACACTTTCCCAATTTCCTGCCATGCCGGGCACGCGTGATGTTGAGCCCGACACTCACACGTGAGTGGCTGACATCAAGTAGAGTTGTTTCGTGAACTTGAGTAGTCAATTTAAACATTGAACAAGGAACAAGGACGCTACTAGGGGCTCCTGGCCTTACTACTAGGAACAAGGGCCTCACTACTAGGAGCAAGAAGCTATTAGAAGCAATAATTAGAATAGAATCACAAGTAATTAGAATAGAAATTATAACTAAAAGTAATTAGTCAAGTAGTCCTCATTGTTTTCTTCAAAATCTCTGCAAGGTTGCCCAAAGAATGGTTTGAGGAGGTGGGAGAAGTGAGGGAATGTGCGTGTGGCAATGCTTGTGGCAACACGCAATGCGTGGTGATCTTTTTCCTGAGGTTTTTGGTGTACCTGAGGGTAAATACAGGGAGATGCGAGATGACTTTGAAGCAGCGGCAGGTGCTGGAAAGAATTGATGAGATTGAAGGATAGGATTGAAGGGTTAGATAGTCTGCTTGTTGAGTACGGTCTTTCCAGACTTGGATTGAAGCCCAAACTCTGCAGGGTTGCTCATTTGCAAAAGTACGGGAAAGATGTTCCAGGTGCGCAAAGACCGATTTCTGGTGCGATGTTCCATTTTTTTGTTAATTGATTGACTGCATGACGTGGCAAATTGCACTCCACAAAGTCCTTCGGAGCCAACCAAAAGGCTGGGACTTTGCGGACTCCAACCTTGGCCGAGTTGAGAAGCCAGCTAGATACAGCCAGACAGGACGCCAGTTGAGAAGGCTATTAGAGGCCATCGCATGACGCACGATGAAACTTTACATTTGATGATAGCAGGAAGGTGATGGTGGCTATTACAATGCTGGCGCCAGAGCCCCGCCATCATCTTGCGCCACAACTATCAGAATGTGTTTTCTGGCAGTGTTCATTTCAGAATGTGTCTGACCTTTTCCAATGCCGTGTTTGTCTGTTAGTGTTGCTATGTTTGAGGAATTTCCGAGGTCTTGAGATTTACGAATTTGACGAGCGATTCATTGAGCCTTTACCAAGACTCACGCAACGCTGGGGCTGTTTTCCAGGCCGAAACCTGAAAGGGCACAAGCAAAGCCTATTCGCACGGCGCTACGCAGGTTTGCTCCTTGTTCAACTGCTTGGAGACTGTGGATGGTTACCACCCAGAGGCGGGTCTTGTTGGAGCAAATTAGGCAGACGTGCAATTGCAAAGCAATTGCAAGCTGCCATGAAGAGCTCAAGAAACAACGATTCCATTGCCAGGATGGCATCACCCATTATTGCTCCAAGGACTCTGACGTGTGATCATTGAAAAGCATACATGATTGTAGCTGCTTGAGAGTGTTTTTGTAGCATTAGCATTCCTATGCTTCTTAACCTGCAGCTCATCATGATTGTGATGAGGCTACGCAAGGAGCTGTCTCATCAATTGCGTGTCCTGCAGCAGCATTCTTCAGGTGCCCTGCTTTGGCTTTACTGTGCTGTTTGTGATCGTAGTGTGAGATTTGATTGAGGTGTACCGCTCTGGACATGTGTTCTACCCCTGTGTTCTAGCAGTGACTTTCACATTGATGGCCTTTTGTTGTGTATTTGGCTAGCAGCTTCTTCGACGTTCTGCATCTGGTATTCCCAATTCTGCATTCCCGTTCCAGCTTTCCGGTTTGGCAACTCTACCTATGTTTGCCACTTGAGCTCTTTTTTCATTCTCTTAGTCTCCATGTGTGGAGTGCAGTCTGGTTGGCTTGTTTTTTGAACTCCTTCCTATGCTGTTTTGGTCCACTGCAGCAAGCTCTTTGTGTTTGCTTCAAGTCATGTATTTCAGTTATATAGTGGCCTTTTTCTTTTTTTGGGCTTGAAGCATGTATGCATTATGTGTGGATGTATTGTACTTTGTGCATTCCTGATTGTGCTTTGGCCGTTGGGCATTGTGGACTCCAGGAATTACTTTGTCCACACCACTGGTCAGGGTGTTGGAAGCCCGGCTTTTGACACTCAAAGCCACCCAGTTCCAGTTGACTGGTCCCAGGCTGGTGGCAGACCAGTTGACTTGTTGGAGGAGCTGGCAAACGTTGTGCAGAACCACAAGAACGGCCACTTGTTGGAGAATCGAACATGCCAAAAATTAGCAAAGCTTAAAGGCAAGTTGTGCAGAAAGCCAAGTTTGTTCTGGCCGAGAACAAGCTACTAGGTGGAGGACATCGCTGTTAGATAAACACGAAAGAAGAGGCTGTCTTACGGATCGTGTTTAGCGTGCTCTGCTGCTGCGCCGTGGGTGCAAGAGGAACAATTTATTGTGCCCAGGTGCATGCTGGGCGTCTTAAGAGAAAGGGCACCATGGGGGATGGAGTTTTGAAAGATGTGATTTTATGTTGAGAGATGTAGCTGTGACAGTTTGCTTTACAATGCTTTTAGATTTTAAGTCAAGTGAAGAAGGATATGAATTTGAGTTTTGTGAGGCGTAATTAATGTATGGAGATGTGGACAAGTTTGTGTTTTCATTATTTTGTAAGTTTGAAGACCAGTGGAGAAGGATATGATTTTGTGACTTTGTAAAGTATGGACCTGTGAAAAGTTTGCTTTTGCCAAATAGCTTGCCTATCCATACCTATTAGCCTATTGTTAGTAGTAAAAGAAACTCACTGCATTTCCTTACGGCTGCTACTTCAATGACCAGGAAACAAAACATTAATAGTAGCAAGGACGCTACTAGTAGATCCTGGCCTTACTACTAGTAACAAGAAGCTACTAGTAGCTCCTGGCCTTTACTACTAGTAACAAGAAGCTACTAGGGGCTCCTGGCCTCACTACTAGTAGCAAGGACGCTACTAGTAGCTCCTGGCCGTACTACTAGTAGCAAGAAGTTACTAGGAGCAAGGGCATCGTTACTAGTAACAAGGGCATCGCTATTATGTTCATTGATGTTAAACCGATTTTAACAGGGACTTGGATGGCTAACTGATTGCAAAACCATTCCTGGTTCTTTTTAGACTGGTTGACACAAAGGAACACTAAGTTCAATAAACAACTTGTTTCATTTAAACACAATTTCATTTGGAGAAAACATTGAACATTGAAGACCATTGAACATCAATAGTTTCACCTATTGAGTGCAATATAATTTCAAGACTTGTTAATTGGAATCACAGTAAACACCATATGCTAATTGATGTTTTGCAATGTTTCTGTAAGGGTTTTCATAACCATCAATATTTCAGTGATATTAAAACGGTTATCAAAGGAACTTGAATTGGCACATGTTCTATAGATGTGGACTAGGAACAAGAACCTACTAGGAGCAAAGGGCATCGCTACTAGTTAATGTATTTTTTGCAATTTTTGGAGTGATATTCAGGCTGTTGATTAGCTGATTACATTGAAAGCCGTTTTTTACCATGTACCACTCCATCCCCCATCGTGCCCCCTTCTGCCTTTAAATACTTGATTGAGCACAGCATGTCTTGGGTGAGTTCAGCCAACGCTGGCTTTTTTACTGCACCTCCATCGTGCCAGTGTCCTGGTCGAACTTCTCAGAACTAGAACTACGTTTCTTTTTTATCGAATTTGACTTGTTGCGAGCAACTCTTGGCTTGAATTATGCCGGCGCTTTGCATGAGTTGTGTAGTGGGTTTAATCGACTTTCCAGATCAAGAATCGCAATGCACAACATGTTGCTATTTGATGCGTCATTGTTAGCAGCTCTGGTTCAGCCAAGTGAAGGCCACATCGAAGATGTCTTGGTGAAAAGAGCTTGGTTTTGTTTCAGGTTTGTAAAAAACGTGGGTTGAGCATCTGGGCCTTTTTAGGAGCTCATAAGATTTCAAGTCAGAAAATGCAGAACCAAAACGTATCTCTTTAACCGTGATTTGAGTCTAAAGGTTTGTCACAATGCTTGATTGCTTGATGTGCCTATCAATTCTTTGTTGTGTCACATCTGTCCTTCATACCCAGTTATTGTAAGGGCTACTGCTACGTGCAGCACGATCACCAACTCCACCCATGGCACGCCCCGAGTGCCCTCAAAAACACTTTTGTTAGGTACACACGTGCCAGCGCGGTGCAGGCCCAATAATGGCGATGGCCTCCAACCTACTAGCGATGGCCTCCTTCTTGTCAACCAAACGTTGCAAAACAAAAGAACCTTTTTGTGTGCTTTTTGACGCTTCGATGGCATAGGTGGCCAATGCATTGCTGGAGGTAGTACTTTGACTCGGCCTACTCCTGCCTAGTCTGGACCGACTGCACCGCTCTGTTCCATCGGCGTCAAACGCAGAAAGACGTTCCATTGCTTTCAGCTCCAGCGGTGCAAAGGGCATCGCTACGAATGGAGCGATCGGACGCTACTAGGGGCTCCTGGCCGTACTACTAGGAGCATCCTTACTACTAGTAACAAGAAGCTACTAGGGGCTCCTGGCATCGCTACTAGGAGCAAGGACACTACTAGGGGCGCTCCCTGGCCTTACTAGTAGTAACATGAAGCTACTAGTAGCTAGCTGCTGCTAGTAGCGATGGCCTCCACATACTAGCGTCCCTGCTCCTGATTAATATCTGCGTTGAGCTAAGCTGGGTAAGCTTTCACGGCCATAGTGAGTGTTCCACATCCCACTCTCGTTTTTCTTGTCTCCCCTCGTGTCTGCCTGTGCGATCGGCGTTTTGTCTACGCTACTGCTGTGGACTTTGTCTCAGTCGCTTCTGCTTTTGGAGTTCGTTGCTGTTTGGGGCCAATGCTGGTGTAATGTCATCGTATTGCCTCCAACCTAATAGCGATGGCCTCCAACCTAGTGTCATCGTATTACTGTTGGATACACATTTTTGAAGAGACCGCAATCTTGTGTTGGGCTTGTAGTTCCCTGACAGTATTGTGCTCACGCACCCCACACGCTCAGAGCTTTCATTCCCCAAGCAGCTTGGCCGTGAGGGGTTCTCAATTCTTGCACAGAAACGATCCTGGGCCAAAATGATTTCTGACCATTTTCTCTTTGTCCCCTTTGGCTCTTATGGATGCTGGGCTGAGATGCTGCTTTGCCTCTTGTTCTTCTTCTTCTTCTTCTTCTTCTTGGATGTTGAAACCGAATCTTAAAAACGACCTGCTTGTCTCCTTTCTCGTTTTCTTCACCAGCAACCTGTTGGGGGATGATTTCTTGTCTCCCCAGTAGGAACTTGTCGCGACACCACTTCCCATCTGGTCTGGTGGCATATGGATTTCAGCTTATTGTTTCTACTAGCTTCTTGTTACTACTAGTAAGGCACTTGTTACTAGAAGCGATGCACTGATTCCAGCTCTTCTTCTCAGTGAAGCCATCAGAGGATCATGAGGTCGCATGCGTTTGGCTCGGTGAACCTTCGCTTGGCATGTGGTTTTGACGTTCGGCGCTCGAAACTCCAAATGACTAGTAGCGAACCTTGTTACTACTAGTAACAAGTGCCTCGCTAGTAGTAACAAGTGCCTTACTAGCAGTAACAAGAAGCCATTAGAATTAAACTTAATTCTAATAGCTTTTTGTTACTACTAGTAAGGCACTTGTTACTAGTAACGATGCACTTGTTCCTAGTAGTTTCTTGTTACTTGAATGCTTATGGTTTTGACCAAATTTTGACAATTTAAAAGCAACGTCGTGTTTCTGAAAGAGTAAGCGTGCATGAGTCTTCAGTCGATATGCGCAGAGGTATTTATGCTTGAAATACATGGACAGAGCTTGGACTGGCAACGCGCAACGGCATGCTTTGAAAGGGCAGGTTTTTGCCCTTGGAGAGACCAGTGTGCTTCTGAAATACTTGGATGTACTTCCGAACACATCAATCTGCTTGCTTTTGCCACGGCTGTTGAGTGGACAATTGAACAAATGCCGTTTTGGGTCGATGGTGTAAATTGTATCGTATCACTTAATTCTACTAGTAACAAGTGCATCGCTTCTAGTAACAAGTGCCTTACTAGTAGTAACAAGAAGCTATTAGAAGGAATTACACTTAATTCTTTTTGCTTATTGTTACTACTAGTAAGGCCCTTGTTACTAGTAGCGATGCACTTGTTCCTAGTAGAATTAGGTGTAATTAAAAGCAAAGGACGCTACTGAAACAAATGCCGTTTTGGGTCGATGGTGTAAATTGCGTATCATGTCTAAGTTCATGTCTAATATCAGTCGCCATGAAACACAAGGTTTGTGTGCAGTCAATCCATGTCTTTTGGACGAAATTGCGTCAGATCTTTTGTCAATGTTTTAGGATGCCATGCTAATCGTGTGCATGTTTACTTCTGTCCCATGCATTTTCCCCATGTTCTGTATGTTGTTGCGCACCTTGTTTTTGTTGGGCGCAGTCCTTGAGGCTATTGGACTATGAAGACGCAAACTTAAGCAATCTCTGATGTCGCTCCCACTGGAAGTGTGAAGTCTCAGATCTACATGCCCACTTTCTGAGGCATGGGCAGTGTCTACCAAAGGTTGATGGGAGTATCGTGCGGCTTTTGACTGAGCGAATGCGAGCAGAGTTGTAGTTTCTGATGTTAGAAATGAAATTCATAGGTACTGTAGGCAGGAAAGCAGGGTTGCTTGATCCTTAATGAAAGCAAAACATTCAACAATCGACAATCCATTATACGCAAGGATTGTTTTGTGGTGGCAGCGTGAAAAAGTCAGGTTGAGCCACTCCTTGGCTACCAACCACGACTTAGAAGCCGAAGCGCGGCAAGCTGTCCAGGCACACAAGATTTGGCAAGTGGCAAAAGGTGACATGCATATGATGGTATTCTTTGAGGAACGCGATGGCCTCCAACCTAGAAGCAATGGGCTCCAACCTAGAAGCGATGGCCTCCAACTTAATAGAGATGGCCTCCCAACCTACTAGTGATGGGCTCTAAACTAAGAGCGATGGCCTCCAACCTACTAGCGATGGCCTCCAACCTACTAGCGATGGCCTCCAACCTAGAAGCAATGGCCTCCAACCTAAAAGCGATGGCCTCCAACTTAATAGAGATGGCCTCCCAACCTACTAGTGATGGGCTCCAAACTAAGAGCGATGGCCTCCAACCTACTAGCGATGGCCTCCAACCTACTAGCGATGGCCTCCAACCTAGAAGCAATGGGCTCCAACCTAGAAGCGATGGCCTCCAACTTAATAGAGATGGCCTCCCAACCTACTAGTGATGGGCTCCAAACTAAGAGCGATGGCCTCCAACCTACTAGCGATGGCCTCCAACCTACTAGCGATGGCCTCCAACCTAGAAGCAATGGCCTCCAACCTAAAAGCGATGGCCTCCAACTTAATAGAGATGGCCTCCCAACCTACTAGTGATGGGCTCCAAACTAAGAGCGATGGCCTCCAACCTACTAGCGATGGCCTCCAACCTACTAGCGATGGCCTCCAACCTAGAAGCAATGGCCTCCAACCTAAAAGCGATGGCCTCCAACTTAATAGAGATGGCCTCCCAACCTACTAGTGATGGGCTCCAAACTAAGAGCGATGGCCTCCAACCTACTAGCGATGGCCTCCAACCTAGAAGCAATGGCCTCCAACCTAAAAGCGATGGCCTCCAACTTAATAGCGATGGCCTCCCAACCTACTAGTGATGGTATTCTCATGTTTCTATTCTTTAAGACCTCAGTACTTATGGAGGATGTTCCGGTTTCTGGCGAGGAACGTGGCGGCTGCCACGTGCTGTTAACTTTGCTATATACAGTAGCATGTTTGATGTTTGTTTATATGGCTAGTAATTACAATTCTAATTAAACTCTTGTTACTAGTAAGGCACTTGTTTCTAGTAGCGTCCTTGTTAATACTAGTAAGGCACTTGCTCCTAGTAGCGATGCACTTGTCCGAGTCATCTCCTGCCGTCTGCTCTTCGTTTCCAGAGCTTACACTGCTTTGAAGCTCGGTAGCAATTCTGTTCATTTAGGATGAGAACTCAGTAGCGACGGCCTCCACCCCATTTAGGATGAGAACTTGAAGTTTGGAAGAAGCAACTAGCAGCAAAGGGCATCGCTACTAGGAGCAATGACGCCACTAGGCGCGGCCTTACTACTAGTAACAAGAAGCTACTAGGCACTCAATGCAAAGGGCATCGCCACTAGGAACAACAAGCTACGAACGTAACAAGAAGCACCACAAGGCGGTACCTTGGAGTCTTGGAAGATGTGAGCAACTTCCGAAGAGAAGCCTGGCCAGAACTCGCACTGTCTGTGAATGCTAGAGGCACTTGCTCGATGACCTTGCAGATATGGTTTTGTTGTGAAGAAACTGGTGGGCAGAAATCGTATGTTGGTTGCAGGTGTCTTGAAGTCCGACGAAAAACGACTCAGGGTCACAATGGCGAAGTTGACAAAGTCGGCCATTGGGCAATCTGGCATTTCTACTAGCAAGAAGTTACTGGAAACAAGGGCATCGCTATTAGTAACAAGAAGCTACTAGTAGCTCCTAGCAATCTGCCAAACTCACAGGGCTGATCTCCAAAAGCCGTCACAGACGGTTAGCTACTAGTAGCTCCTGGCATCGCTACTAAGAACAAGAACGCTACAAACGTAACAAGAAGCTACTAGTAGATTCCGTCACAGACGAGATTCAAGAATCAACCGCATGTTGCGCATATTGAAACTGGAGGGTCGCTGTTCACAGTTGGCAGGGTGTGGAAGTTGCCACCTGATTCCTCATCAAGACCAGGTTCCTCAACCATTGCGGCTGTGCTTTGACGCAGCCTTCTCCAGACAGATAACCTTCGTAGGGCGACTCCTTTTGATGAAGGCCTTTCTTTCGGCAATCGCTTCAAGGTACCTGGTGCCGGTCCGGCCTTCTCAAATTCAACAGAACCAAGTGGTTGGCTTGAAGGATTGAATATGTTCAAGCTCAAGAGTTATTGAGGTTTGGATGGTTTGATGATTACACTTTAGCTTGGTGTCCGGTACCAAGCTTGATGGATTGCAAATGTTTGTTAGTACTTAAAGTTCAACAGAGCGGCTTGCGAAGGTTCTCTATGTCGTTCCACAACTCACATAAACCTGCAGAGTGATTTAGGCTGATTTACAATGAACGCTGGCCTTGTTGGTTGGTGTGCAAAAATCAAGTGTAACTCAGACACCAGCCCACTGTGAAAAGCAATGCGTTCTTGGACACCTGCCCTGCTGGGGAATAATTTTGTGATAACTTCAACAGGGCGAACATTTTTTCATGTAAAGTTCAATCCGCAATGTGGCAGCCTGCTGCTAAAGCTTCTAGAATAGTGTGCATGCGACAGTGCAGCAATCAGATGATTTGTGTTTGTGGATCAAGGACACCAAGCAAAATTAACGCGCTAAAAGTTTGCCGCAAGTCTCTTGCATAGGGCAATTGCCTGTGCATATCGCCTGGAGCCTGCATTTTGTTGATTTTCGTGGTGCGCTTTTTGTGTATATTTATGCAATTGCATATGAAAGATGTATTTTTTTTCTATTAGAAAACAATAAGCTACTAGGAACAAGTGCATCGCTTCTAGTAGCAAGTAACAAGTGCCTTACTAGTAGTAACAAGAAGCTACTAGTAACAAGTGCATCGCTTCTAGTAACAAGTGCCTTACCAGTAGTAACAACAAGCTTCTAGTAATCCTCACATTGTCTTTGTTTTTGTGCAAGATCCCGCTTCCTTTGTACGAATCTGTTTCGTTTGCAGGTAGGCGTGCACTGGGAGACTGAGGCGGCTGGCATGCTGTCAAAAAAAACGAATTCAATCTTGTTACTAGTAGTAAGGCATGTTACTAGTAGCGATGCCCTTCTTACTAGTCGCTTCTTGTTCCTAGTAGTGAGGCCAGGAGCCGCTAGTAGCGTCCTTTCCTCCTAGTAGCGATGCCCTTTGCCACTAGTAGCTTCTTGTTACTAGTAGTAATGCCCTTGTTACTAGTAGCGATACACTTCTTACTTTGGCTTTTGTGGAAGGATGCTAAGGATTCCTGTCAAGTTTTGAAAAGTGAACAGATAGGCTGAGAGTCGTGACAGGTATGGCAATGCCAGCATCAAGTTTGCCAGGTCTATTGATATTTTGATAAAGAATATTTGGCAAATCCTTCTTTTGCATCTATCGAATCGCAATCCTTCTCTTATTTCTTTGTTGTCATCCCCAGGTGCTGTGTGGGGCTTTGCCGGTAGGCTACTTGAAAGCTGTTCGGGCTAATGAGTGGGCAACCTTTGCCAAGGCCAGCTTCATAGGCAAAGTTCATCTTGCAATTGCATCTTTTTTCGTCCACACTTATTGACATTTATTGGGTAGATGTTGTGTTCTAATGGATTTGCCGACCGTTTTATATACATTCACTTTGATTTGAGGTTGTGTTGCAGTCGGCTTATGAAGCAACTTTGACGGTGGCATCCTGCCTGGCAGCCAAAAAGGGCACACGAATCAAGGCACCGCTTCTTTTCTTTTCTTTTTTGTTTTTCGCATAGTCGTATGATGTCATACATCGCCGGGAGATGCAAGGTCAGAACAATGTACTGTATTTTTTTGGCTAAAGCTCAAGGGAGAAAGCAGTTGCAACTGCAACATGGGCGAAGTTTGCAAACAGTAACAAGAAGCTACTAGGGGCTCCTGGCATCGCTATTAGGAGCAAGGACGCTACTAGACTAGGGGCTCCTGGCCTTACTACTAGGAACAAGCACGCTACTTTTCCTTCATCTTGCCACCAGGTCTTCTTGACAGCGGTTGGGGCAGGATCTCTGAGCAATCGCGTTGCATGGATTGCAGGTCAAGGGATGGCCTCCAACCTAAAAGCAATGGCCTCCAACCTACTAGCAAAAGGGCTTCTGATAGCGATGGCCTCCCGTTTTTGTCACTTTCTCTCAAACTTTCGATGTGACTGTCTCACGTTTCCACATTCTCGACTCGTCTCCAGGTGCTTTAGAGATGGCGTTGGAGAACTTTGCTTCGGTGCGAGTCATATTTTTTTGTAAGTTTGTTTTGGACCAAACAACTTGGAGTTGTGAAACACAGTTCAAGTTGTTTCACAGTCAGCAGGAGCCGTTGGATGTGGTGCTCGTCCACTTTTCTGCCCCATTGCCCGATTTCACTCGTTTAGAGGTTTGTGGTTCTGTGAAGAATTTGTTGGGACGCGCATCAGTGTCTTGCAGGAAGGGAGGAAAGTTTTAACTCCTCCAGATAGGCAAGGGTATTTGCTGGTTTGCTGTGCTTTGCACCCTTCGTTTGTTCACCACGTGACTCTCAGTGTTGCTTCAACGATTTGCAGATGATTAGATCCTTTAGCTTGAGTAATTTATAGCTATTAGCTATTAGCATTGGGAACAAGAAGCTGCTAGGGGCTCCTGGCCTTACTACTAGGAGCAAAGACGCTACTAGGGGCTCCTGTCATCGCTACTAGTAGCAAGAAGGCTAGTAGGTTGGAGGCCGCTACTAGGAGCATCGCTAGTGCGGTTTGGATGCAACGTTGGCGTTCGACCATTGACCGTGGCAGACCATTGAGTTCGTCAAACGGCCTCAACCAGCACGGCACTCTAAAGAATCCACCAACTTGGACTCGTTTGACCCTGATTCGGACATCTTTAGACTCTTTCAAGGAAGTGGCAAGATTTGGAGATAGAGGAGCCAGAGGCTAGCGTGGCTAGTTCTTTGAGAAGTGCAACGTCGATCGACTAGTGCAGGACGACCTTGTCAACGTGATGAGGCAGGACGACCTATCGGACAGTTCCAGGCATCTTGAAGCCGTACAGATCTGCCAAATTGCAAGGGCGGCCTTCTCCTTGAATGACCAGAATGGAGATGGAGCAAGATACAGAGTTCTGTGGTGACTTTTGAACAGAACAGAACTTTCTAGATTGAGCCAAGTTGGCGGCAGTGCTGTTTGAGGTGTTGGATCGATCAGAGTTCTTCAGCATGCTGCACAAAATCGATGAAGAGCCCTTCACCAAGATACTTCAGTCCTGTTCGTTTCATTGTTTCGGGGGCGTGAGGGGTGGAGGTGAAGTAAGTCAGGTAGCTATAGGTAATAAGTGAGCTTATCAAGTAAATCCGGACTTCATGCACGGGTGCAGAAGAACGAGGAAAATTCAACTCTTACTTTATCCAATCCCTTTGGCCAAGGTTCTTTACGCCGCATGTTGTAGATGTACTACTAAAAAGAGGCGGTACCAGCTGAGTTTCACTCGTGTAAAGAACAGTGTGGAGAGCGATCAGCAGTGTCACAGGCCGATGCTGATCAAGATGGCAAGATTTACTACCATGAATTTGTCAGATGGATTTGCCAGGACGCTAAAAAGAGAGATTGGGAAACTAGAAAAAAGAGAAAACAGTTTTCTTTACATGCGCTTTTCTTTATTTAGACCTTGCTTTCACAGCCCTATGTTCATGATCACAGCCGCGTGCAGGAAGACGAAGAGATTGTAAAGCGAGTCTTACTATAAGACAAGCCAGAGAGTTCTTTCGCCGGCTGTGGCGGATGTGGCTTTGCGTTGGTTTCTCCGATCGGTGATCGGATCATCATATTCAAGGATGCATTTCTCCCTAATCAGTGGTAGTGATGGGTTGGGGTTCTGCCTCAGGGATCAGTGGAAATGGAAGTGGTCTCAAGGAGGTCAAAGAAAGTGAGGTTCCAACACAATGCAAAGACAAATGCGCACAGAGCGCAGCGCTCCTGGTCACGATCACGTCGTGGCTTTGGAATTCGCATGAAAAAGGGCCCCTTCTGAGCCACAGTGCAATCAGCGATCAAACCACAGTGTTCAAGGCTGGAGGTGTTGCAGGTTTTCCATTCCTTGCGTAGAGCCAAGACTTTGTCACAACATGATTCTTGGGGTTGTCTCCCAGGTCTTCCCGCAAGGTGTGTCATGAAATGACTTTTCTCACAGCAAAGCGCAGGCAGAGGGTTTGGCAAATAGTTTTTTCTCAACTGCTTTGCTCTTATGCTTAAAGGAAACGTAGTGTGCCTTCGTCTGTTCGGGGTCGATGCTGGTGTAACCTTGATCAAATAACTTTCCTTACTACATGCAATGTGCTTGAATTTGCCTGCAACCGCCATGTCCACAATTGCTCACAAATGCAATCGGAATCTCGTGCAAGCAAAAAACACTCACACCGAGTGCTGGTGCGTTGAACAAAGTCAACGGACCAGTCACACCAGTGAGTTTCTGTCGCAATTGCGGCCAAGATGTCTGACTCAAGCGCCGAAGGACTGGGAAAGAAAATATGGATCCGCTTTGTTTTACTCAGTTGCTGTGAAAGTGACCACGAGGGATTCCATTGTGGTGGAGTTTAAGGCTGTTGCTTTGGAGAAGGGTCCATGAAATTTTAAGGCCGTTGCATGTCTCTGGCCTCCGATTTGAATCCCCGTGATGATTTGAAACGCACTAAAATCTACAATGCTCTTTCTCTGTAGCATCCATTTGCAGCTGTGCATCGAGACAACTTGTTAGTCCAACATGAACAGATTGAGACCCGCTTCTATTGATCTCATGGATTGGCAGCAATGTACTTATGCACCGTACAGTTGAATGGTGAAGTTGTTGTGACAGCAATGTGCTTTATATAGACACAACATTTTGGAAGGTCGAAGTGCTTCTAATTCTGGCAAGCCGCAAGCGCTTGCCTTCGCTTGCCATGGCAGGATACGAAGCGGACGGAGATGCATCCATCAAAGCATCTGTTGCTTCTGCTGTGTTCAAAGTGCGCTGTCAGAGCACAAGACCTGGCGAGGCCGTTTTCGTTGTGGGTAGTCATGAGGCTTTGGGAAAGTGGTCTGCAGCCATGGCGTTGCCATTGACGACCTCTGCGGACACGTTTCCCCATGTGGACCTCTGCTCCAGTACCATTACTTGCAGGCATGATGGTCGAGTACAAGTTCATCAAGCAGCGAGAAGATCGTCAAGGAAATCCACAATGGCAGAAATTTGATGGAAACTACCGCGTCACACCAGTTGCAGGCAAAGTACTTCAAGCCGTGTCAGACTGGGAAGTCGCTTCGGCGGACATTTCCGAGCTGACGCTTCCGGAAGAGCCAGACAAGATTGAGAAGAGCTCCGAGGCTGGCAAGGTCGCTGCAAAACAAGAGAAAGAGGACTGAGTTCTTTAAACGTTCTCACAGGTTAAACGTTTTCCAATCAGGATCGCTTTTGGTCACTTTGGCAGGAGATTCTTCTAAAAATGGCAGAATCTCAAGTCGAGACAGCAGCTGCGGAGGTGACATCAACTTGTCCCTTGGCCGTAACCCTGACAAAGCGGGAAATGAGCCGTCGGAATTTCTCTCAAAGTTTGCTCACTTTAGACGTGGACGTTGTCGACGGCCCAAAAGAAGAGCAAAACGAGAACAAGGATGAGGCAGAAACGACCATCACCACTGCTTCAGCAGAAGAACCAGCACAGGAAGAGCATAAGGATGGGGATGTAGTGGTTTGTCAAGTGCCATTGGACGAGTACGAAGCGCCGCTGAACGAAGAGCCTCCGACTGAAGAGCCTCAGAAGGTCCCAGATGTCCGGGGAGTGTCGTTGAAGCACATTACGCTCCTTGGCCAAAGTGGTATTGTTTTCCTATGTCTTCCTATTAGGTTGGAGAGCACTCACTCTTAGGTTGGAGAGCACTCACTCTTAGGTTGGAGAGCACTCACTCTTAGGTTGGAGAGCACTCACTCTTAGGTTGGAGAGCACTCACTCTTAGGTTGGAGAGCACTCACTCTTAGGTTGGAGAGCACTCACTCTTAGGTTGGAGAGCACTCACTCTTAGGTTGGAGAGCACTCACTCTTAGGTTGGAGAGCACTCACTCTTAGGTTGGAGAGCACTCACTCTTAGGTTGGAGAGCACTCACTCTTAGGTTGGAGAGCACTCACTCTTAGGTTGGAGAGCACTCACTCTTAGGTTGGAGAGCACTCACTCTTAGGTTGGAGAGCACTCACTCTTAGGTTGGAGAGCACTCACTCTTAGGTTGGAGAGCACTCACTCTTAGGTTGGAGAGCACTCACTCTTAGGTTGGAGAGCACTCACTCTTAGGTTGGAGAGCACTCACTCTTAGGTTGGAGAGCACTCACTCTTAGGTTGGAGAGCACTCACTCTTAGGTTGGAGAGCACAGGTTGGAGAGCACTCACTCTTAGGTTGGAGAGCACTCACTCTTAGGTTGGAGAGCACTCACTCTTAGGTTGGAGAGCACTCACTCTTAGGTTGGAGAGCACTCACTCTTAGGTTGGAGAGCACTCACTCTTAGGTTGGAGAGCACTCACTCTTAGGTTGGAGAGCACTCACTCTTAGGTTGGAGAGCACTCACTCTTAGGTTGGAGAGCACTCACTCTTAGGTTGGAGAGCACTCACTCTTAGGTTGGAGAGCACTCACTCTTAGGTTGGAGAGCACTCACTCTTAGGTTGGAGAGCACTCACTCTTAGGTTGGAGAGCACTCACTCTGAGGTTGGAGGCCATTGCCCTTAGGTTGGAGAGCACTCACTCTTAGGTTGGAGAGCACTCACTCTTAGGTTGGAGGCCATTGCCCTTAGGTTGGAGAGCACTCACTCTTAGGTTGGAGAGCACTCACTCTTAGGTTGGAGAGCACTCACTCTTAGGTTGGAGGCCATTGCCCTTAGGTTGGAGAGCAC
>CAXIVM010000157.1:0-23669 GCA_964035705.1 Porites rus
TCAACAGGAAGTCAATGGAAGTGAAGACATTCACCTTCACGGCATGGGAAATCAACCTCTGAGCTTCCGCACCAACACCAAGCTCCTCTTCTGCCTGGTGTGCCACACGGGACAAGCCAACCAAAAGTCCCTCCAGTGCACTGCCTGCACTCTTGGAGGCACCTCCGTCCTTGCTGGCAAGATAAGTGTTGGTGGCACCAGCAATGGCTCCGCATTGCGTGTGACCAAGCACCAGAATCAGCTTGGATCCCAACTTGCCGCAGCAAAACTCCAGGCTGCCGACCATGGAACCCTCTGCGTGAGTGCATGTGTTTCCTGCGTTCCTCAACACAAACAAGTCACCCGGCATGGCATCAAACACAGTGTCCACGGGCACACGGGAATCTGCACAGCCCATGATGGCCGTGTGGGGAGCCTGCCCATGGCTCACCAGTGCCTCACGCATCTTGGATGTAGCATGCTTGGCCAGCGGAGCACCCACAGCAAAGCGCTCATTGCCAGTTTTCAGCATCTTCAAAGCTTCTTCAGCTGGCACGGCACTGTCCACAGTGGTGCGCACTCCATGTTCGCCACGCGCGGGTGGGCCATAGCCACCAGCGCGGCCACCCTCCCGGGTCATGGATGGAGGGAGACCCAAATTGGAGCTCAAAAGTTCTGCCTGCTGAGGAGATCGCCCCATGAACTCCACTTTTCCTGTGTCGAGGTGGTAGATGCCACCCTGAATCTCAACCTGCCCACTCTTCACCTTCTCACGGATGGGAGCGCTGTACTTCAGCAAGAAGTCGACGGTGTGGAAGACATTCACCTTCACAGCATGGGCAGCAACTTCATCTGCATCACTGTGAGCGCCCATGTCTGCCACTGCCTTCTCTGCCACTGGAGCCAAGTCCAGCAAGAGGCCCTCAAGGGCTGAGTTCACACTTGACACCTCGTTCTTCTTTGCCGCCAAGTAGGCATTTGTGGCACCATACACAGCACCGCACTTGGTATGGCCCAAGACCAAAATCATGCGAGCACCCAATTTGCCCGTGCAGAATTCCAAGCTGCCCACCATGGAACCCTCAGCATGAGTACAAGTGTTGCCAGCATTGCGCAGCACGAAAATGTCTCCCGGTAGAGTGTCAAAGATCGTCTCCAAAGGAGCACGGGAGTCTGCACAGCCAATGATAGCTGTGTGCGGTGCCTGTCCCATGTCCACCAGCTGCTGGCGCATGGCTTCGTTCGTTCGAGTTGCCTGTGGCTCACCCTTGATGAAGCGGGCATTGCCTTCCTTCAACAGCTTCAAGGCGGCATCAGGTGGCATAGGCGCATCGGCAGCAGTGCGCACTTGGCCTCATCTTTGAGAAAGAGTCGAACAAATGTCAAGTCTCCAAACCGCTGTGAACCCAGCAACCAAAACAAACCCTCCACAACATTCAAGAACCAAATCAAAACATAAAGCAAAAGCAAAGTCTCAATGAACTTTGTGACTTGCCATCATCAAACTGTCAGCACAACTAGGTTTCCCAACTGGCCATTGTTGCAGGAGAAGTGTGAAGGACGAGATGAACAGATTGCGGGCCGTCTTGTGGCTGCAAAGAGTTGCAGAACAAGACATCACACACACAAAGAAAAAAATAAGAACTCTGCGCATGCCAAAGGTGATGCTCTGTTTCCAAGAAGTCCAAAAGGCACATGGTGCGAATTGCAAAACAAGGATGCATGTGTTTCGCACTGTGCGCTTTGGGAGTGTTTGTGGTGTTTGTACGCCATTAAAGCGTCAAGCACCACGGGCTGCAGTGTCTGCAGCGCGAAATACAGCTGCTTGAACAGCAGTTGGAAATAGCAGTAGAAAATCCGCCACAACATGTTAAATGTGTCAAAAGGGAAAAAATGGGGACCTCACTGCAACGCTGTTGGCGCAGATTCTGCGGCAATGCGGTGCTGTATGCACCTGAATCTAGGCCAACGATGGAGGCAGCGCAGCACCGGATTTCACCAAGGTGGCTTGATTTGGGCTTTCGCCCAAGAATTCCACCCGCCCTGTCTCCAGGTCATAGATGCCACCTTGGATCTCCACTTCACCCGCAGCAACCTGCCAAACTGTGTGTGTGCCCCTTGTAGTCACAGGGATTCGTTTGAATTGTTTTTCATCAGCAGGGGGGCAATGAACACTTAAGGCATTGCCCAACGAAGACCCTTCCATCGTGTTGTGATATTCCTGAGGGACGCCTCGGGAACGTACCTGCAACAATTTTTTTAAAGTTTGCGGCAGTCACGCACGGAACGCCGTCACTTCGACCTGATCGCCGATCTCGACCTTGTGCTTTGGGCCTCCTTTCCTTTTTAAGACCTCCAGGATTCGATGGCTTCCTACTGGTACTCTTAGGAAGTGGAACCCTAGGCCGGCGTGTGGCACCGCTTTCAGTTCCGTACGCATATCCATAAGTGTGTTTGGCCTCATGCCAACCCGGGATGAGCCCGCAGAGTGCCTCCCGTGGACCCGTCGAAAGGGGGTTTGTCCTTATCTCCCCTGCCCGGAGATGTAAGTGCCTAGAGCGGGCGAAGGTGGCCTAGGCCGAGAGAACTCAGATTTTGTCTCATTTTGGAATTCCAAGTTGGCTTATGCCTTTACGTGACCGCAGCGGCCTAAGCAGCCAGCCATATTGGCACGGCGTACGTGGCCGCAGCGGCCGAAGCAATCTAGGGCCCGTTGGGACCCGTCGCCACCTCAAATGCACACACAGCATGTACATGTTCAACCAGGTTTGCATAGGTTCTCTAATGAGGTTCGGCTTCATTGGTTCCCGTCCCCTCCATTTGGTTCCCCTTTTCATTCTTTCCCCTTCACACACCTCTTTCTCCTCTTTCTTTTCATGTCTTCCCTTGCTTCATGTCCTTTCATCTCACTCCTTTCTTTCTTTTGCGCGCACAACGGTCTGGGCCTTAGTCTGTACGCGCACATCTACTTGCACACTCAGGTTTTAGGTCGCCCAGGTCTCGACAATGAGGTGGGATTCATCGGTTGTCCCTGTGCACTTGGTTTCTCTTTCATCGCAACCACACACACTTTTGTCTCCGTCTCGTCCTCCTTCTCATGTCTTCACCCTTTTGTCCTTGTGGCACTTTCGTCCTAGCCTTAATTTTTGCCTCCCTTTGGGGAGGCGTGTGTGTGTGCCCCTTGTAGTCACAGGGATTCGTTTGAATTGTTTTTTATCAGCAGGGGGGCAATGAACACTTTGGAAGGCATTGCCCAACGAAGACCCTTCCATCGTGTTGTGATATTCCTGAGGGACGCCTCGGGAACGTACCTGTACCTGCAACAATTTTTTAAAAGTTTGCGGCAGTCACGCACGGAACGCCGTCACTTCGACCTGATCGCCGATCTCGACCTTGTGCTTTGGGCCTCCTTTCCTTTTAAGACCTCCAGGATTCGATGGCTTCCTACTGGTACTCTTAGGAAATGGAACCCTAGGCCGGCGTGTGGCACCGCTTTCAGTTCCGTACGCATATCCATAAGTGTGTGACAGGAGCTCCTGGTTGGAGGGAGATGGCATTCATGGGAAAGTCCATTTACAACCCCCATACAATGGAGACCAGGCTATGTAACAGAATGTATTCTGTCGAGAGCGCCTTTAAGATCATCGAATGGCGATGAATCTTAAAAAAAGATCGAAGGGACTAGTGACTGACTAGTGCGGCCCCGACGAATGTTGGAGGTTTCATGATTTCATGGCCTTCTCTCGAATCAGCGGGCTGTACTGCAGGAGGAAGTCAATGGTGTGGAAGACGTTCCTTGGAACAATTGCACTATGTGTGTCAAAAAGGCCAAAACTCAAGACTGTCCACTTCAGATCCAAAACCTGTGAAAGCCTGGGAAGAAGTGCGACCAAGAGGCAGCTTGATGGTCTTGGCCACGATCTGTTGCTCAGTGGCGCCCTCACCCAACTCAGCAGAGGCCTTTTTGGCCACATCGCTGAGCCCCACCAGGAGTGCATCCAAGGCTTTGGTCACCTGCCGCCAGACAGCTTCTTACAAAACAAAGACATATCATTCCACAAACCACTACTGTGATCCTTCCACTGCATGTTGCTCCAGGCAAAAATTGACAAAAGCCACCACCGGCAACCAGCCTGAGGTTTGTTGCCTGCCTTGGACTGCAAATAGGTCGCAGTTGCACCCTTGATAGCTCCGCAAGCAGTGTGCCCAAGCACCATCACCATCTTCGTGTTCAAGGCACCAAGACAGAACTCCAAGCTGCCCACCATGCTGCCCTCGGAATGGGTGCAAGTATTGCCTGCGTTACGCAACACGAAGATGTCGCCAGGCATGGCATCAAACACTGTCTCTAAAGGTGCACGAGAGTCCGCGCAGCCAATGATGGCGGTGTGGGGTGCCTGACCCTCCTTCACCAAAACCTTCCTCATGTCAGAACTGATCTTGCCGGCAACTGCGGCACCAACTGCGAAGCGGTCATTGCCCTCCTTCAGAAGTTTCATGGCCTCCTTTGGTGGCATCGGCCCATCAGTTGTCGTTCGGATTGGCAAAGCCTGCAGGGATGGTGGCAGGCTGGAGTCGGACGCCAGCAACTGCGCCTGGCGTGGTGAACGACCCATGAATTCCACACGGCCAGTTTCAAGATGGTAGACGCCACCCTGGATCTCCAGGTTGCCACTCTTCACAAGCTGCCTCAGAGGCTCGCTGTACTTCAACAGGAAGTCAATGGAAGTGAAGACATTCACCTTCACGGCGTGGGAAATCAACCTGTGAGCTTCCGCACCAACACCAAGCTCCTCTTCTGCCTGGTGTGCCACACGGGACAAGCCAACCAAAAGTCCCTCCAGTGCACTGCCTGCACTCTTGGAGGCACCTCCGTCCTTGCTGGCAAGATAAGTGTTGGTGGCACCAGCAATGGCTCCGCATTGCGTGTGACCAAGCACCAGAATCAGCTTGGATCCCAACTTGCCGCAGCAAAACTCCAGGCTGCCGACCATGGAACCCTCTGCGTGAGTGCATGTGTTTCCTGCGTTCCTCAACACAAACAAGTCACCCGGCATGGCATCAAACACAGTGTCCACGGGCACACGGGAATCTGCACAGCCCATGATGGCCGTGTGGGGAGCCTGCCCATGGCTCACCAGTGCCTCACGCATCTTGGATGTAGCATGCTTGGCCAGCGGAGCACCCACAGCAAAGCGCTCATTGCCAGTTTTCAGCATCTTCAAAGCTTCTTCAGCTGGCACGGCACTGTCCACAGTGGTGCGCACTCCATGTTCGCCACGCGCGGGTGGGCCATAGCCACCAGCGCGGCCACCCTCCCGGGTCATGGATGGAGGGAGACCCAAATTAGAGCTCAAAAGTTCTGCCTGCTGAGGAGATCGCCCCATGAACTCCACTTTTCCTGTGTCGAGGTGGTAGATGCCACCCTGAATCTCAACCTGCCCACTCTTCACCTTCTCACGGATGGGAGCGCTGTACTTCAGCAAGAAGTCGACGGTGTGGAAGACATTCACCTTCACAGCATGGGCAGCAACTTCATCTGCATCACTGTGAGCGCCCATGTCTGCCACTGCCTTCTCTGCCACTGGAGCCAAGTCCAGCAAGAGGCCCTCAAGGGCTGAGTTCACACTTGACACCTCGTTCTTCTTTGCCGCCAAGTAGGCATTTGTGGCACCATACACAGCACCGCACTTGGTATGGCCCAAGACCAAAATCATGCGAGCACCCAATTTGCCCGTGCAGAATTCCAAGCTGCCCACCATGGAACCCTCAGCATGAGTACAAGTGTTGCCAGCATTGCGCAGCACGAAAATGTCTCCCGGCAGAGTGTCAAAGATCGTCTCCAAAGGAGCACGGGAGTCTGCACAGCCAATGATAGCTGTGTGCGGTGCCTGTCCCATGTCCACCAGCTGCTGGCGCATGGCTTCGTTCGTTCGAGTTGCCTGTGGCTCACCCTTGATGAAGCGGGCATTGCCTTCCTTCAACAGCTTCAAGGCGGCATCAGGTGGCATAGGCGCATCGGCAGCAGTGCGCACTTGGCCTCATCTTTGAAAACCGCTGTGAACCCAGCAACCAAAACAAACCATCCACAACATTCAAGAACCAAAAAATAATGGCGCAATGAATTTTGTGTCTCACCATCGTCAAACTGTCAGCACAACTAACTAGGTTCCCAACTGGCCATTGTTGCGGGAGAAGTGTGAAACGAGCTGAACGGATTCTGGGCCCTCTTGTGACTGCTAGGAGATGTAGAAAAAAACATCACACACACCAAAAAATAAAGGAAAAGGAAAAACCGCTGCGCATGTCCAAAGGTGATGTTCTGTTTCCAAGAAATCCAAAAGGCACATGTTGCGACTTGGAAAACAAGGATGCGTTTGTTTCGCACTGCGCTGTGCACGTTGGAAGCAATTAAAAGCTCTGGGTGCTGCAGTGTCTGCAGCGTGACATACCGCTGGGGAAAGCGGTTGAAATAACTTCGGAAAAAATGCAGCCTTGTTGCTGCGTAACTAATTTTTAGAAAATGCGCACCAAAGAGTTGAGTGCGTCAAAAGGATTCGAAAAGGCCAAGAAAGGGAACCTCATTCCAACGCAGTTGGCGCAGATTCTGCGTCAATGCGATGGTGCACACACCTGAATTTAAGCCAGCGATGGAGGCATCGCAGCACCGGATCTCACCAAGGCGGCTTGATTTGGGCTTTTGCCGAGGAATTCCACACGACCTGTCTCCAGGTCATAGATTCCGCCTTGGATCTCCACTTCACCCGTGGCAACCTGCCGCAAGGGTTAGAGTGAACTGTAAGAGTGTGACATGCCAATAAAACAGTTGGCCCTGCTTACAAAATTGGGAAAAACACGAGAGAGTCCGAGACTGACGGGGAAATCAGTACTGTACATACTTATTTGCACACATGCATGATCCTCCTTCGAACTCGGCCTCACACCCAGGCGTTTCAATGTCTTAAAGATACCCAAGTTCAAGGTGAAATGAAAACCGCTGGAAGCTCAAAGCACACCTGGAACCGGATGGCATGAAATTCCATAAAGAATCGAGGCACAGCATGTCTTGCTAATATGGACCCTACCGACTAAAAATGTTAAAGTCGAAACGTTCGGGTTCGAGTCGAAGTCGATCTGCTGGTGCACGTTAAGTTCATACAATATATACCTGACAAGGAAGGAATCGACAGGCAGCCCTTGGAGAGATTGAAAAGTCAATCGTACATTATTGTTGCTATGGGGTGAAGTCGACGCTGCGTACGTTCTTTAGCCACCGGAAAACGGAGGGCAAAAATGCCCAAAGTTTCACATCGAGGCTCGATATGATAGAGCCTATATACACAAGGCCTTCACTAACCCCAATCCACTGTCACCGGTCATAGGATAGGCTTGGATCCCATGGTATCCAACTCCCTTGGACATTTGCAATTCTGAGGGGTGCCCTTTCTCTTCCAGTGTAGGTCCCTTGTCACACGGGCACCCCCAACATTATCCTTAGACTGCGGTGACTTTTTTTCCAGAGGACTATTGCATTCAACCTTTCCAATCAGTCTGCTTGTATTAAAAAGCTAGGTCAAGCACGGTGACTGTAGTCAGTGACTTCGACTCAGCTACTAGGGCAACGAAAGTCAAGCGCTATTTTCCTTTCCTATCACTTGAAAACAATGCAGTGATCGTCCAGTCTCCTGTCCTCTACCTGCACTCACACACCTGGTCAACTCACCCCAGTAGACCACGTCAACACTCGCCTGAGCACTTTGTGATGCTAATGATGCACTCTTTAGCGTCAGTTGCATCTCTTTAGCGTCAGTTGCATCACTCGCATCACCAAGGCCCCTTAAAATAAAAACATACATGTTCACTACCTTTTGGGCAACCTCTTTTTTCACTCTCCCCCACCAGGCTCTGGGTTCAGCCTACCGGCGGGCACCGCCCATGGACCCCCCCCACACCCCCTATTACTCACTTCGATCGCCATCGAGGACTCAGCCGACTCAGCCATGCCTATCGGCTGGCTTTCGTTATGTATATCAAATGTACATATATATGTGCGCAAACAATATCTAATTTGATCTGGGGTTTCTGAGCTGTTTGCATCCAATTCCCGTTCCACCACAGTTTCCAAACAATTGGCCCAAAATTATCCCGGCAAGAGACCCCAAACAGATCTAGACGCATTGGAGTCCAGAGAGGTGATGGTGGTGATCAGGGTGGGGATCGTGGTGACAGTGGCGGTGGTGGTGAGTGAGTGAGTGTGAGTCTGAGCGCGAGCGTGACCGAGTGTGAGTGTGAGCGAAAGTGAGAGTGGGTGAGAGTGAGTGTGAGTGAGAGTGAAGGTGAGTGAGTGAGTATGTGGGTGGGTGGGTGGGTGAGTGGGTGAGTGAGTGAGCGAGTATGTTGTCCACCTACAGCCAAGTTCTAAGAATCATTGAAAAAGAAGAAGTGGAGAATAAAAGCAATAAAAAAGAAGCAAAATCAAAAAGCAGAAAGAAAAACTGGAGAATAAAAGCAATTTTTTAAAAAAAACGCAAAATCGAAAAGCAGAAAGAAAACCTGTCTGGATAGGAAGTGCAGAAACAAAGCAGAAGAGAAACAAACAAAAATGCAAAAACAAACAAAAAAAGAGAAAACAGAAAAGTAACACAGGGCAAACTCTTCAAAAAACCGGATAAAACTTGAGAGAAGGCCAAGCTGTGAAAGGACACATGGAAAGCAAATTGAATCACATGTGGATAAGCAGTGAAGAGCTACGCAGCTGTGAGGAGCAAGCAAAAGGGAGAGAAAATACTAGTGAAGACAAGCTGGCAATGACTGGCAGTACTTGGTTTTTGGCCTGAGGCGTCAGGCCCCATCCTGGGCTGGCTGGACCCTGCAACCCATGAACCGGACCCTGGAGCTGCTGGAACCTGGACACTGACTGGGACCAGGAGGCCACAGAGGGCGCACGTTTTGGTGTGGGGGTCTGTGGGCCACTGTGGGCGCTCGCTCTTTCCACCCTTTTTTCGTTTTGGGGGTCTGGAAATGCAAAACCTTTGCACTTTCCTGGAAAAAAAGCGCGGGAAAAAGTGCAAAAACCGTGCGAAAAAGAGCAAAAAAGAGAGCAAAACAAAAAGCGTGACCATTTTGCCTCCAAGTAAAATTTGGGGGACCTCCTGTTTTCTCTCTCTGGCATTGCCACCTGAGCTAATCGGGTCATCCTCGCAACACTCATCAGGCTCATCGCACATCATGGTCGCCGAGTGCGTTTGAGTTCTGAGGACATGAGGAAGCATCAATGCGCCAACTTCAACGCCTCGCGCCAACTTCAAGCTTCACGAAAAACATGATGCAAGTTTGCGTATATAAAACAAAAACTGGCTACCAAATTTAGCATAAGGTGAGGCTGTTCACAAGGTTCCTGTTGTTTTACTTTCTTATTGAATAGATCTGTTCTGCTCTTACCTTTATTTCATCTTCCTAGTTGATTGTCTTCTTGGAATTCTTGGATTGCTTTTTTGTCGCTGTTTTGTTTGCTTTTTGTTTTGCTTTTGTTTTGCTTTTCTTGAACGTGTCTATTTTGTGTTTGCTTTTCATGCGTGCACTTTGTCTGCACTTGTTTTGCACTTTTTTGTTTTCCGTATACTCCCATAGAAGCTGGCTAACTGGCCAACACAAGGTGAGACCCTGCGACAAAGCTGGACCAAATCACGTTGCTGATCCGAATTGCAATTAATGTCTTGAAGGCAGAAAGCCGTCGAGGTCACTTTCGATGAAGTGGGCAGCAGCAAGCCAGGCTTTTTCCCACCCTCGAGTATTGAGACACGCGATCTGAGTCCTAACAGCTCCGGGCTGTGAGAGTGGTCCTGGTTGACGTTCAACGTCCGTTAGGTCACGGTCCCAGGCGTTGGGGTCGTTCACAGGAAGTGGTGCGGAGACATTTTTTGCATCCCCTTCAAGGTCTTCGAACTCAGTACTGGTGATGCCCCAGGCCGAGATGAGCGATTGGACCAAGTCGGCCATCTCTTTGCGGAAACTGGACAGCGCGGGCAACCCGGCCTGCTATTTCGCGACCAGCCGGCCGGCCGGCTGGCCAAATAGCGGCCGGCCGGCTGGCTGGCCATAGCGGCCGGCCGGCCGGCCGGCCAAGTAGTAGTAGTAGTAGTACTAGAGTAGTAGTAGTAGTAGTAGTAGTAGTGGTAGTAGTAGTAGTAGCGATTTCTTCCACGGCCGGCCGGCCGGCTGGCACATTGATCGGCCGGCCGGCCGGCTAGCACCTGGAGCGGCCGGCCGGCCGGCTGGCCATAGCGGCCGGCCGGCCGGCTGGCCATAGCGGCCGGCGGGCCGGCCATGTAGTAGTAGTAGTAGTAGTAGTAGTAGTAGTGGTAGTAGTGGTAGTAGTGGTAGTAGTAGTAGTAGTGGTAGTAGTAGTAGTAGTGGTAGTAGTAGTAGTAGTAGCCGACGGTCGTTGATCAGCCGGCCGGCCGGCCGGCTGGGCTGTGGATCTTGGCCGGCCGGCCGGCCAGCTGGCTGGACCGTGGATCTTGGCCGGCCGCAGCTGGACCATGGATCTTGGCCGGCCGGCCGGCCGGCCAGCTGGACCGTGGTTCTTGGCCGGCCGGCCGGCTGGCTGGCTGGCTGATCGAGAAATAGCGGGCCGCGATAAGCTCGCAATGCAAAACTGTGCCACGCGCGCCAAGCTTTGGACAGGCGATGTCGGCGTTAAATCACTCTTTTGCGTTTCTTAGGGGTCTTTTTCTGGGTACCCCAGATACCAAGGCACTTACCACAAGCATAAACGGTTCTTCGCTTCTTTCCATTAGTAGGTCGCAAGAAAGAAACGATCACATGGCTTGCGCTGTGTTGGTCAAATGCGAAGTCTCTTTTGCCCTACGCCGGCTGTTGTGGACAGAAGCGGCAGTGGCTTTCTTAGTAGGCCGAAACAAAACCCCCTTTTTGTGGCATCGACGCTGGTTCTCACTAATGCTGCAGATGGGCAACAGCACTCATGCGCAACTGCACCCGAGGCATGTGGAGAAGACCTTGGGAGCACCACCCACAGATCCGAGAACAATCATCTCTGGGCCAATTGGCCGCTTGGACAACGGTATATTGGCTGGCGTCTCTACGAGCAACGTTGGCCTGAGTAGGACTGGCAATGCGCTTTGACAAACTTTTGGCCCTTTTGGTGGCGGGGAGGAGCCGGCGTTAGCAACTGCATCCCCAGCATCTCTCTTTTCAGATTGCGCTGGAGCGGATTCGTCTACCTGCCTGGGACTCCCTTCGGCAGAAGGCTGCTCAGTACCTTTTGTTGTTTTATGTGATGAAGGCGGAGTGATAGTGGTCTCATCACTTGGCTTTCCTTTCCCTTCTCCTTTTCCTTTGCCTTTTCTGGGCTCATCATGAAAATCATCGGAGAATCGTGACTCTTTGCGAAGCTGTTGGGTCTTCTTAACGCCTCTTGGCTTCTTTGTAGAGGTCCAAGGACAATTCTTCCTGCGAAGCATCGGCAAGGAACTCAATGGGAACATGATCGCAAGTGTCATTACGACGAGCATGGAAGTTCCACGCAGCACCACCGCGGCGATGAGCACGGGTCAGGATAGCAACGTCAGCGAATCCTGCCTGTTTGGCAATGCCTTCCACTCTTCTATTCCCCAATCATGTGGCACAGTTTCCAGTCGCCATTTGGCGTGAGGCTGAGAGAGTTTGGCGTCGCCCGACTTCACGCGAACAGCAAGCTGGAACTTGCCCCTGGCCTAGTCCAGCATCTTCGGACAGGTCCGCCACACGAATGGCGTAGTCCCGGGCGTCCTCATTTTCTTTTTGCGGGATCCACAAAAGAGCAGAGGGTCAGGCAAAGGCTTCCCAACTGGCTGGCTCGAGAAACCAGATCATGTCAGCATGCAAACGGCCACTGCTTTTAAGCATCTGTTTTGCTGTATCAAGATCCTTAAATCGAACCATGCCTCGCACGCACTGCTTGTCAACCAACTTTCCAGAGGTGAGGCGAGTGAGGTGAGGTGAGGTGAGTGAGGTGAGGTGAGTGAGGTGAGTGAGGTGAGGTGTGAGGTGAGGTGAGTGAGGTGGGGTGGGGCGGGGTGTCTAGAACGGGGGTTTCAAGGTCAAGGCACTTCTATATCAATAATTCCTTCAAAGTATTCTCTTTCAAATACTTTTTCTTGAGCCAAGTTGAGTCATATCAATTCACTTCTGTACACTTCTCTGGCTCCACTAGTGGCAACTCGCGCTCACAAAACGTCGTGACAAAAGTAACGTGAGCTGCTTAAAGGTCAAAAATTCAAACATCTGACTCTTCAAGCTGCAACTGCATGTACAGTTCGTTCATTTACAAATGTAAATGTTGAATTCACAAAACTCTCAGAACAGCGAGCTCACCAAACTTCTCGACATTCTCGCGAAGGAGAAATATGAAGAAAGTATATATCGAGGATGGGATCTCAAGCATATTCCTAAGCCACGCGCAGGGATATACACACATACTCGTATGAACGTGGTACGAATTGCAAACTTGCAGGAATGCACAAACTCCACGCGAGAGCAATTCGGAATGCATCAAAGCCTTTAACCAACACGAATGCAGCTTACGCTGACACACGGGGATCTCTCTGGAGGTCTGTTGTCGACAATGTGCACATCACACTTGCGTCAAGCGTTACGCTCAAATACTTAGCGCAATCAATTCGTCGCGCACACGAACGTCTACAGGCATTACTGCGAACATTCGGCAACGAATGTGAGTTCACGGGACATCGAACACACGAACCCAGAACATGCAAAGGCGGGCATAAACATTGTGTACCGGCAGTCGTCTAATTCGCAATGAACGCGCAATCCGAGCTCTGCGAAGGAATGCAATCTCCAACGCGGTTGGTTACACGACACTGGGTCAACGACCATAGCCAAAACAACAAGCACACTACACACATAAGGAATTCGAATCTTGCATTCTCAAATTACCGCTTGGCGAACTTATAGTTCTCAAGTCTGCTGTTCATGCACTGTTGCACAGGTATGTGCACAAAGCAATGCTCCAAACACCTTCACGCAGGGCCTGAAGGAGTTCCAAACCCCCGCATAACGTAGATTGTCCAACAAACTGCGTTAACACGGAACTCACAGCGGAACTTACCCTGCTTTCCTATTAAGATGCGAATTAGACAAGTCACAGCAAAAGATGCAAATTAAAGATATGCGTTCCTAATTTATGCAAGCGCACAAGTAAAGCGACAGCGGACATGTCTGAAACAATTGAAACTGCCATTGAAACTGGCCTTCTGAACATATCAACGCTGACAGACAAAGCAAGAACTTCTGCGTTCCTTTTGGCCTTCTTGAAGTCGGATCGCTGGTACCGGCGAAATCGCTGTAGCAGGTTCGCAGCGTCCAACGGTCAAAAAGGAACGAAAGTGACTGAAAACAAAAGGTTCGTTGACTGACTTTCAAGTTGAAAGAGCTTCAAATGCTGAGTTCAAACGGAAATTTCGTCAGTCACTACCCCAAACGATCACGGGCTGCGACCTAAGCTGGGCATCATGAGCTTGCGCTCGGTTCCTGACCTGTGCTTCCTGGGTCGAATCATTAAATGAAGCCTGGCAGAAGCAACGTCTGCATGCCTTCCGGAAATCCACTTTGTGACTGCTATTCAAAGCTGCACATCCATGGACATGAAGGCGTCCAAACATTCTGATTCCAGTGCGATCATTTCCTTCCATGGTTTCCAACTCCAAGGCATCGCCCGGATACCAAGCTGAATGGTTCTTTGCTGGAATGCGACAGCATTTGACACAGCATACAAAACGTCCCACTTTCTCTTTGAACTGCAACCCATTCCTAACAGCTTGACAATGCACTCGATGAAAAACTGCACTGTTTGGCAGGCCATAGAAATAGGTCTCCGATTCATCTTGTACCCATTCGGTAGACGTCTCAGGACGTTCATCCAGCTCTTGATCCACAGGCTCCTGATTGGGTGTCTCACCCTCAAATCCGAACACTTCCTCTTCCTCCAAATCACCAGCAGGTCTCTTCAAGACCCTCTGCATTCCAAGTACGGCAAAAATGCCACTCAGAAAACCACACACGTAAGAGATAGAGAGGATAGTCTCGAAAATACCCATACTGCTGAAGATCTTTGAGCCCGTAACTAGAAAAGGTAGAGCCTTGTTTTGAGTCTCTCTCAAATGGACTCCAACCAAGGTTCTGCATAGATGCACTTCAAACGGTTCACCCCCAGTCCAGGGGTCTTTCTCAAGCAAAACTTGAAACACAAAAAAACTTTCAGGGACATCCACCTCCCTGAAACACGTGTTGAGCAACCTCTGCAGTAGTGAGGGCTCTCAGACAGAGCGCAATGCCCCAAACAACTTTTTAGGACAGAGTTTAACCAAGCTCTGGGGCATTCTTCTCATAGGCCAACTTAAATAGACCATAAAGATCACTTCCAAAAAATCTGCAAATGTCGTTCAGCAAGATCTAAGCTGGCCGCGACATTAATTCGGCTTGTTCACATTACGTGACCACTGAAAAGTTCAAATGAATCCTATCAAAGTGCTTCGCAGTTTGTTCAAGTCATCTGAACGGCAAAACTTCAGACACAACATATCTAGATAGACCCTTTGGGTAAACGCCTAGAGCATGTAGCCTCTGATAGTTGAGCGGTAGGTGAATGCCATTACATTGACACCGTCTTGAGCGTATCGGTACACTACATGCAATGCGATACGTGTGTAGGGCCTCAACGGTCCTGGGGGGGCAGAACGCACAACGATCCAATCTGCATACATACTGAGCATGTTGCGCCATGAAGGCTCGAACTTCCTCTGTGTTCCAATAGCTGCATGAATTCGAGAGCTCTAGAAAAGACACAGTGCAATCTTTCAACACTTGACATCCTGATTGTAACAGAACAATGAATTCATTCCAATTTCTTGTGACACGTTCTTCACGACCTACTGGGCTCACAGCTTGCATAGGTGATCCTCCAGTGCATGGGGTGAGAGCCAACCTACAATGGTCAATCCTGAAATCTGCATGAGGCTTCTTTCACAAGCTGATTGAAAAAGGAAACCGATTCAGGAAGTCTAAACTTGCGTTCAGTCGACTGCACAACATAACATCTGAAACCTAGAACTGTTCTTTTGCGCAAAGGACGAAAACCATCTTCAGTGCACAACTCCAAGATCAAAATCTGAGGGTCGAACTCCTGCATATCATGAATGATCTCCCGTACGGGGTGATGAAAAGCGAACAAACTCGAAAGAGGTTCTGTCTTTGGTTTCTGATTTCCAGGTTTCACAGGTTCTACTTGCCAATGTTCAGGAGGCGACGAAACACGAATTCCAAGCATATCACGAAATCTCTCAAACTTCTCGCGGCTCAAACATTTCGTGAGAAAATCAGCAAGTTGTTCTTCCGTCGAAACCCATTTTGGAACCAAAATTCCAAAACTGGAAAGACTTTGCAAAAAAGCAACCCCTATACCCAAATGTCGAACCCTTCTTGAAAAGCCATCGCCAATCAAGACTTGGTATGCGGCCATCGAATCAGTGATTAACTCGAAAGTTACAGTGTCATCCAGGGCTTCAACATCTCGATCTAAAAACTCTTGAATGTTTCGAAATGATCGGTTTGCATCAGTCTCCAAAAACTGAAACAACTTGCATAGGGAAAACGTTTCTTGTGCGGCAACAGTCATCGCAATGAGGTCTGCTTCGCAACTACTTAGGCTTTTGCTTGTCTGTTGACGGCTCGCGCGCTTGATCACACAACCATGCCAGCACACAACAAAGCCATTGACACTACGCGCGCTCCAACTAGCATCACAAAATGCGCGAACGCCCACGCTAGTGTCCCATACAAACTCCTGAAACAGGTGAAGGCACGACTTGGCAAATCGAAGAACCTTGTGTAGCGCGCGTTCGTGAGCAACTGTCGGTTTCTGTTGCCCTGTCGAAAGCAACGATGTATACCTCAAGAAGTCAGGACGCGATTGTGTCCACCAAGCCAATCTTCCAAGGTCGGATCGATACTTGTTTGCCTTCTTTTCTGAAAGAGCAGCGCTATCTTCATACGACATTGGTTCACCCAGGGCGTCCAAGTTGGGCGGCGTGTCCGTTGCCGACAAATCCTGTGTGAGCTCTTGGAGATATGGAGTGGGAACACGCACACGCAGAATCAAATCTTCTGTCCGAGAGATTTCACGCCCAAGAAAATGGAGAACTCCAACACTTTGAGGAGGAATACAACCGGTCACTTTGACCTTCTCAACCTTGCGCCTGAGCATCTTCTGGACACATTGAGGTGCTCGAGGATCCGGAGATACAACCAAAAGGTCATCCACATAGCAAATGAGGGCCATGAACACGCTGATCTCCCCATCGTTGAAGATACCCTTGAACACCGTAGATTCGGTGGGACACACCTGGAGATTATGCGCAGTCGCTTCCTCACAGACCATGTCAAGCCATGCACGGCTAGCACTCCGAAGTCCATTGAGCGCTCGGCTCAAGTCAGCAAAAACAGGAGCGTATTCAGTTGGGCTCCATGAAACGTCCGGGGGAAGACGAACCAGCACGCGTTCTCCACGAGGTAATCGCGAATGAAGGAAAGCGTCACTAACATCTAGAGTCGCAATACCCATTTTTGGTTGTGAACCCATCGCTAACAAGGCCCGAACCGCTTCTCCCGAGGGAGTGGCCGAGGATAGTCCCAACTTCCCAGCGGAAGGGGCACCGCTTGCTACTTGTTGCACGACAACGCGCATGCGCACTCCCAACTCTTTCTTGCTTTCATCATTCATTTTCTTCCAGTTGAATTTCTTTCGGGTTGATGACCCAACGCATTGGGATGATTTTGAGATGCAACTGCTTTGCCAAAGCTTTTGCTTCCTTTTCTTTCAACAATTTGCCAAAATTCACTGAATTGAGCTGCCATCAACTGCTTTCTGCGCACTGAGATCGGCACCTTCTTCCGATGTGACCCACGAAGGATGGACCAAATGCACAATTTCACCGCACAAGGTATATGGTTTGGTCTGAATCGTTTGTCCGATCTTTGGCAAATACAATGGACACAATGCTGCACTATCACACGAAAGCTCAGAAGCAAAATCTGATTCACCAAAGAAATGCATTCTTCACACAACTCATGCACAGTGCTCTGAGGATCAAACCGATCGAGTTCCATATGGTCACCATCATTAACATCAGGCATCGGTGCATCAGTAGGCGCATAACTAGGCGAACTAGGGACACTACCTGCATCCATAGGCATGGGATCGGTGTCAGGCATCTTGGGCACAGCATGATCGTCCGGCATTGGGATTAGATTACATCATCATCCAAGGGCCGCTTCGGGGGCATCTTTCGATGATAGCGTTCACCACCAGTGGGATGAGACGACGAATCAACGGGAAACGAAGGAATGGCTGATGGTGATGAAGACTCAACACGTTGACGCTCTCGATGAAAGTCTTGCTCTTGCTTCATTAGCCAATCTTGATAACGCTTCTTACAAGCTACATTGTGCTTTCGTTTCCCAAACCGCGGCCCCCCATGACACCCATGACAGCCACCCGTCTTGCCGTGCACTCGCAACCAATCAGCAGGTGGTCCTGTTTTGTTCATTACTGGTGGCGAGGGGACAACTTTCACAGGATGATCTAACCGCGGAACATAGGCACTCGAAACAGCATGCAAAATTTCTGGGCACACCCTACTATCAAAAAGCAGGCGATTCATAGCACGAACTGATTTTGCTGTGAAGACGTTAATCTCTAAAGCTCCATCCCTTCCAACACATTCCGCAGAAACTTTGATTCCCTGTTCCCCATTTTCCGCACCCAAAAAGGCACCAATGACCCAGCGACTATTGGCAGGGCTGGTCACAGATTCAGAGCACCAAACAATGAACGAGTAGGACGAGACCGCTTGTTACCTGTAAGAATCTCATGGGCAGTCAGCTCACCACCATGTGGTCGCTTAAACTGGTTGATCGTCCAACTCAAATAGCCAAACACATAGTGCATTGCTATCTCCGTGAACTGAATGTCCAAACCATGACTCTGAAGTTGCAATCTCAAAACTGCCATGTGTTCTTTGAACACCCTATTGAATCTCTCTGCAAGTCCAATCGTTTCATGGCTCTGAGGGCCGGCCTTCTCCACAACGCAATTGGTCGACCTGAACAACCTTGCTAACGAGTTGTCATCATCCGTTTTCACCAAAACTTTGCATTGAGCCATGTCAGATGAAAACCCAACAGACTGAATGAACTTCTTGATTCCATTTGCCGTCTTGTCAGTGTTCATTCCACAATGCACAAATGTAACTGCATTGGACATAGGTTCCACAATGGTCAAAAACTTCATGTTGGACCCATTGGGCAATGGATAGTACCCAAAATCCGCAACCAACTCGCAAGTTTCCGTCAAGTCAACATGGCGTTTGCGATGATGATGGATACCTCTAGCTGCTTTGCAAATGTCACAACTTGGATGGTACACTGCATGGCCTTCAAGCCTATGTTTGAAGAGCGACTTCTCCAGACGAGCACCCAACCTATCAGGTGCACTTTGAGGTTCCTTTGATTCCTCAATACTGTCAGGCAAATCGAATCCAGGAGCGTCAATGTCCCCGTCTGGCAGGGGCACATCATCCGCAACAGGTTCAACATCTCCAATCACACTAGGTACAACATACCCCTTTTCACCCACACACTCCAACGCGGGAAACTTGCCCAAACCCTCAAAGCAAACAGCACAAGTCCCTTCATCCTGTGAGTTCAAAGCCGACAAGGTAACTTGGACATCTGTGGGCAGACACTCAACAAAACGGCAAGCAGTACTCAGAACAGGACTCGAACTTTGAAGTGAGACATCGATTTCCATACTATCATCTGACGCATTGCGTTTGTTTGGTTTCAATGCAGGACTTCTTGGCATCTTGTTTCGTTTCACTGAGATGGACGCCGTAAGCCAAGGACAGTTTCCTCAAATCTCAGGATAGAACTGAACGCTCCCAAACGAAACAAAGTATCCTTCTTCTGACATCACAACTTCAAAACCTTGCTTTGCCATCTGCATGACTGAAATCAAATTGCGCTGCACATCTGAAAACAAACACCTAAGCTCAAAGCTTTTCTTCAACGTGCGATTCGTTTGAGTATCAAACACCAAAAACCATGCTTCAATGAAAACTTCTTCACTCACCTCAACGGTATCACCGTTTGCCGTGGAGAAACGCAAAGGAACAGGCAACGTACGACGATGCAAACACTTGTACAAAGGCAAATGCTGCGGATTCAAAACACTCTTCGAGGCACCAGAATCGAGAAGCCACAACGACCCTTCCTTTTGATCTCCCCACAACTCATGGGCAGAACCGTTTGAAGTCAAATCAAAATCAACTTTCTTCCTACCGCTAAACGGTCGTGGTGCAACTTGGCACTGTGTATTGGGCTCATTTTGGATCCAAGAATCAACTGACGTGGACAAAGAGGGAGAACAACTGGCAAACAACGGACAGAGTCGTTCTGACTTAGTCGAAGGATTCGCTTCTGGCTCCGACTCACTTTGGCGCTCCCAGTAGTCGCCATCAGCACTCCAAACCTCACTGCCTTCTGTTCCCTCATCTTCACTCCATTCAGCTGCACGCTTACCCTTTCCTGGACCTTTCTTGCCTCCTTTGGACTTTCCTTTGCCCTTCGCCTTTCCCTTCCCTGACTTCCCATCACCTTTCTGGCCTCCGTTCCCCTTGCCCTTTGGATGGGCACTTCCAGACTGATCACCTTTGGACTTCCCCTTCTCTCCTGCCTTCCCATCACCTTTGGCACCTGGCGCAAAGTTCTCCGGCTTGACTCGACAATCCTTGGCCTGGTGTCCTGGACGATTACAACGCCAACAACGACCTTTGCCTGAATCCTCATGCTTGCGCGCACCTTCATTGGCGAATTCGTTCAACGACAAACCTGAAGTACGCTGGGCGTGTGGCGCATTCAAAACCGTCTTTTAACAAAAGGTGAAGCAAGCCTTCTTAGCACCATCATACGTCTCTGGGGCATTGAGTTGAACGTAAAGCTTACATTCACCACTGAGATTCCTGATCAACAGCTGGTACAAATCAGCGTCCTGAAGGTCCAAATCACTCACGGACGAACTCGGTCCATTGTATGTCTGCAAAATCTGGCGGTAACAAACAATCTCAGCCTCTAGCCTACGAAGATTGTCAACCAACGAAACATCCTTCAAAAAGGAAAATTCCAAAACCGCATTCCTAAAAGTGATGATCTCTGGCCTACTCTTGACGCAAAGCTCGAGACGAAGCCGTCTGAGCAACTCATACCCTGAAGCTTGGTTCTGGCTTTCTGCTTCATACAAACGAACAAGGATGTCAAATCTAGAATTCTTGCTGGTCATAGATTGCTTGATCAGATAGAACAAACGATGACTTCGTTGCAGTTGTTCCGGGGAAAGCATGGAATCCAAAAGTGGCGTATTCCTCTGTAACGCTTCACGGATTTCTCCCTGATACCGGGGATCCAACAAGGACACCCACGCAGTCAAATTCTCACACTAGACTCGTCGAAAGCCTATGATCCTGCCATCCAACGCTCGCATACCCTCATCACGACTGGGTGGAGCCGGGGGTGGAGGAACCGAACTCGAAGCTCGAAAGGCTAGGCCAGGAGGATGATGAGGTGACGGGTCACCACCAAACACACCTTGTTGCGCTGCTGAAGTCTCGGGGCAAAGGTAGAGGTGGTGAGGCGTTCTGACGCGAAACCAACTGTTGCAACAACAGCTGCTGCTGAGTCACCAGGGCCTGCAAAACAGCAATCAACGCGGGATCTGAACTCGTAGCGGTGGGGGCACCACCAACAACACCAACGTCACCTTGAGGAACTGGGGCACCACCAGGAGCACCTTGAGGAACTGCACCGCCAACAGGGGCACCACCGACAGCACCTGGAGGAACTGCACCGCCAACAGGGACCGTCCCGGAGCTAGCGCCACCACTGGTTGCACTGCAGGGCGTCAGGTTCACATGCGCTGGCAGCGTGCCAGGGTCACTTGGGAACAATCCCTCTCCCAACGACGTGGCAGGCGTCGTCCCCCAAATGTTGGAAAAGTCAAACTGCACTGGTGGGTCTCGAAGCAACTCATCACTTGACTCAAACTCGTCAGCCATGGCAGCAGTGGGACTACAACAAATGGCTCGCGTCTGCCCCTCAAAGGGGCTCCGCTACCATCTAGAACGCCGAAACCCCAAGTTTCAAGGTCAAGGCACTTCTATATCAATAATTCCTTCAAAGTATTCTCTTTCAAATGCTTTTTCTTGAGCCAAGTTGAGTCATATCAATTCACTTCTGTACACTTCTCTGGCTCCACTAGTGGCAACTCGTGCTCACAAAACGTCGTGACAAAAGCAACGTGAGCTGCTTAAAGGTCAAAAATTCAAACATCTGACTCTTCAAGCTGCAACTGCATGTACAATTCGTTCATTTACAAATGTAAAATGTTGAATTCACAAAACTCTCAGAACAGCGAGCTCACCAAACTTCTCGACATTCTCGCGAAGGAGAAATACGAAGAAAGTATATATCGAGGATGCGATTTCAATCATATTCCTAAGCCACGCGCAGGGATATACACACATACTCGTATGAACGTGGTACGAATTGCAAACTTGCCGGAATGCACAAACTCCACGTGAGAACAATTCGAAATGCGTCAAAGCCTTTAACCAACACGAATGCAGCTTACGCTGACACACGGGGATCTCTCTGGAGGTCTGTTGTCGACAATGTGCACATCACACTTGTGTCAAGTGTTACGCTCAAATACTTAGCGCAATCAATTCGTCGTGCACACGAACGTCTACAGGCATTACTGCGAACATTCGGCAACGAATGTGAGTTCACGGGACATCGAACACACGAACCCAGAACACGCAAAGGTGGGCATAAACATTGTGTACAGGCAGTCGTCTAATTCACAATGAACACGCAATCCGAGCTCTGCGAAGGAATGCAATCTCCAACGCGGTTGGTTACACGACACTGGGTCAACGACCATAGCCAAAACAACAAGCACACTACACACATAAGGAATTCGAATCTTGCATTCTCAAATTACCGCTTGGCGAACTTATAGTTCTCAAGTCTGCTGTTCATGCACTGTTGCACAGGTATGTGCACAAAGCAATGCTCCAAACACCTTCACGCAGGAAAGGGCTTTACAGACGCTATGCCTGAAGGAGTTCCAAAGGGTGGGGTGGGTGAGGGAGGTGAGGTGAGGGCGGTGAGGTGAGTGAGGTGAGGTGAGTGAGGTGAGGTGAGGGAGGTGAGGTGAGGGAGGTGAGGTGAGGTGAGTGAGGTGAGGTGAGGTGAGGTGAGTGAGGTGAGGTGAGGTGAGGTGAGTGCATGAGGTGAGGGAGTGGGTGAGTGAGTGAGGTGAGTGAGTGAGGTGAGTGAGTGAGGTGAGTGAGTGAGGTGAGTGAGGGAGTGAGTGAGTGAGGTGAGTGAGTGAGGTGAGTGAGTGAGGTGAGTGAGTGAGGTGAGTGACGTGAG
Organism: Porites rus; assembly: GCA_964035705.1. Lineage (NCBI taxonomy): Eukaryota > Metazoa > Cnidaria > Anthozoa > Scleractinia > Poritidae > Porites > Porites rus. Next base: position 22,546 of record CAXIVM010000157.1, read on the forward strand.
TGAGGTGAGGCGACGGTGACGGTGACGGTGACGGCGATGGTGACGTTGACGGTGAGGTGAGGTGAGAGTGAGTGAGTGTGAGTGCGAGTGGGAGTGAGTGAATGTGAGTGTGAGAAGTGTGTGAATGAGTGAGGGTGAGAGTGAGAGTGAGAGAGTGAGAGTGAGCATCTGAGTGCGCCTGCCACTTCGAGGTTCACCAAGCGCCGCGCACGCCACGAAATTTGCACTTCGAGGTTCACGCGCTGTGCCTGCCACGAAATCTCCACATCGAGGTTCACCAAGCGCTGTGCCTGCCACGAAATCTGCATTTCGAGGTTCACCAAGCGCTGCACCTGCCACGAAATCCACACCTCGAGGTTCACAAAGTGTTACATTTTCCACGAAATCTGCACTTCGAGGCTACAAAGGTTGCACCTGTCACGAAATCTGCACGTCGAGGCTCACAAAGCGGTGTACCTGCCACGAACTTTGCACGTCGAGGTTCTCCAAGGAACTCTCCACTTCGAGGCTCACCAAGTGCTGCGCCTGCCACGAAATCTGCACGTCGAGGTTCACTAAGCGCTGCACCTGTGACGAAATCTGCGCTTCGAGGTTCAGCAAGCGCTGTGCCTGCCACGAAATCTGCACTTCGAGGTTCACCAAGTGCTGCGCCTGCCACGAAATCTGCACTGCGAGGTTCACCAAGTGCTGCACCTGCCACGAAATCTGCACTTCGAGGCTTGCAAGCGCTGCGCTTGCCACGAAATCTGCACATTGAGGGTCACAGAGTGCTGCCTGCCACGAAATCTGCAAACGAGCCACATGTCCAAAAGTCACAGTTCACTGCACCTGTCACGCCACGAAAACTGCATTTCAAAATCAAACACCTCCGATCCGGTTTCCCTTGTGCCTGCCACGAAAAGTGATCACCAGGTGCAAAAAAGCGCACGGCGCCACAACGAGAGCGCAGAGCACCCGCCGCGGACACCCAGATTCAGCAGCCCTGCGCAGTCGAAGTGCACATTGACGATGTCGAGAGGCATGAATGTACTGTAAATAGCAGCGAGTTAGCCGGACACGGCCGCGCGGAACAGCGATCTAAGCACACCTGCTTTTCACCTACCGTAAGAACCCCTAGTGTGTCC
>CAXIVM010000159.1:0-26996 GCA_964035705.1 Porites rus
AGCACGCGACAACAAGAAGTCAAGAATCATTCCTCGTCACCTCCAGTTGGCTGTGCGAAATGACGAAGAATTAAACAAACTCCTTGCCGGTGTCACCATCGCTCAAGGCGGTGTTCTTCCCAACATTCAGGCAGTATTACTACCTAAAAAGACAGAGAAGAAACAACACTAAGCGACGGCAACAACCATAAATACAAACGGCTCTTTTAGGAGCCACCAAGTCTAGAATAAAGTCATGACCAATCACGATATAAATTTGTAATCTACCCCCCAAATAGTATTCGCCGTCTCAGTTTGGGATTAATAACTGGATGGATACTTAGCCGCAAATAATTATGTCTCGCGGAAACTTGCTATTTCTACTTGTTTTTGCATGGTTCCATGTTCCTAGTTTTGTTCATAAATGCGTATACCAAAGCATATTTAGCGTTATTTCGGCTATAGCATGTAAGAAAGAAACAACAGCAACCACAACATTGCTTGAAACTGAAACCAGTCTTAGGTCAGTTTAGCTCGGTGTAACATGAATTTAAAGACTGATGTGATTATATCATGAAAGTTGAAATTGCGTTTGCTTTTTATGCAGGTTTCATTCGCGCTGTTTCCAACAGGTTTTTATACGAACTTCGAGGTACATACCAAGCGACAATCGAACAACTTTCTGATCTTTTTAAACGAGTACACAATTCATCGCATTCCTACCAACCGGGAACAAACATTGCTGCTACTACTGAGCTTGAAATATTGTTTTCTTTGCGTCAAAATTACAAGAGATCGTCGTGATTTCATTCAGTACATAAGCTGTTTACGTAAAATAAACAGACACAGTTATAAACCGTCGTCGGTAACGACACAAACCAGCTTGCTCTCTTAATTCTGCGACAACAACAACGTACAGCAACAGTTTATTCACTAACTAAAGACAAAAGCTTTACAGTATTGTACGCCCCGCAAAGAGCTATGAGGCTAATCTAGACGGGAAAAAATAATTTCCCTTTATAAGTAACGACTGCGCTGCTGTAAAGTCACAAAAAAAGAAAAAACTCGCGTGGACGCACCCAGTAAATAAAGCGCTGAATCGATTTCAGGTGTATGTTGTCTTGTTCATATGTGTATAAACCTTCGGCAATGATCGTAATGAAAACAAATTCTCTTATCACGTATTTGGTCAGAGCTTTTCATACATTTGTTGGCTCCTAAAAGAGCCGTTGGTTTAAGTGTTGATCAGGGATCACAGTGTATTCTAACCCCCAAAACCGTACAGAGTACGTCCTTGTCGTTTCAGAGCGTATACTACGTCCATGGCTGTAACGGTCTTACGCTTGGCGTGCTCGGTGTAGGTCACGGCATCGCGGATAACGTTCTCAAGGAAAACTTTCAGAACACCGCGTGTCTCCTCGTAGATCAGTCCAGAAATTCGCTTTACACCCCCACGGCGAGCGAGACGACGGATCGCTGGCTTGGTAATTCCTTGGATATTATCGCGTAGAATCTTACGATGACGCTTAGCACCACCTTTGCCCAAGCCTTTACCTCCTTTGCCGCGACCGGACATTCTCGGTTGTCTGAATTATCGTCAAGGTTTAAAAAGGGACAGGTCTCGTACTATGTTAAATCACTGCAGAACAGAAATTGCTTTTCAATCTATACCCTTCAATCTGACCTCTCGGGAAACATTATTTCTTGTGTTTACATAGATTTGTTCTTAGTAAAAGGACAACAAAAGAATATTATAATTTTCTTTCGCCCCACTGTCTATTGTAAGGCATGCAAATCAAAGCAGGGTGTCTCCGAAGCCGAACCAATCAGAAATACATAAATTCTTAAATATCCAATCGGCTTGCGACAGCCTCCTGATAAATCGCGGCCATAAAAATTGCCAAGCTTTCACATAGAGCCTTTAATCTTCTGAACATCAGTTTCACAGTCATGGCCCGAACCAAGCAAACAGCGAGAAAGTCCACCGGAGGAAAAGCGCCTCGTAAACAGCTGGCTACTAAGGCAGCTCGAAAGAGCGCTCCTGCTACTGGTGGCGTGAAAAAACCGCACCGTTACAGGCCAGGAACAGTGGCCCTCAGAGAGATCCGTCGTTATCAGAAGTCCACCGAGTTGCTGATTCGCAAGTTACCGTTTCAGCGTCTTGTTCGAGAAATCGCTCAGGATTTCAAGACCGACTTGCGCTTTCAAAGCTCAGCCGTGCTGGCTCTTCAAGAGGCTAGCGAAGCCTACCTGGTCGGTCTTTTCGAGGACACCAACCTTTGCGCCATTCACGCTAAACGTGTCACCATCATGCCTAAAGATATCCAGTTGGCTCGTAGGATCCGGGGCGAACGTGCATAACAGCTCAGCTCGGTTCTGACAATCTCACAACACAAACGGCTCCTTTAGGAGCCACCACCTGACAATAAAAGTTAATGGCCAATAAACTACTTCTTACCTTGTCTCTACTTGTTTCTTTTTTAGTTACTAGTGAAATGAGACAGACATAATTCTCATACTCTACGCCGTTACAGGTTTTTCGCGATAATACACACAACACAAGTGCTGCACAGGACACAGTAGAGTACTAGTATCTCTAAGCTTACCAAAAAATTAGTGATTGCGCCCAACATCTCCTTATTCGTTCAGTTAATCTCTCTGCCTGTCTTCCTAAGTTGACGTTTACAATCCATCTCATTTTCAAAGAACTTAGCAAACGTCTTAGAGGTTACAGATCTATCGCGATCAGTAGTAACTGATCCCTCTGCGGTCCGCTATAACAACTTAAGAAAAGAGTTGCGCAAGTAACCAACATTAGCTATCGCTGTGGAGACAATAACGAGACATGTCTGCCAAAAGCACCCAGAAGAAAGCTTCTAAACAGCCGGCCGAACACCCTAAGTATGCAGAAATGATCATACAAGCCCTTCACGCCCTGAAAGATCGTAATGGTTCCTCGCGTCAGGCTGTCGACAAGTACGTTAAGAACCATTTCAAAGTGGGAGACAAAGCAAGTCATTTTATTAAAATGGCTCTTAAGAGAGGCGTGGAGAGTGGTCAATTTATCAACACCAAAGGGTCCGGAGCTTCAGGTTCTTTCAAGGTCAACAAAGAAGTACAGAAAGCAAAGGCAACCAAAGACCCGGCGAAGAAGACCAAAACCGCCGATCCAGCCAACAAACCAAAAATAAAGAAGGTCGCCGCGAAAGAAAAGACCGCCCGCAAACCAGCCGAGAAAACCAAGAAATCGCCGGGTAAGAAAGTTTCCAGCAGCAAGAAGAAGACACCTCTCGTGCCAAAGAAGACTGCTACAAAGAAGCCGTTGCCTAAGAAAGCGAAAGAAAGCAAAGCCTCGGTTAAAAAAACAGTCAACAAGAAAGTCAGTGGCAAGTAAAACTCGCCCGCTTATTCAACTACCGGCTCCTTTAGGAGCCACCAAATAAAGTAAAGTCATCACCAATATCACCTCTAGTATGTTGACCTTAGGTCACCGTCACCTATAGCACAGTATTTATTTCTCCTTTGCCGAAACTGATTTCGTTTTTGTTGAGCAGAAGGTTACTTGAACCGCGGCTTAGAGACGCCTTAAAAGAGTAAACAAAAGCCACTCCATAAGATCAGATCAGATCAGATCAGATCAGATAAGATAAATACTTTTTATTCGAAGTGGTCAGTACATGCACCTTAGTCAAGAAACTGGTTATCAGGTATCCGGGTAATGAAAACTACCGTAAACATCAATATTGAATAGTCAGAATCCCTCCCGCTTAACTGATTTGAAGTATTAAAACCCTTACATCCCGGAAAATATATATTTGCAGCCTGGTAAACCGTTCTCTTGTTCTCAAGTGCAGTACCGAAGTGACCTGTTCATGCCTGTAACACTTTTAAGTAACGTTGTTTTACGAATTACGTCAGTTGATTCTCTGGCGTGGTGTAGTGGTCATCGCGCTGGGAAGGAGATCCTGCGGAAACTGTTTGGCTCGGTGCGTGTTGTCACCCAGCAATCGTTTATTTGTTTCTTTTTTTTTCTTCTTTTCTCCTTGCTTACATAAAAATCATCTTTTAAAACCTTTATCTGTTTTTTGTTGTTGTTGTTGTTGTTGTTTTTTTTTTTTATGTAAAAAGTAAAGTTGAACGGGGAAATAGAGGAATGATTTGTTCGTTTTAATGGAGCAAGTGTGCGAGCGAGCGAGTGTCGGGGTTTATAATGACGATTGAAAACTCTAAGAAACCGTGTTGAGTGTTGATCATTGCTTTTTTTGACATTTGGTGGCTCCTAAAAGAGCCGTTGTTTAGATCTGGTATTGAAGAATGGTTTTCACTTGCTACTAGTGTACTTCGTGACGGCCTTGGTACCCTCACTGACTGCGTGCTTTGCGAGTTCTCCTGGAAGGAGCAGTCTGATGGCTGTCTGAATCTCGCGGGAGCTGATAGTGGACTTCTTGTTGTAGTGGGCTAGACGGGAGGATTCTGTAGCAATGCGCTCGAAGATATCGTTCACGAAAGAGTTCATGATACCCATTGCTTTGCTGGAGATTCCGGTGTCAGGATGTACCTGCTTTAACACTTTGTAGATGTAGATCGCATAACTCTCCTTCCGTTTCGATCGCCGTTTTTTCGTACTGTCGCCCGACGTGGATTTTGCCTTACCGCCGCTCTTCTTCTCTCCTTTTTTAGCTGCAATCGGTTTAGGTGCCATGGTAAAGAAAGATATCTCTGCCTTTTCGAAATCGAGTTTGCTAATTCGGGATATCACAGTTTCTATTTATGTTGCCAAATTCAATAGGATCAATTAATATGCGGATCGCAAGTTCTCGTCGGTGATTGGTGTTTTGTTTTTCTCGGTGTAAACAATGGAGCGTGCCGCCAATCGACACAAAGAGAACAATTGCAAGGCTAGAATTTCTTTTTATGAGCCAATGTTAGACTTTTGATTGGTGCAATCTGATCCACGAAACGCAGTCCGCGCGTGATAAATTATGGCGGCCGAAGTTATGTCTTGGAAAACAGTCTCCTGAAACTTAAACTGAAACTTAATATACGAGTTAGTCGACAAAATGACCGGACGAGGAAAAGGTAAAGCCCAGGGCACCAAGTCAAAGACTCGTTCTTCCAGGGCAGGACTACAATTTCCTGTTGGTCGCATCCATCGCCTTCTTCGTAAAGGCAACTACGCTGAACGCGTCGGAGCCGGTGCTCCCGTGTACTTGGCTGCCGTACTTGAGTATCTGAGTGCTGAGATCCTCGAGTTAGCAGGAAACGCAGCACGCGACAACAAGAAGTCAAGAATCATTCCTCGTCACCTCCAGTTGGCTGTGCGAAATGACGAAGAATTAAACAAACTCCTTGCCGGTGTCACCATCGCTCAAGGCGGTGTTCTTCCCAACATTCAGGCAGTATTACTACCTAAAAAGACAGAGAAGAAACAACACTAAGCGACGGCAACAACCATAAATACAAACGGCTCTTTTAGGAGCCACCAAGTCTAGAATAAAGTCATGACCAATCACGATATAAATTTGTAATCTACCCCCCAAATAGTATTCGCCGTCTCAGTTTGGGATTAATAACTGGATGGATACTTAGCCGCAAATAATTATGTCTCGCGGAAACTTGCTATTTCTACTTGTTTTTGCATGGTTCCATGTTCCTAGTTTTGTTCATAAATGCGTATACCAAAGCATATTTAGCGTTATTTCGGCTATAGCATGTAAGAAAGAAACAACAGCAACCACAACATTGCTTGAAACTGAAACCAGTCTTAGGTCAGTTTAGCTCGGTGTAACATGAATTTAAAGACTGATGTGATTATATCATGAAAGTTGAAATTGCGTTTGCTTTTTATGCAGGTTTCATTCGCGCTGTTTCCAACAGGTTTTTATACGAACTTCGAGGTACATACCAAGCGACAATCGAACAACTTTCTGATCTTTTTAAACGAGTACACAATTCATCGCATTCCTAGCAACCGGGAACAAACATTGCTGCTACTACTGAGCTTGAAATATTGTTTTCTTTGCGTCAAAATTACAAGAGATCGTCGTGATTTCATTCAGTACATAAGCTGTTTACGTAAAATAAACAGACACAGTTATAAACCGTCGTCGGTAACGACACAAACCAGCTTGCTCTCTTAATTCTGCGACAACAACAACGTACAGCAACAGTTTATTCACTAACTAAAGACAAAAGCTTTACAGTATTGTACGCCCCGCAAAGAGCTATGAGGCTAATCTAGACGGGAAAAAATAATTTCCCTTTATAAGTAACGACTGCGCTGCTGTAAAGTCACAAAAAAAGAAAAAACTCGCGTGGACGCACCCAGTAAATAAAGCGCTGAATCGATTTCAGGTGTATGTTGTCTTGTTCATATGTGTATAAACCTTCGGCAATGATCGTAATGAAAACAAATTCTCTTATCACGTATTTGGTCAGAGCTTTTCATACATTTGTTGGCTCCTAAAAGAGCCGTTGGTTTAAGTGTTGATCAGGGATCACAGTGTATTCTAACCCCCAAAACCGTACAGAGTACGTCCTTGTCGTTTCAGAGCGTATACTACGTCCATGGCTGTAACGGTCTTACGCTTGGCGTGCTCGCTGGAGTTGGCGGTGGTGTAGGAGATGCGGTCATCCCTGCAGACTTCCCCCCTGCAATCGACAATGCAGGCGCTGCTTCAGACATAGAGGCTTGCCTGCTTGGCCTTGCTGGAGCAGGCTTCCCAGCCTTCGCATCACTCCATTCCTTGATCTCAGCATTACCTTTGTCGATCAAGTCTGGGAAAAGCTTCATTGCCACCACTCGTGCCCACTCTTCACGCTGCACTGACTGCACAAAGCTGAGTGCCTCAACCAGCTTGGCCATTTTCTCACCACAACCACCACCAGCCACAGCGGAAGCAGAAGGCCCCACCCTGGCCAAAGAACTTCGCAAACTTCATGAAATTAACATCGGTGATATTGACAACACGCGCCAAATAACCCTCACTAACCAGCAAAAATTGTTTGGGTATATTCAGGGAACGTAGATGGTGCTTCAGAGTCAGCGTCCGCCTTGAGATCCACTTGCGAAGCCTGCCGGGACAAATCCTCCTGGCCCAGGAGCAAAGTAGGACAGGACCTGCGTCAGGGTGAAAGCCCAAAGCAACGTGAAGCACTAAGCAGCCTAACTCTCGCCAAAAAAACATGAAAACTTCAAACATGTCATCAAGATCTGTCAAGACACTCCAGCCGGTCGAGTTGGGAGTCCTCGAGCTGCAGCCGCCTAGCAGTCTCGTCAGGCACCTGGACAGGGAACACATTTTGAATGCTAAAGAAATGAGCTTGAACTTGAAAAATATACCTTGGTAAGATTTCATAAACGATTATTGGCACCAAGCCTTCGCGCGGTTTGGTGTAGGGACCTTTGCAATCTCAGCACTTAGCTCAGCCTCCAGCGCAGCATCAAAATCTCGAGCAGCTTCTGCACTCGGATCATCATGCTTGAGAACAGGAACCACGACAGGCTCAGGCTGTTCAGGGGCTTCGCACACGACCTCTTTTGTCTCATGCACAGCAACAGAGGCTGGCGGGGTTGGAGACTCCGGATCATCGCCGCCACTGTGGACAGACATCTCAACATCAGTGTCGGCTTCCTCATCATCCAAGTCAAACTCCACCGGCTTCTGCTCAACTTCGGCCGGCTTCGCTGCAGCCGGCTTTTTAGCCGGCTTTGCAGCCGGCTTCGCTGCAGCGGTCGCCTTAGCAGCAGCCTTCGTGGCTGCCTTGTTTGGGTTCTCCACTGCCTGACCGACTTTCTCCTTCTTTTTGGCTGACTCAGTAGTTGAGCTGGAAGGACGCTTCTCCGCACCCTTCTCAAGCTCATCCAAATTCGGCCCAATCATACCAAGCAGGACTTGCTGAGTCTCCTGGTCAGTCAACCCGAAGAAGTCCTTGACCTTGGAGAAATTCTCCCAACTCACCTCAAAGTCTGGGACCGAAGGAGAAGCAGCGGCGCCACTAGCGTTCGAAGGCATCACGTCAAGAGCTGGGTCTTCGACAGGCACTATAACGCAAAACAGGAAAATTTGAAACAAAACGCTGGTTGCGGCAAACCACGCGCAAATCATACCGTGAACATCCGTGAACCCTAAGAGAAAAACTATGAACAGATAGAATTTTTATTTCACGTTTTCACGTTTTTTCATGGCCATTCAGCGGTTTTTCACGTCCATTTGCACACTACTTCACGCTCTAGACTTTCCATCCGTTTCCAAAATGTGTTGTTCCGTGAATTCGTGTTGAACATGTTCAAAAGCAGAAGTACCAGCCAGGGCAGGTTTTCCCCCAAGAAACACAGATTCAAGGCATGGTCCTTGCATAGGCCCACGCTTCTATGGCTTAATTTCTAGAAATGCCAATGTGGCAAAAAAAGCCACTCATCCAAGTGTTGGCCCCTCAGGCCGCGATTTCCCTCATGATGTCTTCCTGAAGGCCGGTCGGAGTAGGCCGATCACGCGTTGAGTGGATCGGATTTGGGAATGCGTGAACATCCAGGGCCCCAGGGTGAATTTGAGGGGGGGAGCCTGAGTGGAAACAAGTTTGAAACAAAAAAGAAAACAACTCGGTGGCAAGGTTCCCATGAACTTGGAATCACCGCATGCTTGCAGTGGAAAAGATAGCGGACCACGTCCATGGTGTTCCCCTGAGCCAGCAAAGCAGGATGGTTGTAGACATGTTTCCACATCTAACTTGTACCTAGGTACAAACAAGTAAAAATTTTCATGCTTGGCAAGCTCAAGCAGCCCGTTCCCACTTGTTTGCCAATGGGAGGCAGAACTTCACGAAGAGCTCACGGTCAGATAGCCCAGGAGGCAATTTGATTTGGACTTTGGGCGCAGGGAGAGGCACCTTACCACATATGCATGTTTTACAATTTGGGGGTTAGGTCTTGTGGTAAGAGCGATGGCATCCAACCTACTAGCCATGGCCTCCAACCTACTATAGTGATGGCCTGCAGCCTACTAGCGATGGCCATTTCTGGTCCTTTGGTCTTCAAACAAGCCACTGCTTGTCTGGTGGTTGCCAACTCAGCAATGAAGAGCCCAAACTCTCTCGTGTAGTGCCTCAATCACACACGAAACCTAGGCTACGAGCTACCATGGTTGGCAACCTCCCAGGTTGGGAGGTCTGGGTCGGTTGGTGAGCGGGCAGGGACTAGTCCTTTAAGAGAGGGGTGAAGTTGCACCAAAATGTTCACAGATCGGTTCAAGGCGCTGTGAATCACGTAGGGCGGATTTGATCCCCACACACCTCCGAACTCCTTTTCTATCAGTGTACTTGATAGTAGTTTGTCCACGGCAGCGCTGCTGTTGTTCACGGCTCATGTACCCTGCTTTGGCACAGATTGCATCCACAAACCCCGAGTCGTTGGAGAACAAGACATGGGGTTTGGGCGTCTCCGCGTTGAAGACCCCCATCCAAAACCTCCCGGAGTAGACCTGGTCAAATACATTCTTCACGCCGGGTGGTACGTAAGTAGCTTCGAGTTGGTAGCGTGCCAAAAACGGAGCCTCTAAAAAGGTGGTGAAGAACAAGACTCAACAAAAACAATAGTTGAAGTGTTTACCAAATGACTTCCGCCACACGTAAAAGTAGCTGGAATTCAGGTAAATCTTCAAAGGATGAACCAGAAGGCTGCTCCAACAGCCATCGTAGGCCCAAAAAGCTGGCCAGCACACAAAGGAGTATGGCCCTTACTGCCAAAACATTTCCTTGATACAAATTCAGACCCTTCATATCCATAAGGCACGAAGACACACCTGCCCGCGGTGTGGCGAGTCCTGGGCCGGTTCATTGGATCACCGCCCCAACAGAAAGAAGATTTCAACATTGCCAAGGGTTCTCCCTTTTTCCACGCATGTCTTGTCTTTTGAACTTTGAACCAAGGTTCATGCGTGAAAAGGATTTACAGCAAGGTGCCAAAACAACCAAAGATCCAGGAACGCATCGAAGAAGCTCATTGATGACTAGCCCAGGGCCAACAACACGATTTGGATGGCTCCATCCACTACCACTGTTTTTGTACCAGGCAGCGCAAAAGCACCTAGTCGTAGAAGATCCCAAACCTGGTTGTGGTCAATGTCAACGGCGGCTCCTTTGAGGCCAGCCTTGGATCAACTGGATTGGAGGAGCGCATCAGCCGTTGGAGGCGAGATACGTGGAGGAAGGGGTGGAGAACTGGCAAGAAGGGCCCATGGTTGCTTGAGGGACTTGAGGGTCTCTTTTTTCCTGGTAGAGCTAAGCGGCTGCTCGAAGAGCTTTCGTTACCTCAGCGCGACCAGCATATAGTTCCAAGAAGTTGCGATCCTTAGCGTGTAGAACTTGGACGAATTCAGAGTCAGCACCCACATCCCCACAAATAGTCCCAACTAAAAAGAAACTTGTGCCAAACCACCACCAAAGGTCAACCGAGTGCGGAATTTTTGAATGCACCGAATAAGCAGGCAAAGCGCAACCAAAATGGTTGGAGCTTGCCCTCGAATCAATGTTGGGATATCCATTTCAGGGCCCCCCAAAAAAATCACACCGGCCCCTTGAGCGCGCAACCCCAATGGCTTGGGCCAAATCTGGAATGAGGAGTGTTCCAAAAAAGGCCAGACCATGAAAGACAATCTTGCGGCAGCACCCTTTTTTCTATTCTCTTGAAGCCTTAAGATGAATAAAGGGTCGCCGCCAAAGATTTCCTTTCACGGTATTGTTTCCACCGACAACATCTCGATTGCGCATGACCAAATTGAACTGGAGATCCCGACTTCCACACGTCCTCAGCTTGTTTTCCCATCACCTTTCCAGCATGGGCTCCCCGCCCAAGCTCGGCGCAGATGCTCCAACGGAGAACACAGCGGTTTGCAGCCATGTTCATTCAAGACCCCTTGGAACCCTCAAGCTTTTTTGCCAAGGGTTCTCCAAACAATCTTTGTTAAGGAACCTACGCTTCTTTAGCTCTGCGAGTGGAACGGGCCCCAAAAGTTCCGCCTTCTCATATGAATCGTCCCACACCGCAATGGCTTCAATATAGCTCAAGCCATCAGCACGTTTCCTTTTCACAAACTCGGTTTTCTTCTTTCCATATTCCCATTTGGGGGCATCCGGTTGATCGAGACACTCAGGCCCCTTTTCCCCAGCTCTCGTTTTGGCAGGGTGTTCCGTTTCTTGATCACTGGCCCCAGGCAAATCGCCCTTCGCATCCTGTTCACCAGCCTCCTCGCGGGCTTTCTGGACAGCAGGAATATATTGAGCATGAAGGGGAAAAGGTTTATGTGGCATAGCCGCTCGACTGCTCAATGCATCCAGAACCTGAGATGAACAAAACTACTCTAATTCACGTGTTTTTTCCCACTTGCCACCAAAAAAATGACAATTTTAATATACATGCAAGCAACATATGGAGAAAGAAGGTGTGGGTTCTGAATCATTTTTCGTGGTTGATTCCCATCCTCATTGCCCATAGCTTCAATCGAAGCTGAAGCTGGGATTTTCTTGGTGGCCTTCAATTGTTGGATCACTGCGTTCACCTTGTCCTTGTCCATGGTTAAAGAGGGTGCCGGTTCATCAGAACGTACTGGCGTGGGGATTTCAGCAACTGACCCTGTTGCTGACGGCGGGAAATTTCCTTTCCCTAACTTCAGGGCCTGGGCATTCTTCAACTGTTCCACCAACCTGCTCACCTTACTGCTGTAGCTAGCTGAACTGGCCGAGCTAGTCGTGAGACTCGAGGGAGAGAAGAAGACACATCACTGCTAGGACCGCTCGCGCTGGTGGATGCCGCTGACAACTCGAGAAGGCCGGCTGGGTCACCGCAGCCGTCACCAAGGTTCTTCGCCTGGGCATGGAACCGGCACTACTTGTAAAAATAGGGAAGACGGGGTGACGGAGACAAACGCGTGAAGAGCACATCTGACTACTATTTCCTTCACGTCAACAACTTGTGCGGTCTCAGTGACCACTCGGGTGGTTTTGTTCGTGTTCGACTTCACATCAGGCCAAACGTGATCCCAACCCCTGACATGAGCTGCCGTCTTCAAATCTGTCAACTTCTTGTGCTTCGAACCCGATGACCGTTTCATCAGCCTCCGCAATCTCGATACCTTGGATTCACAACAGGTATGTTTGGGTGATTGGCATATGACCTCGAGCCATTAAGGCACACTATAGCTGCGCAGCCCAAGAAGAAGAAACAAGTGACCATGACAATACACGATGTGGAGAGTCACCATCTTTGCGATGGCTATGGACATCTTCATGGCCCAATCTTGGACAGCCGGGATTTCACTTACCACACCTGATGGAAAGAGTTTGCATTGGCTGTAGAACTGGAGTATTGCCTTCTGCATGGTGTAGACACTCAAACGAGCTTTCCCACATAGGCCCTCCACCCCAACCAGGATAACCTGCCACCAAAACGGTTAAAGAGGGCATTGGCGAAAAGTAATCACGCATACTCTGCTGGAAAGCCAACATGTTTTTGGACCACGCCTCAGAGTTGGCGATCAGATCTTTCATGGTGCATTTGTGCTTGGTGTGCAAGCGGCCACTATGGTCTACCACCAGAGTCATCCCCACCTCACGCACGAATTGCTACGACTTGTTTTGACAGCTTTTTGTTTACCCGAGTTTACTTTCAACTTGCAATTCAATCTGTGAATCCGGCCCAGCAACATTTCTAAGAGCTTTTGACTTCTTGAAGGCTTCCACCCATGGACCCGGATCCTGCTCAACACAGGGCCCCTCATCAGATTCTCCAGAAGAAAGAGAAGCGTCCGACATCTCTCCAGTGCAAGAAACTGTCGCGAGCAGAACTTGGGTAGGAGCCGAAACTGGCTTCAAACGGCCACACCAATTCTGAGGAAGTTTGTTTGCACTTCACACGGATATACACAAATCCAAAAAGTTCTGGAGCGCACTGCATTTCACACAGATCCTAATTCACCTGAACCCTCAATCAACATCATCGCTGGCAAAGCGATCGCGAGGCTGCGCACCGATCCGTGAGTAGAACGCCTGGCTCGGCGGCTCTGGCGTGGGCACGCATGCTTCCTCTTACATGGAGAAAAAACCTTCTAAACAAGACTTGGTGCAAATTCTTCATTGTTTTGGAGTTAGGGGCGCCATGCATCCCAAAGAATGTGAAGCCGTGAAGCCCAATAGATCACGGATGAAGCCTACCTTGCAGTTAGTGATCAATGCAGGCCACATATGGAAGTCACCGCCGGTGGAATTGAGAATCCTTTGTCCCATTTCTTTGTTCACTCAGTGCAGGGACAATAGTTTTAATAGAGTCCACTGGAATATATAAGAGTTATATGTCTGATATTGACCCTGCCAGTTCAGACACGCGCATCAGCCAACCATTGAATCTCCACGGCGGGAAAGCGAGGCAGTGCGACCATGTGTCCAGTCCAACCCAGTTTGAGGCTTTCACGGCCTGCGAACAGCGTACGAAACAAGGTAGGTTGGTTTTGCGTTGGTTTGTGGATGGGTGCATGTACACAATTTTCTTTTGATTAAACTAGCGCTTTTTAGCTAGGTTGATGATTCACGCAATGAAACCTGCAACCCACTTAACATCTAATGGGAGAACTGGACCAGCATGGCCGGCAGCGTTCTCCTTTCAGGAGTGCCATCAGCTGGACAAAGGCGGTGAAAAGGGCTTCGCTATATACACCTATATGTGGTATATGTTTTTTGTTGGTGAGTTGGTGAACAAGAGTTGCCACTACAACACTTTGGTGAGCAACAGTTGGAACACAAATTATAACTAGAATCAAGCCTAGATTGACACATCGCATGAGTTTGCGAAGTATGCGTGCGTGAACCCTTCTTAACTGACGCGAGACCTGTGATTGAAGCGGCGTTCATGAAGCAAGTGGCCCACCCTCCACAACTCGCGCGAAATCCGAAAACACTCTAGAGCGTCACGAACGCGCGAAGGTTTTGGTGTTGTCTTTTTGTACGTTTCCTTCTTTCTCCCTATCACCACCGATTGTTTTCACAAGTGATCACATCCACAACAGGTGTGCCCATATGGGCCTATCGGAAACATTTTTTTTGCGCTTTACGCTGTTCTTTTGGGTTAGGTCTTATTTGCCCAAAACACATATATGACATTGTTTTTAACGAGGTGAACCTAGAGCCCTGCCCATCTGGCACCAGAGCCAGGCATGCCTAGAACCCACGCTGTTGAGAGTATAAATGACTTGTGAAAAATCCTAACTGTGACCAGAAAAGCTTAGCAAGCTGTTTGGCCACTACACTGTACAGTTGCCACGATTCAGCTGCCACGCCAACGCATGAACTAAAGGCAAATGGGTTTGGGCGGGTGGTTGGGTGGGTGGGAGGGTTTTTTCACGGCCACACCGGATTTCATGGCCATTTCCTTTTTTCACGGCCATTTGGCCAAACGACCATCGATCACGAAATTGGTGATCAAATGGCCCCCCAGGTCTGTCACAGTGGTTCTCCTCTCTCACTCTCGCCACACAAACCAATCTCCTGGTGAGCACTCTCTCCCGCGCAGCTGATCTCTCCTTTTCCCGAAAGCCCGCCTCCATCCGAAGACCTTATTTATCTCCCTCCACGCAGCAAGAAATTTTACATCTCAATAGCAGGACGCTCACTTCCACGGATGTTGCGACCCTCAGACGGCAGATACGTTCCCACGCTGCCCGGGACAAAAAGCGTTGGACCCTACGCCAGTTGGATCTCGACCACCGCTCACCCCCAGCTGAACGCTGGAAAACCATCAAACGAGTTCGCGGCAAATACCAACCCCTCACCCAGTCAGTCTGCTGGCCTTCCGGCCGCCCCAGCAGCGCCGCAGAAACGCCCGAAGTAATGGCGCACCATTTAAAAACCGAAGTTTGGCAGCACACTGCCAGCCCGCCCGCCTCCGTGGCCCCACTGTTCCTCTGTTTAGAAGCGTCATTTGCCACCCTTCACCATGGTTGACATGCATTTTGCCCTCCGCCGCCTCAAGCCCCGTAAAGCCCCTGGCCCTGATCAGGTTAGCGCTGATCTTTACAAGCTCCTCCCTGACGGTGTCAGACGCCTTCTTCTCGAATACTTCAACGCCTGTTTCCTTTCTGCTTCCGCTCCTGACCACTGGAAGCTGGCCCGGGTCGTTATGATCTTCAAGGGCGGAACCAAAAACAGCCGTCTGCGAGTAGATTTGCAAACGCCGCCGGACAGGGAGGGTGGAGTTTGTGAAAACCGGGAAAAGAGATCGGAAAGCGCCAGAGGCCTGGGAATACCGAAAGTTACAATCGGCGAAAGAAGAACCGTTGGCAGAGATAAATGCCCCAAGGTATTTGGCGGAATTGAGTGGGGGGAGCGGCGGGCCAAAAGGCATGTTGCCTGTGCAGTGAGAGCAAGGACCAGGGGCGCTAGGGTCAACGCAAGGAGACAAGTGGATCGGGAGAGTAGAGTGGAGGCAAAGGAGTTGGCACTTATTTGGGTTGAGGAAAAGGCCTCGTTTGCAGGCTTCGTGCTGCAAGGCGTGGAGCAATCGATGAAGGGTGAGCTGCGTACGGGCCATCAAAACAGTGTCGTCTGCATATTCGATGTCAGTGACCGGCGTACGGGCGGAAAAGGTCCAAGGAGTATAGTGATAGAGACTGTCAAAAAGGGAGTAATGTGGGCCTCTTATTAATAACCCCCCCCCCTTGATCAAGTGTGGGCCCCAAATAATGTGATTTCCAGAAAAAATCTTAGAAAATCTTGATTTGAATAGGAAAGGAAAGGAAAGGAAAGGAAAGGACAATGAAAGGAAAGGAAAGGACAATGAAAGGAAAGGAAAGGAAATTGAAAGGACAATGAAAGGAAAGGAAAGGAAAGGAAAGGACAATGAAAGGAAAGGAAAAGACATGAAAGGAACATGAAAGGAAAGGAAATTGAAAGGACAATGAAAGGAAAGGAAACCTAAAGGACTTGTAAAGGAAACCACCAAAAGAACCAGCCAAAAAGTGTTTAGTATTATTTGAGGTCTTGAGTAATTGAAGGTTTGGGCTGCTTGTGGGGGGTGGTCTTTGTGGGTTGATTTCAGGTTGGAAATTGCAATGCCCAAATAAGCTTTTTTTAAAGGAACATGCAGCAGCCAAATCAGAAATCCAGAAAGGATGCCCTTCAATAAAGCTAAAACTGATCAACCAAAAGGACACCTAAAGGACTTGTAAAGGAAACCACCAAAAGAACCAGCCAAAAAGTGTTTAGTACTATTTGAGGTCTTGAGTAATTGAAGGTTTGGGCTACTTGTGGGGGGTAGTCTTTGTGGGTTGATTTCAGGTTGCAAATTGCAATGCCCAAATAAGCAATTTTAAAAGAAACATGCAGCAGCCAAATCAAAATTCCAGAGTAAAGGAAACCACAACATAATCAGGTTTTGGAATCAGCTGAAAGCTCAGAATCAGCTTGGATGAATCGAGGTCTGGAAGCAGCTGAAAATCAAGGTCCAGAAAACATTTAGTACTATTTGAGGGCCATTTACAATTGATTTTTGAAAAGATTTAGTACTATTCACGGGCCATTTACTATTAGGAAGTCAACATTAAACGTCATTCATGAGAACAGACAGGACTAAGACGAACAAGTAAGGGCTGAGTGGGCAGCCTTGGCGGACTCCACGCGATAGTGGGTAGGTGGCGGACGAACCGTGGGAAGTCGCAACAAAGAGTTTACAATCTTGATACAACGCGGAGATAGCATGGACAAAAGGGAGCGGGAGGCCAAGTCGAGTGAGAGAAGCAGCAAGATGGGCGCGACTGATACAATCAAATGCTTGGGACCAATCTAGAAACAAGATGAAAAGAGAGGTCGTGTGTCTTTCAAAGAGCTCAGCCAAACGCCGGATGATAAAGAGGGGTGAGCTGGTGGAGCGGGCTTTGCGAAACCCAAACTGGAGATGACTGATGCGGTCATTGAAATGATAAGCTAGCCGCGCTTGGAGCAGGGCCGCGTAAAGTTTGTAAATAGAATTTGAGAGGCTGGTGGGCCTGTAGGAAGCGGGTAGATTGTCATGGCTATTCTCCTGTATGGATGTGAATCGCAGGTGTACACCCCTGCCCAAATCACGAAATTTAATGCCCTTCATTATAAAGTTCTCCGCCAAATCTTTCAAGTCAAAAGCTCTTATTATCACAGAGTCGTTGCTCCTTCCAGTGAAGAATGTTCTAATGCTTATCTCCTGCAACTAGCCTACGCTCATGCGCCCCGCCTTCTGATTCCCAGTCAACGCATTTCTGTGCAACGTTTACGGTACCTTGGCCACATCCTCCGACATTACGATACCTTAGAGCACCAAATTTCATTCAATCCCTCCCACTCCCTGCGCACGATCTCTTCTCCCTTTCGGCCTGGCCGTCCTAGAGTTCATTGGCAAGAGGTAGCCCTATCCGAAGCCTACCATCGATATCACCATCTGCAACTCCAGCAAGCAGCCGTTCTCTCCACACAAGAAGCGCACCACCCTATTTACGAAACCGCCACTACAGCTACAGTTCAACGATATTTCGGTCCCTCCCTTAATGACTGGCAAGATACCACAAGAATTTGGAATTGTTTGCTACCTGTAGCTCGCAATCGCAATAACTGGGATCAAATTGTATTTCCCCGAAATAGGAGAGTTCACTCGAACACTGCTGACGTGTAGTCCCACTGGCAGCTGCTTTGGACTGCATTTCGCTTGACAAAAAGCGATGCCCTTGTTACTAGCTAGCGATGCCCTGTGAAAACGACGCGGAGAAAATGAAAGAGCATCGTGCGTTTGTTGCAAATTAGCTAATAGCGATGCCCTTGTTACTAGCGATGCCCTGTGAAAACGATGTGGATGCCCTTGTTACTAGCGATGCCCTGTGAAAACGATGTGGAGAAGAAAAGAGCATCGCTTTTTTGTTACAAATTCGCTAATAGCGATGCCCTTGTTACTAGCGATGCCCTGTGAAAACGATGTGGAGAAAAAGAAAGAGCATCGCTTCTTTGTTACAAATTAGCTAATAGCGATGCCCTTGTTACTAGCGATGCCCTGTGAAAACGATGTGGAGAAAAAGAAAGAGCATCGCTTCTTTGTTACAAATTAGCTAATAGCGATGCCCTTGTTACTAGCGATGCCCTGTGAAAAGGATGTGGAGAAAAAGAAAGAACGTCGTTTTTTGTTACAAATTCGCTAATAGCGATGCCCTTGTCAATAGCGATGCCCTGTGAAAACAATGTGAAGAAAAAGAAAAAACATCATTTCTTTGTTACAAATTAGCTAATAGCGATGCCCTTGTTACTGGCGATGCCCTGTGAAAACGATGTGGAAAAAAGGAAACAACATTGCGTTATTGCGCCTAGTAGCGAACATTGCTCCCAGTAGTAAGGCCCGGAGCTACCAGTAGGGTCCTTGCTCCTAGTAGCGATGCCCTTGTTACTTATAGCGATGCCCTTGCTCCTAATAGCGTTCTTGTTAGTGAGGCCAGGAGCTACTAGTAGGGTCCTTGCTCCTAGTAGCGATGCCCTTTGCTCCTGGTAGTTTTTTCTTCTAGTAGTAAGGCCAGGAGCTAATAGCGATGCCCGTGTTACTAATAGCGTTCTTGTTACTAGTAAGGCCAGGAGCTACTAGTAGGGTCCTTGCTCCTAGTAGCGATGCCCTTTGTTACTTGTAGCTTCTTGCTAGAGAAATGGAAAGAAATTGTAAAATAGAGCGAGTTTTCCATTGGCGAGCGACGAATTCGCTTTCGGTCGTTGCCACCCAAAGGTGGAGTGGAAAGCTGATGGCAATCAGAAGACAAGAAGCAAGAATGCTACTACTAAGGCCAGGAGCTACTAGTAGGGTCCTTGCTCCTAGTAGCGATGCCCTTTGCTCCTAGTAGCTATTTGCTCCTAGTAGTAAGGCCAGGAGCTAATAGCGATGCCCTTGCTCCTAATAGCGTTCTTGTTGCTAGTAAGGCCAGGAGCTACTAGTAGGGTCCTTGCTCCTAGTAGCGATGCCCTTTGCTCCTAGTAGCTATTTGCTCCTAGTAGTAAGGCCAGGAGCTAATAACGATGCCCTTGCTCCTTATAGCGTTCTTGTTAGTGAGGCCACGAGCTACTAACTACTAGCAGGGTCCTTGCTCCTAGTAGCGATGCCCTTTGCTCCTAGTAGCTATTTGCTCCTAGTAGTAAGGCCAGGAGCTAATAGCGAGGCCCTTGCTCCTAGTAGCGATGCCCTTTGCTCCTGGTAGCTTTTTGCTCCTAGTAGTATGGCCAGGAGCTAATAGCGATGCCCTTGCTCCTAATAGCGTTCTTGTTAGTGAGGCCAGGAGCTACTAGTAGGGTCCTTGCTCCTAGTAGCGATGCCCTTTGCTCCTAGTAGCTATTTGCTCCTAGTAGTAAGGCCAGGAGCTAATAGCGAGGCCCTTGCTCCTAATAGCGTTCTTGCTACTAGTAAGGCCAGGAGCTACTATTAGGGTCCTTGCTCCTAGTAGCGATGCCCTTTGCTCCTAGTAGCTATTTGCTCCTAGTAGTAAGGCCAGGAGCTAATAGCGAGGCCCTTGCTCCTAATAGCGTTCTTGCTACTAGTAAGGCCAGGAGCTACTAGTAGGGTCCTTGCTCCTAGTAGCGATGCCCTTTGCTCCTAGTAGCTATTTGCTCCTAGTAGTAAGGCCAGGAGCTAATAACGATGCCCTTGCTCCTTATAGCGTTCTTGTTAGTGAGGCCACGAGCTACTAACTACTAGCAGGGTCCTTGCTCCTAGTAGCGATGCCCTTTGCTCCTAGTAGCTATTTGCTCCTAGTAGTAAGGCCAGGAGCTAATAGCGAGGCCCTTGCTCCTAGTAGCGATGCCCTTTGCTCCTGGTAGCTTTTTGCTCCTAGTAGTATGGCCAGGAGCTAATAGCGATGCCCTTGCTCCTAATAGCGTTCTTGTTAGTGAGGCCAGGAGCTACTAGTAGGGTCCTTGCTCCTAGTAGCGATGCCCTTTGCTCCTAGTAGCTATTTGCTCCTAGTAGTAAGGCCAGGAGCTAATAGCGAGGCCCTTGCTCCTAATAGCGTTCTTGCTACTAGTAAGGCCAGGAGCTACTATTAGGGTCCTTGCTCCTAGTAGCGATGCCCTTTGCTCCTAGTAGCTATTTGCTCCTAGTAGTAAGGCCAGGAGCTAATAGCGAGGCCCTTGCTCCTAGTAGCGATGCCCTTTGCTCCTGGTAGCTTTTTGCTCCTAGTAGTATGGCCAGGAGCTAATAGCGATGCCCTTGCTCCTAATAGCGTTCTTGTTAGTGAGGCCAGGAGCTACTAGTAGGGTCCTTGCTCCTAGTAGCGATGCCCTTTGCTCCTAGTAGCTATTTGCTCCTAGTAGTAAGGCCAGGAGCTAATAGCGAGGCCCTTGCTCCTAATAGCGTTCTTGCTACTAGTAAGGCCAGGAGCTACTATTAGGGTCCTTGCTCCTAGTAGCGATGCCCTTTGTTACTAATAGCTTCTTGCTAGAGAAATGGAAAGACACTGAAAATAATACGAGTTTCCATTGGCGAGTGACGAATTCGCTTTCGGTCGTTGCCAACCGAAGGTGAAGTGGAAAGCTGATGGCACTCCGAAGACAAGCAGCAAGAATGCCACTAGTAGTAGTAAGGCCAGGAGCCCCTAGTAGCGTCCTTGCTTCTATTTAGTCGCGATGCCCTTTGCTCCTAGTTGTAAGGCCAGGAGCTAATAGCGATGCCCTTGCTCCTAAGGAGCTACTAGCAGGGTCCTTGCTCCTAGTAGCGATGCCCTCAGCTCTTAGTAGCTATTTGCTCCTAGTAGCAAGGCCAGGAGCTAACTTGTTACCAATAGCGATGCCCTTGCTCCTAATGGCTTTCTTGTTAGTGAAGCCAGGAGGTAGGGTCCTTGCTCCTAGTAGCGATGCCCGTTGCTCCTAGTAGCTATTTGCTCCTAGTAGTAAGGCCAGGAGCTAATAGCGATGCCCTTGCTCCTAGTAGCGATGCCCTTTGCTCCTAGTAGCTATTTGCTCCTAGTAGTAAAGCCAGGAGCTAATAACGATGCCCTTGCTCCTTATAGCGTTCTTGTTTCTAGTAATGCCAGGAGCTACTAGTAGGGTCCTTGCTCCTAGTAGCGATGCCCTTTGCTCCTAGTAGCTATTTGCTCCTAGTAGTAAGGCCAGGAGCTCATAGCGAGGCCCTTGCTCCTAATAGCGTTCTTGTTAGTGAGGCCAGGAGCTTCTAGTAGGGTCCTTGCTCCTAGTAGCGATGCCCTTTGCTCCTGGTAGCTTTTTGCTCCTAGTAGTATGGCCAGGAGCTAATAGCGATGCCCTTGCTCCTAATAGCGTTCTTGTTAGTGAGGCCAGGAGCTACTAGTAGGGTCCTTGCTCCTAGTAGCGATGCCCTTTGCTCCTAGTAGCTATTTGCTCCTAGTAGTAAGGCCAGGAGCTAATAGCGAGGCCCTTGCTCCTAATAGCGTTCTTGCTACTAGTAAGGCCAGGAGCTACTATTAGGGTCCTTGCTCCTTGTAGCGATGCCCTTTGTTACTAATAGCTTCTTGCTAGAGAAATGGAAAGACACTGAAAATAATACGAGTTTCCATTGGCGAGTGACGAATTCGCTTTCGGTCGTTGCCAACCGAAGGTGAAGTGGAAAGCTGATGGCACTCCGAAGACAAGCAGCAAGAATGCCACTAGTAGTAGTAAGGCCAGGAGCCCCTAGTAGCGTCCTTGCTTCTATTTAGTCGCGATGCCCTTTGCTCCTAGTTGTAAGGCCAGGAGCTAATAGCGATGCCCTTGCTCCTAAGGAGCTACTAGCAGGGTCCTTGCTCCTAGTAGCGATGCCCTTAGCTCTTAGTAGCTATTTGCTCCTAGTAGCAAGGCCAGGAGCTAACTTGTTACCAATAGCGATGCCCTTGCTCCTAATGGCTTTCTTGTTAGTGAAGCCAGGAGGTAGGGTCCTTGCTCCTAGTAGCGATGCCCGTTGCTCCTAGTAGCTATTTGCTCCTAGTAGTAAGGCCAGGAGCAAATAGCAATGCCCTTGTTACCAATAGTGATGCCCTTGCTCCTAATAGCGCTCTTGTTAGTGAGTTCAGGAGCTACTAGTAGGGTCCTTGCTCCTAGTAGTAGGGCCAGGAGCTAATAGCGATGCCCTTGTTACTAATAGCGATGCCCTTGCTCCTAATAGCGTTCTTGTTAGTGAGGCCAGGAGCTACTAGTAGGGTCCTTGCTCCTAGTAGCGATGCCCTTTGCTCCTAGTAGCTATTTGCTTCTAGTAGTATGGCCAGGAGCTAATAGCGATGCCCTTGTTACCAATAGCGATGCCCTTGCTCCTAATAGCGTTCTTGTTAGTGAGGCCAGGAGCTACTAGTAGGGTCCTTGCTCCTAGTAGCAATGCCCTTTGTTACTAATAGCTTCTTGCTAGAGAAATGGAAAGATATGGAAAAAGTAGTTTTCCATTGGCGAGTGACGAATTCGCTTGAAGGTGGAGTGGAAAGCTGATGGCAATCAGAAGACAAGAACTTTGTATTCACCCAAGACAACACAGGGATCCAAACACACGGACAATCAAAGAAGAACCAGGACTTCTCATGCTTTCACTGAGCCGAGCTCATCAACACCAGCTTCGCAGATGCCTCCTGACTTTCCGATTGACCATGTGGCACCATCAGAGACGCCTGGCGCGAGAAGAAACTCATCAACACCAGCTTCGCAGATGCCTCCTGACTTTCCGATTGACCATGTGGCACCATCAGAGACGCCTGGCGCGAGAAGAAACTCATCAACACCAGCTTCGCAGACATTGCCAGACCATGGAAAGTTTATTGACATCGTAATCGGTATGAATGAGACGCAGTCAGTGATCCGCTTCAAGAACCCTGAAGAGATTCTGATTGAAAGCAATTTGCAGAATCCTGAAGCGTCCTTTCGCCGCTCGGCCACGGTCGATCGATCGGTTTCGATTCGCATCGTTTTTTGTGTTTTTCGAAAGCGGGTTTGTTTTGGCGCGGAGCCACTCGCGCGATGCCACGCTCTGAAGGCGAAGCCTCTTCCGCAGTGCTTGCTTTCTTTTATGAAGAACCCCAGCTCCATGAGGCTCCCAAATTTTTTCCAATGGTTCTCAGCTTCGAAGGAGATGTTTCAGGACATGTTACCGTGACGTGATTCCATGCTGCCTGAGAAAGTGTCGTGGATGGCAAAATGCTAGCGGGAACCATAAACGGTGTGCGCGTGTGTGACTTGGCCATCCATTTTGGCTCCTTTTGTCTGACCCTCAAGGGTGGGGGGATAGACATGGACGGCCATGCACGGATGGAACAGCATCCAGGATGCCACTATGGGCGGGCTAGAGCTGGGTCTGAGATGCGTCACCATTTCACTCCGACAGAGTCGCTTGAACAGGCTTTGGGTGAGGCCAGAAGATCGCACCTGAAGTGGAAAAGGCCCGGTGGAGTTTGATTGCAGCTCGTGTTCAGTATGGTGGCATGTCAAATGTTTGCAACGCGTGGGGTTGTTGGGCGCAGCGCAGAGCATACACGTGGCAGCAGTGTGAAACTCAAGTTGAGGATGAATCAAACTTTTGATCAGGATTGCGATTCTGAATTGAGATTTTGTCCTCCGCAACCTTGCAGAAGATGAGAGCAAATTTTGTCACAAGCAAAGGAGATAACCCGTTGACGCTCAATTGACGTGTCTGCGCCACAAGATCCAGAGTGGGCAGGCCCTCAGTATGGTTCCACACGGAGCCTAGTTCAGGGCTTGATCGCTATGCCTCAGAATTATCTCCGTCCAGCCGGAGGAGGCGAGGGGCCGCCATGCCATCCACCCCTTGCGGAGGTCTGGGGGGCCACGCTCTGCGCCATGAACTCGGCGGAGGCAGCGCCAGCTCGTCCGTGAGGCCCGAATTTCGAAGACTGTCACCAAAGAAGAAGTCCTGATAAAGGACGCGCTCTGCTTCAAATCCAAGGCTGGCGTCAAGATTTGCTGTACGTAAGCCAGGGCAGCCGGTGGGCGCAGCAACGACACATGTGACAAAGGATTGCTCACGGTTGTGACTGGCATCGTCGTTCGCACAAGTCCATAATAACGGTCCTCACAACCCGGATGGAGAGCTGAGGGCAAGGGCCGGAAGGACCAGAGCAACCCTGAGCATCGCTTTTTGATTAGAATCAATCTGCTTGATTTTAGGGGTTGGCAAATCAATGGGATCAAACACCAGGATAGTTGTCTATACCTATTTTTCTTATTTATAGTTGTCTATTCATTTAACACCAGGATACCAAGTTTTGCTTACTCCCCACCAGTTCCCAGTTCTGACTGCCACACCTTTGCCTTCTCCAGGCCCATCTATAAATTAAAAATATTTACATTATATATTTTCTTATTTATCTTATTTTTTTAATAATTTTTCTTTTAAAAATTCCATCCAGAGGGGCTTGTGCCCTCTCAGGTTTTGCCTTGTCCAGTCCCACCTCCTTCTGCAGGCTTTGCCCCAGTGCCTTCTGCAGGCATGGGAATCTGGCATTTCCACATCTTCCCCTGATGGTGGAGGTGGCTGTGCCTCAGCAATCAAAACACCTTCTGGAGGCATTGAGCTGCATTCTTCAGGCAAGGTTTGGGGATCAGCTTCTTTTTTCACATTCTTCTCACCACTGCCTTCTCCAGGCTCTTCTAGAGGCTTATTGCCTTGGCCTTGGTCATCGTCCTTTTTCTTCCGCTTATTCTTGTTGCTCCTTCTCCAGGCTCCTCCTCAGCATCCATTGTCTCGTCCATTGCACAGCCTTCTGCATCCCCTCCTGACCCAAGGCCTTGGCCCATGAGCGTTTGAAGGCTCTGAAGGAGGTATTCCAGGCTTCCTACAAAACTCAGGCCTGGCTTTGGGCTTCCTCTTGCATGGCCTTGGCCTTGTGGATGAGCTCCCTCATCCGCTTTTTTTGTTCGGCGAGGACCTTCAGAGGTGGCTGGGGCAGAAGCCACTGAGGGACAGGCAGGCCTTCTCTTTCAAGCGCCCTTTTTTCCAGCCTTCTCAGGTCACTTGCGCCATCTACTGGCTCATCATCTCTTTGCCATTCAGCCCAGTCTTCCCAAACCTGGGGGTTGTTAGGCCACCTCTTCCCAGCCTTCTTCAGTTTTTTGTTTTTGCTTGACCACTGGCCTTCCCCAAACCTGTTTTGCTCCTTCCCCAGTGCTTGAGCCTTCTGCAGGCTGAGACCACTCAGTCCACCCCACAGTTTGTGGGGCGCGGTTTGGGCCAGTGTCTTCTGAATCACTCCACATGCAAATGGATGTGGCGAAGCCTTCTTCAGGCTCTTGGCTGTGGTCCACCACCCCTGGTGGCCACCACCTATTTCCACTCCACTCAGGAACCCCTCGTGGGACTAATCATCTTCTCCAAGGATGTATTGTCCCATGGCAGGGTCTTTCTCCATAGCCTTCTGCAGGCTCTTGACTTCATTGGTGGTCAGCTCCTCCCACCCTGGCCACAGGCGTACTTTTGTTGATTGTGTTTGTGAGTGCTGCCTATATGTTGTCAGCTCCAGTTGTGTGAGTGTTTGGTGTTTAGTTGTGGGCTTTGCAGTTGTGAGCGCAGTGTGGTTTAGTTAGTAGTTAGTTAAGTGTGTGTCAGTGTGTGTGTGTGAGTGTGTAGGGGCATGTGCATGCATGTTTGCTTTGCTCTGCCTAGCTTGAGCCCAAAAACAGCATTACAACCTTCTTCATGTTAAAACCAGACACCACCAAACACCACCAAACCCAGAAACAAACCTCACACCTCAACCCCCAAACCATAACCTTTTACAGGCTAACCCACCCACCAAAACACCCTTGGCAGCCTTTTCCACACCCTGCAAAAAAAGCCTTTTTAGGTTCAAGGTCGGCCTGTAGCCTTCTTCAGGCTCAAGGTTGCCAGTCCAAAGGCCTTCTTCAGGCTCAAGGCTGCTAGTCCACATTTTGCGCAGGCTTCAGAATAGCTTTTTTGAAATCAACCAAGGCTGCCTTCTCCAGGCTTGCTTCATTGCATGCCTTGAGCTTGTCCATCACTTTGGTTTGGAGCTCCCCTCTAACCACCTCCACATTGACCAAGCAATAAACCTTTTTGCCTTCTTCAGGCATGGCTTGGATGTAGGCCTTCTGCATGGCCCTGGTCTGTTTCACCCACCCAAAAGAGACAGACTTGGCCCAGGTTTTGCCAAGCTTTGCCTTTGCAATGCCATCTGCAGGCTCTGTGTCTTTTGCTTTGCCTTCTGCAGGCTTGGCTGCAAACTTCTTTAAGATGACTGGCTCTTTGGCTGCAGGTTTCTTCAAGATGTCTGGCTCTTTGGCTGCAGGCTTCTTTTTCACTTCCAGCCTTCTACAGGCTGCAATCAGCTCCTCAGGCCTCACCATGGATGAATTTTCGGTTCCTGCAACAGGACTTTCCACATCCCAAACTTCTGTGGGCTGAGGCTCCTCTTCTTCTGCAGGCTCTGCTATGATGAGCTTTGGTCTCTTGCCCTTGCCTTCTTCAGGCACCATTTTCTGCTTCAAGCTCTTGTTGGCTTCGCCTTCGTCAGATTTTTTCTTCTTCATGGACACATCCACAATAGCCAGTAGCCTCTGAATGTGCGGTGGTGTCTTCCCACCAGTCACCCTGGGCTTTTCCAAACCCAAGCTGCAACTACAACTACACTAGGCTCTAGCGCTGTGTGAAGTTGTCAATAAATGCGCGCGCTGTAGTAGTGCTGCCGTGACTTGCTGTGTGTGTGTGTTGCCCTGACTGGCTGTGAGTGTGTAGTGCGTCCATGCACGTTGTAACCTAGCCCTAAGCTGAAAACAGCTGCAGGGGGACAACGTGCATGTTCTTGAACACCGTTTCCAAAGTGTTCACTTGACAAACCATATACTGTGCACGAGGCGACCAAACTAGGTCAAAAAGTTCCCGCGCCCCTTTTCTCTTGAGCGCAACAAAAGGGCTTCAGGTCATGCCCACATGTGAAAGACCTTCACAAGTACAAGTCAACTTCTCCACAAGCGCTCCCCCTTTTTGAGGGAGGCTTAACCTCAAAAACACATGAGCCTCTCGC
>CAXIVM010000159.1:27196-54196 GCA_964035705.1 Porites rus
CTTCAAAGTCAAGTGCTCCTCGTTTGCCTCATCCATGTAGCTGGCCAACTTGCTGATGAAATTCAAAGGATCTTGGTAACCTTGAGGAATGAGGCCCTTGCCGCTGTACATAAACAATGTATCCATGGCAGCCAGCGGCAAGTCCTCCTGGAGTGGAGCCTCCCTGCAAATATCCTCCTGCAAATCACTGCAGTGATGGGTCTTGCAAGCCAAAATTTGCCAACAGTCTACTCTACTGCAAACCAACTGCCTCTGAGGTGTGGAAGTATTTCTCAAGCCGGAAAAGGAAAAAATAACCAGATATGCAAAGGAATATATATAGGATGACAAGCCTCTCCTTTTTTGCTATGCAGTGTGTTTGGTAGCAAAATATAATGAGGGATCCCATCCCGAGTCACTTCTCGCAACAATAAAATTTGAACCTTCTTTCAGGAACAAAGAGTCAAAACATAACACGAAAGAAGAAGGTAAGTAGGATGCAATCACTCTACCTTCAATTCGGGGTGGGCGCGGTGGGAGACAGATGTCGTGCTTTTAAGCAAAAAAAGTGACACGGCATGTAATCCTAAATCATGAGGACAAGATACAAGGATGACAAGCCTCTCCTTTTTTGCTACGCAGAGTGTTTGGTAGCAAAATAAAATGAGGGATCCCATCCCGAGCCACTTCTCGCAACCACAAAATTGTTGTTTTAATCCTAAGGAGAGTCAACTGACAGTCCTACTCATTCGAACCTTCTTTCAGGAACAAAGAGTCAAAACATAACACGAAAGAAGAAGGTAAGTAGGATGCAATCACTCTACCTTCAACTCGGGGTGGGCGCGGTGGGAGACAGATGTCGTGCTTTTGAGCAAAAAAAGTGACACGGCATGTAATCCTAAATCATGAGGACAAGATACAAGGATGACAAGCCTCTCCGTTTTTGCTACGCAGAGTGTTTGGTAGCAAAATAAAATGAGGGATCCCATCCCGAGTCACTTCTCGCAACCACAAAATTGTTGTTTTAATCCTAAGGAGAGTCAACTGACAGTCCTACTCATTCGAACCTTCTTTCAGGAACAAAGAATCAAAACATAACACGAAAGAAGAAGGTAAGTAGGATGCAATCACTCTACCTTCAATCACTCTACCTTCCACGTCCCTACCCTTCCGAGGAGTCGGAGGCTCAGCGCGACAGATCTGATTCCAGTGAGCTTGCAAGTGGCGTTGGTATGGGCTAGGGACAAAATGAAGGTCAGTGAGCAGAGCGACGCTATCCTGGATGTAAACTTTGAGCGTCCTTTCAGAGGACCATCGACCAGCATAAGAGACTTGACTATAGTTATGGGTAGTGAACCAAAGGTCGGTTGCTCCTCCTCGTCATAAAGAATACGGTTTAAATCCATAGGAGGCGAGACCGGTCTTATCTAAGGCTTTATTAAAGGCGTTCCGAAAGGATGACGCGCTGGCAGTAATCAAGAAAGCCGATGAAGGGACGACGGCTTTCCATGCTCTCAAGTGAGCAACGAGCAGGGGATCATGAAGAGTGACCGTACCCGCATGGGGGTTTCGAGGTTTCGAGCTGCTGTTTTTGTAAGGCCAAGGTAGAGAACTGCCGAAGTGTGCTGTGGGGCAATAACTATGTCTTTTGCCTGCAACCCAAGCATCTCACCTGTCCTTGAAAGGCAGCGAAAGGCCACCCACAATGAGCGATGGCTGGGTCCTGCTGGTGAAAATATCCTAAGAGCACTTGTATTGTGACCATAGTGAAGGGGGGAGCCCTTGCTGGCAGCTCGCGAAGCTGCCAAGCCTTAAAGGCCGCCGCGATCCATTCAAATTCCGCTTGTTGGTGGTGCTGAATGGAAGAAATTGTATCTTCGGCCAAGGAGAGGCTCTCCCCCTCCTCCCAAAGGAAGTCTAGATAATCTTCAAGTTGATGATCCAACTGCTGTAGAGAGGAAGCAAGGGGCGTCCTTTGGGTGGCCAGGAAATAGGCGAAAGGCTTTCTGGTAACGCTGTAGGGTTGCGGAACGAATTACGAGGGATTTCAAAATTCCTAATGCTGCTCTCCTTCCTTGGCGCTGGGCTTTTTGACGACCTTCAACTATACGTTTGACCATTTGCGCTTGAGACAAACCCGTGAGGGTTTGTCAGCCGGGTTTACTGAGGTATGGGTGTAAGCCAGCACCAGCATGGTCCGACCTGTCATCAGGAGAGCAGCGATTTTCTTTGTCAAAGCACGTAGTTTAGGTGAACTTGATCGCCATGTGCTGGAGCCAAAAAACATGGATATGTGTGCAGTCTGCACATGGACACGTGCAGATGCTATGTGCCAAAACCACTTGGGTGCACTCATGCGCTTTTTAAAAACCACAGCTGGTCCAAGCTGTACATGTGCCATTGAGCCCTCTCCAGGCTGCAAGGCTGCAGCTAGCCTTCTTCAGGCTTGAACACGCTTTCAACTTTCACAGGCCTTCATTCCTGGCCCAGAGCTTCAAGGGTGCCCAAAGCTTGTTTAACTCCTTGAGATTGCTTTCGCGTTCCCCTTCTTCCTCTCCAACTTCTCCACCAGATTGCCTTCTCCAGGCTTGATTTTGGAAGGGTAAGTTCCCAAAGTCTTGAGCCAATCTGCTTTACTATCCCCATAACTCTTTGCTGCCTTCTCCAGGCATTCTATGTGAGCCTTCACCACTGCATCTCCTGCATTTGGTAGGCTTGCCAAGGTCTCCTTCAAAACAGCTCCCTTGTCCAAAGAACTGCTCAGTGCATTGATGGCCTTCTTCAGGCTGCCAAGTGCTTTTTTGTAGGCTTCAGCTTCCAGCTCCTCTTCTGTGGGCTCTGCAGGGAGCGCATGGCTTGAGCTGCCACCTCCCTTCCCCAGGTTGGCCCCCTCAAGCTCACCAACCTTCCACTTAGTGATCCATCCTCTGGATGTTGTGATTTCAAATGAAGCCTTCTCCAGGCTGATCTTGTGGACCTCCTTCTTGGAGATTGCAGGGTCCAAAAGGAAAATGTTGTAGTACCACTTCCTTTTGGCCTGCTGGCTCTGGCAAGCATTAAAGCTCTTCTTGAGCCTGGTGTCCCCCTTCTTCTCCATCTGCTGGAGTTGGTAGCTGACATCCTTCCAGGCTGCAGTGCCAGGACTTGGCAAGCAGCCTTCTCCAGGCTTGGCCTTTGCAGCAGCAGCCTTGGCCTTGGCCTTCACCTTTGCCAATGCCTTCCAGGACACCTTAGGTGGTGACAGCTTTGGCTTTGGAGAAGCCTTTGGTTTGGGAGACCTCTTTTTGCTATGTTCAGCTGGGCTACCCTTGCCTTCTACATTGCTTTCTCAGGTGTGACATGAGGTTTGCCTTCTCCAGGCTTGGTTGGGGTCAAAATTTCTGCTTTGACAGCAGCTGCAGGCCTCTTATAGCCATGGCTAGCTAACTTGCGCCTACTGTCTTTGTTTGCCAGGTTGGTTTGGTTTACTGGTTTATGTTTGGACCTGCGGTGTGCCTTTGTTTGGTATGGTTTCTTGGAACCTTTGGTTCTCGTTTCCTTCAAAGCTGTTCTGCGGCTTATGCTGCTGGTGGTGTGTTGTTCTTGGTTGTGTGGCCTTTGGTGCCTCACGCTCTTTGAGCAAAAAATGCGGCGTTGAGACACTTGTGTTGCCAACCCAAAACTCGCAAAAAAATCTGGGGGAGGGGGACACCAAAAGTTCCAAAATGTAACTTTTGGAACTTTTTTTTACCCTGATTTAATTTAATAAGGGCCAAAAGTTCAAAAGTTCCAGGTTGGAACTTTTGATTTTTGAGGCCTGGGTTCACCTGGCCTTCCCCAGGCCATATTTGGAACTTTTGTTTCTTGAGGCCTGGGTTCACTTGGCCTTCTCCAGGCCCTATTGCTTCACTCTTGGCCTTCTCCCAGTTCTGATTGCTTCACCTTGGCCTTTTCCAGGCCCACCAGTTCCCAGTTCTGACTGCCTCACCTTGGCTTTCTCCAGGCCCAGTAGTTCAGTTCACTCCACCTTGGCCTTCTCTACCAGGATCCCAAGTTTTGCTTACTCCCCTTCACCTTCTCCAGGCCCACCAGTTCCCAGTTCTGACTGGCACACCTTTGCCTTCTCCAGGCCCCTCTATAAATAAAAATACAATATTACTAAAATACAATATTCTTATCTATATTTATGTTATATTTATTTATTTTTTCTTCTTAAAAATTCCTTGTGCCCTCTTAGGTTTGGCCTTGTCCAGTGCCTTCTGGAGGCTTTGCTTCAGTGCCTTCTGCAGGCGTGTGCTCATCTGGGCTGAAATCTGGCATTTCCACATCTTCCCCTGGTGGTGGAGGTGGCTGTGCCTCAGCAATCAAAATACCTTCTGGAGGCATTGGGCTGCCTTCTTCAGGCAAGGTTTGGGGGATCAGCTTCTTTTTTCACATTCTTCACACCACTGCCTTCTCCAGGCCCTTCTAGAGGCTTATTGCCTTGGCCTTGGTCATCGTCCACACCCTTTGGCCTTTTCCAGGCTTCTCCTCAGCATCCATTGTCTCCTCCTCAGCATCCATTGCGCAGCCTTCTGCAGGCTTTCCCCTCCTGACCCAAGGCCTTGGCCCATGAGCCTTTGAAGGCTCTGAAGGAAGTATTCCAGGCCTCCTGGCTTTAGGGCTTCTAGGTTTGGGTCTACTTTTGGACCTCGCTTTTTCACATAGCTATCTCCTGGCTGCCAACACCTCCTGGCCTCCTCTTGCATGGCCTTGGCCTTGTCGATGAGCTCCCTCATCTGCCCTTTTTGTTCAGCAGAGCTTCAGAGGTGGCTGGGGCAGAAGCCACTGATGGACAGGCAGGCCTTCTCTTTGCCAGGTCACTTTGCCTGCTCCTGGTGTTGTACCTGTCCCAGCCATCTACCTGGCTCATCATCTCTTTGCCATTCAGCCCAGTCTTCCCAAGCTTGGGGGTTGAAGGGCATCTCTTCCCAGCCTTCTGCAGGCTGAGACCACTCAGTCCACCCCACAGCTTGTGGGGGCTGTGGGGCCCAGCTTGGGCCAGTGTCTTCTGAATCACTCCACACACAAATGGATGTGGCCAAGCCTTCTTCAGGCTCTTGGCTG
This sequence comes from Porites rus, assembly GCA_964035705.1. Taxonomy (NCBI): domain Eukaryota; kingdom Metazoa; phylum Cnidaria; class Anthozoa; order Scleractinia; family Poritidae; genus Porites; species Porites rus. The sequence goes on from CAXIVM010000159.1 coordinate 32,261, forward strand.
TGGTCCACCACCCCTGGTGGCCACCACCTATTTCCACTCCACTCAGGAACCCCTGGCGGGACATAATCATCTTCTCCAAAGATGTATTGCCCCATGGAGGGGTCTTTCTCCATAGCCTTCTGCAGGCTTTTGACTTCATTGGTGGTCAGCTCCTCCCACCCCTGGCCATTCAGGTAGAAGTAGAAGAACCTGCCACCCCAGAACCTGATCCTCCACCAGTTCAGTTCATACCATGTGCCTTCTCCAGGCAGAAGCAGCAACCACAGCAACAGCAAAGCCTTCTTCAGGCTCAGGGGCCCCACCACCACCACCATGGCTCTCAGAGCAACTCTACAGCTGGTGGGCGTTGGTTGTGTTTGTTGGTGTTTGTGTTTGTGAGTGCTGCCTGTATGTTGTAAGCTCCAGTTGTGTGAGTGTTTGGTGTTTAGTTGTGGGCTATACAGTTGTGAGTGCAGTGTGGTTTAGTTTGTACTCCAATTAGTTAAGTGTGTGTGAGTGTGTAGTGGCGTGCGCATGCATGTCTGCTTTGCTCTGCCTAGCTTGAGCAAAAACACAACATTACAACCTTCTTCATGTAAAAACCAAACACCAAACACCACCAAACCAAGAAACAAACCTCACACCTCAACCCCCAAACCACAACCTTCTACAGGCTAACCCACCCACCAAAACACTCTTGGCAGCCTTTTCCACACCCTGCAAGAAAGAAGCCTTTTTTGGCTCAAGGTCGGCCTATAGCCTTCTTCAGGCTCAAGGTTGCCAGCCCAAAGGCCTTCTTCAGGCTCAAGGCTAGTCTACATTTTCTGCAGGCTTCAGCATAGGGAGTACGCTTCCTCGAAGCCATGCGAGCAGCAATCCGGCCAACACAGGGGCCCTGTGCACGCCGGCCATAGAGTGGACCAGAACAGAGACGCCAGAGTAGAGGGTAGCCAGGAAAATCGGCAGCACCAACTTCAATTGGCGGTCACGTAGAGCTCCTTGGTGGCCGACGGGGACATTAAACTGGTAGACCTGGCGGGCGCTGACCCCTCCCCGACAATCAGCAGCGATCTTGTCCATGGCGCTGAGGCTCAAGCCGATGTTGTGGGTGTCCAACCAGGCCTGGTCTGTGGGCAGGCCACCCAGGTAGATCGAGCCATTGCCGGCCTCCCCCATGAAGATGAGAGTGGGGGGCTCCGGGGCGCCACTGTGCCCGGGGCCGGCGTTCACGCGCCGCCGCATCAAAGGCTGCATGATTGGCCTCTTGCAGCTGTTGAGGCCCCTCTGGCGCTGGAGGAGGAGCGCGCGGCATGGCCTTGATCGTTGGAGCCAGAGGTGGAGCACTAGAAGGTCCCGCGGCCGCTGGCGACGAAGATGCCCTGGGTGAAGTGGACGGTAAAGGTGGTGGTGCCCTCGAAGATGGAGTGGCCGCCGAAGCCGATGAGGATGAGACCAAAGGCAGCACAGGCGGCACCTTTGGCGGAGGTGCCTTTGGCGGAGTCACCGTGCTGCCTGCAGACGCCTTGGGTGGAGACTCCACCCGGGCCCGCTTCACTGGCCGTGAAGGACTGTTGAACGAAAAGGTCGACACCGTGGTCCTGGGCCCCTGAGTGGGCCCTACCGCCGGGCTGACTGCCGCGGGAGGGACCGGGCGCTTCCGCCTGAGCGCTGCAGTGATACGACGACCAGTAGCTTGGGTGACTTGAACTTGAGCAGGAAGTAGAGTCTTGACCACGGGCATGCCTGGGATGGATTCCGTAGTGACGAGGCGGATCTGGGGGTCAGAGGCCAATAACTCGTCAGCATCAACCATACAAGTTGCCCAGCGTGCCGAAGCATAGCCCGCTGGAAGCTCATCCCACAATGCTACGTTGAGGTCCTGGAAGAAGCTCAAACCAGCCAAGCGTAGCTGATGTCCCAGGCGCTGTTTCTGGGAGTCATACCGCAATGGAGTGGTCGCGGAGGTCTTGGATGATTGGTCAACCCACTGGCCAAGAGCAAGCCGCTCAGTCTCCGAGAGCCCGACATAGCCTGCCAGCGTTGGGAGGACTCTGCGGAAGGAGTAGGAAGACAGGCTCGTAACGTCCACGGCGGCGCTCAAATGTGGGCGCAAGATGCGAACGCACTGCGCCGTCCCCACTGGCTGGGCTGTAGCCGAGTCGAAGCCCAACCAACGCCAGCGCTTGAAGTCGGCCCCTGACCAGGGGCGCACCTTGTTCAGGTGGGCTCCCAACACCTGCAACAGATCCAACGTGCCACAATACCGTGGTACGCTCCAGGCAAAGCCGCCCCGGCTACCGTCTTGCCTTTCGTGCACCAGAACACGAGGATGCCCCCGTTGCCGCCAACCAGGTAGCTACGTTGCAGGTGGGTGTACCTCACCACACCAAAACACATACCGTAGGCGCAAAACACCAAGGGCCAATGCGGGTGGTCGATGGTGGACTCCAAAGTTCCCAACAGGTGCAGGACCATAGAGGGCTCCAAGGTGGCCGCCTGGGCCTGCCCCTGACCAAGGCGAGATCCTAAGCCAGCTCGGGGCTTGACCACTTCCGAGAGGTCGAATGGCAACTTTAAGTTTCGCACAAGCCACCCCAGTGCAGTATAGGCCCGTGTAGGCGAAGCATGCTCCCGAATGAAGGTGGCCAAAAGATGTTTGTCAGGAAGCCCCCCGCCAGCTGCTGCAATAGCCCCTTGCAGCTCTTGCCACGTGTGGAGCGCACGCTTCACGGTCGCAGCTTCCGCCTTCTGGAGAACACTCTTGAGCTTCACCTCGAAGTTGGCGGTGATCTGCCAGGCGCGCTGCCGGCGGGGGCTCGATAGCCAAGAGAGTCGCCATCAACTGGGGCAAAATGACCAACGCGCCACCAGCAGGGCCACCCGACTGATGGCCCTGGGCGCTGGGCCTGACAGGCCCTGCAAAAGAGGGAGTAGGCCGCGGCATCAAAGTCGGGGATGTAGTTGGCCTCGGCGCAGCTTTCGAAACCTGTTCACGGCGGAAGAGGTCCCGCACCAAGGCGCCAGCTCCGATCTCCACCTCCCGGCGCGCCTGCTCCCATGCATCCGCCACGGCACGACCCTCCAGCAAGGCCTCTTCGTACGTGACAAAGTAAAAGGCCAAGTCGGAGGTCGATTCGATGTGATGCGCCGCGCACCACCGTTCGAGCTTGGTCTGCTCGACTGCGCGGCGGACTTGGGCATCATCACTCGCCATGGCGACAGAAACCGAAGAGAAAAAGTTTAGCTTGAGGTACCAGCAGTGACACTGCTCCTCAAGGGGCGTCTCCCCAGTTTGGCTTGAGCATTCAAACGTTGGGGAGACGTTGACTCGAAGCTTCCCAAATAATTCATCATCACCGACCCTGCCTACCTTAAATGATTGAATAGAAAAAAGCCCCTCGAAGTCTGGCTGGCAAGTGAAGGAAGTCACTGAAAATAATTGGTTGGGGATCAAGTCATGAAAGAGACATTTCGAGCTGCTGAACAGGCACAAGTTGCTGAGAAGGTGAAGACGCTCAAAATAAAAGTATTGCGAATGCCCTCGAAGCTCTAGAAATAGGTACTGCTGCATGTAGTCTAAAAGTCTAAAGGCAACAAGCGTGGAAGAGAACAAAATTGAACATAAAGCAACGACAACTGATTCCAGTGCAGGTGAATGGCTGAGCTCCTCGTAAATGGATTCTGGGAGAAACATCCACGACGCAGCAACCTGCATTCCTTCGTCTAGTTTTTGCACTTGATGCAGCATAGCATACGGAATAAATATACAATCGCCTGCTTCCTGGATGAGCTCATAGTAGTCCATACCTCGTAGCTTATGCTGAACAATCAAGTCGACCCTGTCGGGGTCAAGGTAGACCCAGTCTGTCCATGCATTGTTCAGCGGATCCTTCGGCTTAAATTTTCTGCCTCTTGACCACTGCAAATCTGCATCATACTTGAACCTGAGAACTTTGACAAAACACGAGTTTGAGTCGGTGTCCGTTTCCTGCATACTCCCAAGCCTTGTCTCTGGCTTTGAAGAAAGAACCCATTGAGAAACTTCACCTCTGCGTGTTTGCAAGTGACCTGGAACCTAGTCAAACCTGCTATCAAGAAAGGCGCTCTTGCCCCTGCAAAAATCCCTGCTGCAATGCATTGGCTGAGACAACGGTCAGAAACAGCTTGCTTTTCCGCGACCAAACGACAGTATGTCGGAGGTTGTAAACTTCCCGAAACCATCCTTTAGACCTACACATGCTTGCCTGTTTTGCTTCCCAATACACCCACCACCCGCACGCTCCCAGGATATCTTCACAGTGCCTTAAACTGCCAAGTGGCGGGTCCAGGAAAATCCATCTCTTTGTTCCAGACAACAAACAATTCACATTCCACTCTTTATCATAGTGAAATTGCGAGCGTGTGTATCCTGTTGCTATCCACAGATTGGCCTCAAAAATATGAGTCATCCAGTGAAAGCCAGCCTCATGGGGATATTCATGCCTCTTGGTCTTGTACGGAGGCTTGGTCCTCTTGTTAAGTTGATGTCGTCTTGAGCCACAGAGCAACACAGCTGGATGGGCAACCTCCCAGGCCATCTCTTGAGGAATGATCGAAACCACATACATGTTCTTGCCTTCCTCCAAGGTAGAAAGCAATTGCGGAAACAACTGCAGTTCCAGCACGGTGAGTGTTAAAAAAGCTTGGTGTTCACAACATTCTATCTTTGAGGTGGCATTGAGCTATGGTCTCAGCAGCTCACTCCCCTCCTCAAGGCGCAAATACTCCGAGACATTGAGCCGATGAGAAGGTGCGAGAGAATCTAAGTCGGCGTAGGCCGTATCATTGCCACGACCTTCGACCTGAAGGCTACATTAACTGTTTGATATTGAGCTTATACAGGAAAGGTGTCTGTCAGCCTTGAGAACCTCCCTCTGCCTAGGTCAACAATGTCAATGTCAACAACATATCTCCCTTAGAAAAGTATAGTGCCTTGGATGATGCAAAAAAAACAACAAAAACATCCCAACCTTTGGCTCCAGCTTGGCATCAACCCAACCAAAACGCTTGATCAGCTCCTCTCTGGTCCAGTTCATAGACGGCCAGCCGTGCTGTGCACCCTTAAGGTTGGCCGGCAAATATCCATCCATGTGTTTGCGCCAAAAGTCTCGCGGGTGCGGATACGGCTTTCTATACTCAAGACCATTGCTGGGCAAAGGAGGCTTCCAGGATCCCATCGGTTGCAAGTGCCCCTGCGGCGGATACTGTATTTCGGACAAGTTCATCCCTCGAGCAGGCTTGCGCTGTTGGTGCCAAGAGTGAGCCTCATCTACCGACAGTCTTCCATCATGATTGGAATCAAAATATTGGAAGTGTTCGGTTGGCAAGCCAGCAGCTTGCCAATCCTCCAGTGTGACTTTTCCATCTCTGTTGCCAATGAAATCCAACTGGTTGTGAGGTCCTCTAAAGTCTGGAGAGTTTGATCCATACCATACGTCCATCGCATCAATCAAGTCATATCCGTCCAGACCGCGCTCCCTGGCTGCTCTCAAGCGCTTTTCCAGAACCCGCTGTCCATTCACCACTGCCAGCGAAAGGCTCAGCAAAGCACTGAAACGCAAACCATCCACACCACCGCACATGGCAAACAATACTAGAGACTGGCTAAAATGGCATGCAGGGACATACAGTGACGCATTAAGGCACATCGAAAGCTCTGCAAATCGGTGTTTGAGTGTTTGAATGCTTTTAAGCTCCACTGACAAATCCTCCAGTTCGCAACACCAAGGAGTGTCCTTGTTTCGAAACTCCTCTCTCTCCTGGCAATCAACTTTCAGCACAACAGAAAGCAAACAAGCGTCAAGAAGCATTGATTGCAAGCCTCTGTTTCGTCATCCTGACAAGGTTGGCGGAATTTGAGGGCTCTTTCAAGCATAGAGTGGTTGAGCATTTTTTGCACTTGCTTCAGCTGTCAAGCTTTCAGTGGTTCCTTGCAAAGCTGATTTGCCTGCTTGGGGTAGCGTCGACTTCGGCTTCCTGAGAGCAAGTATGTCATGAGAGACAAAGAGTTTCCTTGCACAGCAGAACTCTACAATATAGGGGCTGCCAGCTGACCACCCTCCCTCCCACCCACCTCAAAATAATAAAGTTATTATTTTTAGGTGGGTGTACCCACCTGAGCATAGAATTATTATGGAGGTAATATAGTTCAGAAATAATAAACCACACAGCATGATAAGATAGGGGGGGTGGTATAGACCACCCACCTAAGTGGGTAGATATATGGGGACAGCTCCTAGGAAAGTGTGCAGTAACAGCAATCGTAGGTGGTTCAAGCGCAACCACCTACAAAATAACAATCGCGCCCTCTTTTCTGCCATTCTCTTTCGGTTTCTCTGTGGTACCGTGAACATCTGTCCAGTCTTTTTGCCTTGATGGGGCAGCCGATCCGGGAGAATATATGGAAAATATTGAGGACAAGCAAGATCTCTGTCCAAGGCAGGTCAAACAATCGCCGTATTTCAGGGGTGGGGCTGGCCTAAGGGACCTCTGAAAAAATTAGTAGATCGACTGATTGACTGGAATGTGTGGATAGCGTGATATGGTCCATAAAATTATTTCAGGGGTGGGGTACCCCCTAAACGACCTGTTAAATAATAAATAAGGTGGGGGGAATGTTGCCAGTATTTGCCACTTATTCCATGGAAAACATGGAAAAGGTTGAAAACATTGAGGAGTTTAGAAGAAGGAGCCAGTAAGGGGGGCAAGGCTTACCCCACAGACATCATTAATAATATTCAAGTAACTATTTATTTTGGGGGTAGATGACAGGTAGCCCACCTGCCAAATAATATTGTGTTTGTGCTCGAATGGATGGATCCCAGATAAGGTAGCCCCCTGATAGGATGGATCCCAGCGAGAAATTGATGAGAGTGTGAAGCCGGCTGCTTTGGCTACCAGAGTTTTGGATCAGGTGTGCCTTGGCTAGTTCAAACTGATTGCAGCGCGACAAACGATGACTTGGTGGCAAAGCATAGCTGATTGATGTGGGAGTCAGACGTTCACGGTCTGACAGAGAAACCGAGAGAGAATGGCAGAAAAGAAGGCACGATTATTTTTTGTAGGTGGTTGCGCTTGCACCACCTACGTTTGCTGTTACTGAACACTTTCCTAGGAGCTGTCCCCATATATCTGCCCACTTAGGTGGGTGGTCTATACCACCCCCCCCTATCTTATCATGCTGTGTGGTTTATATTTTACATCTTGATTGTCTCAGCTCTGTGGACAAGCACATCAAATTATTTTTGCTCTGGCACACGTACCCCTCCACCTGCCAAATAATTTCCAATAAACCCTGCATCATACCTTCTTCCACGGGTTATTGTTATTCTATGTCATTCAGTGCTAAAAGTTATTTGGAAACCATATATCAAAATAATACTTTATTATTTTGCAACATGCCATACCATATTTTTTTCTACATGGTAGATATTATTTTGACCCACCACCTACATGCCTTTCCAAATAATACTTTATTGATATTATGTCAAACAAATTATTTGGAGACGAGACGGTCACCTCAAAATAATTTCGCTCGGCAGGGGCTATTCTACAATGCCCCTATATTAAGCGACTCTGCAGCAAACTGTTCACCGACCATGTATGTTATATATATAATACACACAATATAATATGTCTGACAGCAAAGCTCGTTTCAAACACAGACATGCACGTGTGAAGCGTGTGTGGCGGATGCATGTGCATCTTGTAAATGTCCTTCGGTTATGAAAATGATTCTGATGCGACCAATCACACAGGTTCTTAGGTTTCTTGTCTATTTCATAGCACTGGCCCGATCCTGCCTCCAATAGCAGAACTTGCATTTGCACTCTCAAGTCTAGTCAAGCAAAACAAATGTTTTCATGGTCAAATATCCTTTCGCTAGTTACTCTTGAACTTGATGGCATTCCATGGTTTGGGTGGGCTAACTCAGACCTGAACAAAACACTTGCACACACGTGGGTCAAAGGGAACGAATTGAAGGGTGTAGGGTAGGGGTAGAATCAGGTTTGCGGAATATGCGGTGTGCCTAAGTCACCACAGTACTTATAGTTTGCATAATTTGCACCAACAACTTTGCTGCCAATGGTGGGAAGGGTGGACTAATCATCAGTACTCACAATGACTCCACTTAATACTTTGCTGTGGCGTGTTCGCCTAGCGATTCAAAACGGCTTTGCCAATGTCCTTCGTGTAGGTAATCAGGTCAGTCAAACAGTCTACAAACACCTCACCAGCACAGTTGGACCGCTCACGTTATGTACAGTAGATCTATTTGTGTGACTCTTTTGGTTTCACTTCCCGTGATTTTAAGGTGTCTTATGCAGCGGTGCGTGTTCTCAAGGCTTGCATATTGCCCCCCTAGAGTCCTATTGTGAGCAAGTGGTGTTGTGGCCACAACGTAGAAGTAACCTGTGTTTGTGTGTGCTGGGGAGATGACACGTGAGTCGGTAGAAGCGGTTGAATCCTGCTTCAATCTGGTGTTGAACGGTGGTCAGTATGAACAGCTGAGGCTTGAGCTGGATGCACGAAAATGTCTCTGTGACCGGTTCCAACGAGCCTTAAGAACATCTTGAGAAGCAAAGGTTGAGGAAAAGGATAGAAACTGTTTCTATTATATTCAACTATATAAATCTATCTAAATATCTACTTACTAATCCATCAATTGGGGATACCTGGGAACTGCGCATGCCGCTGCAAAGCTGGCAAGTTGTTGTCCTTTGACAAACCAAGCATGCCAATGTCACACGAAATGGACTCTCAAAAACGAATCAGAATAGCAATGGTTGGCGAACGCTCTAGACTTTAGAGGGAAAAGAATCTGCAAACTCCTCTACCGTGTGGACAGAGTTGGTCTGACAAGCAAATAGAGTTACATCGTAGAACCGTAGCTGGAACATGTTGGACAAGCAACTCTTGCAAGTTTGCTGGCACGAAAGACATCGAAAGACACATCCAAACTGCGCCTTCTTGTCAGCCCATGAAGAATCCCACCGCCTGGGTGAATCAAAGGCAATCAAGATCAATCCAGCATCTGCATCTGGATGATCTGGGCAGTGAGTCTCCAGCCATGCATCTCTGCGAGAGTGGCGACCAGAGCTGGTTGCATCACCCCGAGCCATGTCAGAGATTTCTTGCCTGATGTATTGGTGGCAAAAAGTGTGAGGATGCTATCTCCTTGAGATGTTTCATAGAATTTGTGGCCCCCACAAGGTGAATGCAGGCTTTCGCCTTCTGTGCCGCCCCTGCAAAGCTACACCAGTTTTAATTGAGATGCTGAAACATGAAGTTGCCTCTCTGTGCGACTCTGATCTCCGCGACCTTGCCGCGAGAGAAAAAATGCAAAGAAAAGAAAGTAAGACTCCTCTTGCGCTGCTCATTTGAATGTAAGAACAACGCCGGTGTCGACGAGAGCCATGCACCCGGCTGGCCTAGGTGATGATGCTGTCAGCTCCTGGACAATCTTTGGAAACCAAGGTCTGGGCTCCATTGCCCCCATGGCCTGGTTCAGAAGTAGCATGCAGCCATTGAGCCATATGGAAAAATCCAAACTTGGGCTAGCGATACTTCTATCAGGCACAAGTCCACAGAATATCCCAATTGTGTTCTTGTGTTAAAGACTTTTCAAGTCTGGCATTTAAGTGTTGTCCGCTAACCTTATTTGTTTTCTGTGTCGGTTCTTTTCTGGTGATTATAGCTGTTGTATATATAGAGGGGGGGAGAGAAGGAGAAAGAGACTGTTGGGCCTTTCTCTATTTCTCGATTACTGTTCTCATCTCTCTACATATATAGACCTTTAGATCTTGTCCTTCTTCGGTCTTTGTTCCCAGATAGGGTTGAAGGTTCTAGCATTGCTGAACTGAACACAAGCGGCACGCGCACTTTCAAACAATCTGACGTGCGTACAGAACCCAAGATTTACATTCAGGGCTGTTACCACTCTTGAAGGTCAGGAGCAGCGCGCACCAAACCGTCACCAATGAGCCGGCGCCTTCATCTCGGCCAAACTCATATACAGTCACTATATAACCACGTTGCTTATGAAAGCACCGAATCTCCGACCTACCGACACGCGAAACCACAAATCACCGCCAATCACTACAGAAAACCCCCAACCAAAACAAACCTCTAGAACACCAGCATCTCAAACAAGCAGAAATCACTACCAGGCAAAACAGGCAGGCAGCACAAGTTTCACAAAAAGCAGCACATATCCCACAAACAGTGCCATGTGGCTGCCACACGTGTTCCTCTTCAAAGTGACCACCCAGGTCATACGTGTGCGTGATAAATCTGGAGACCTGAAAAAGCAAAATCTGAGGCCAAGGCGGTCGAATTCTCTGCGGTCAGAGTGCCGCTCTGGCCGGCGCCGTTCACGTTCGCGGTCGTGCCGCTCATGGCGCTCATGTTCTCGACCTGTCCAAAACATGTAGTGAATGAAGTGACTATATACATAGTGTTTTGCAAGAACACATTCCAGTTTCGACTTTGCGCTGAAGGCAATCTAAGTTCCTTGCGCTTGCCATGGCCAGGCCGATACAAAGCTGAGTTTTGCAGCTGGTTTCTGAGCTCTGCCTTGCCAGTGTCGTCCAGTCACTGAATTTCATTAAACTTGGAGTGTGTGCCAGAGACAAACAAGCTCTATGGCATCTGCCAGTCTGTGCGAAAGATCACTTCCTTCTCCAGACCTGACATCGACAAGCATTTGTAAAGGCGAGTGTCTAGCTTGGCATGTCACCAACTTACGCATGTAGTGTAAATGTTTAAGAGCACATGATGCGTCTGTGTCTGGGTGTTTTGCAACCGGATGTAGTTTGACATCATTGTTCGATCCGTTTAACTTTACTTTACATGTACATCCCGATGCGTTTCGTTGCAAGCCTTGACCCTGTTTCCTCCCAACGGGAGGATGGGAGCATCACCTCAGCGGTCTACAGTTTGCTTTGACAAACCCTCTTTGAAGAGCACAGTGTTCTCTCCATTTAGTGTGGCACTCACCGGATACAGACTGGCCATGCATGGATATTGTTTCAAACCAACAAAACCGCAGGAAAGAAAAAACAACAGTGCTTTGTGCTGACTGCCAGGGCCTTTTGACGGATTGTCATGGGATGCGTTTTCTCTTTGTGCAGACAACTCGAAGGGCATGAATAGAGATATATGAATTATTATGAATACTCACAATCTCTTGCCACATGCAGAGGCCATATGTGCCGCTTTTGAAGCGCTCGAGCCAAAGTGGCAAAGTCAGCCAAAAGGAACAAAACATGCCAAGCCAAATGGCTGAAATCTTTGTAGCCCAGCAAACACACCCACCAGCAAACACTACTAAGCCATGACTTGTGCCACTGGCCTTGAACAATTCTAAGTTGTCCTTTGTTGTACGCGATATTCCTGGCAATCTGCGTAGACAATGCAGTCCAAGCCAAGTGGCCAAACGTCGCAACATTGAGGAACCAACCGACAATCAGCTACATGATTGGGAAATTGTCCCCAATGCCTTAGCCGTCACGTAGCAAAAGCAGGCCTTCCAACACACTCCACATGCGTTCTTGGCTTTAGCGAAAACCACACGCCGCGTTCGCAAGTTCTTCGCTCCATTTTTGTCTTCACCTGTCACTGTCACCTGTGAGTGGGTGGTGGCGGCGTTGCTGCGCGGGACCGAGCCTCCGCCTTGACAGCGTTCAGTTTTGACCTTTTCCTTTTCCAAACGTGTGATGTTTCCTTTTTCCAAATCACCTCCAAACGCACAGCTTCTCTCACTTGCCAAAAGTGTTTGATCGGTTCTCGCTTTGCCGCAGGGTGCCAGCCCAACCTTCACCTTGCCCTTGCGTTCTTGGGCTGAATCCTTTGACTCGGCTTTTGCCTCAGAAGGACTCAAGCTGCTTTGCCCACAAAAAACATGAGCAATATAACATCCAGCTCTCCTAGCAAGCTGTAATATCAGCTCGAGGCTCGAGGTTAAATGATCAGCTTTTGCAGGACCATAATTATGTGATCCACAGGCTGAACGACGCTACTACAGTATATATTCTGACTGAGGCCGCCCCCGAAGGGTGTCCTAATTTTCGTGTGGCAGGGGGGGGGCCCACACGACCTCCACCCCGGCCGGGGCCCGGGGGAGGGGCCGGGCGGCACGACTACTACTACTTCCTCGTAGCACAGAACCCTTCTTACAACCCCTCGTAGCATGGAATCCTTCTCAGTTGTCTCGTAAAGCAAACACCGTAGCGGTTATTGTCTGAACACTAAAGCACGGTGCCATGGGAGGAGACTGCGCCCCCCCCAACCCCTCCCGCGCCAAAAAAGTATTATCATGACCATTCACCAGCATTACCTCACCGTGATTTCACCTTGTCCTTCTCAACCACGTTCCATCGAGTTTCAATGCGATTTGAGAACGAGTTTCCAGTATTCTTACAGCATGCTTACATCCAACCACCAGGCACCGATATTGTCCTGATCTCAGTGGTGCCATGCCCTTTTGCGCTAGTTCGACCATTTCTTCTACATTGACAACTGCATCTACTTCGACAACTACTTCCCTTTCTTTTTTTAGCCCGCTCCCCCCTGTCTACTTAATCAAGAGAGGTAGCTACTAGTAAGCTTCTAGTAACTGGACGCAGGGATAGCTCACGCTTCTTCAAGGAAGCTCCCCCCTGCCTGAGGGCCGGGGGAGCTTTCTTGAAGAAGCGCTCGCACTATTCATTTGGTTCCTAGGTTTTTTGGGGCAACTTAACACCAAGTGTGTGTGTGTATATATAAAATACATACTCTTCAACGACAAATCGAACCTCAGCTGCACCTAATTGACCAGTTACAAGGCTTCTTCAAACTATATCGTTCCAGCCTTCGTGAACTCCAATATTGACATGCTCCTCCATATCAACCAAATACAACTTGGCCATGGTTTCTCCAAAATCTTGCTCAGGTCTCCCAAAGCTCGAATACATTTCACTACCCTGACACAGCGCCTCATGGGCTCCCACGGCCAGTATCCACTGTACATGTATTACATGTCATTTCAGAAGACACTTTGACTCAACTTCCCACATTCACCAACACGCTGCCCAGCATTTGGCAAAATCCGCCATCATTCCCTACCCAGCCCTGATCAGTGGCTCCAACAACAACCCTCCCCTGATTGTTGAAGAGATGATTGCTGAAACCAGCAATGAGTTGATTGCACTCATGTTCACCTCCATCCTCACGGTAGCACACGACAAGAATTCTTTTGTGTATCCTGAGCCACGATCCTACCTTTGATTGTAGGGGTGTGGTATTTCAGCTTGACTGACTAACCAGCGTTCTCCTGCTACTTGTGCCCCCAGGTGCACTATGACCTGGACCTTGTATCTTCCTTGCATTTGGACAAAGCCACAGATGGACGGATGGACGGACGGGATGATCCCATATGATACACTTCTAGATATCTCCAATGTATTTGCTCTAGGCTTTGAGCTTCAAATCGGTTTATTGACTGTTGACGCGTGCCACGGTCAATACTCACAATATGGATAATGGACATCCAACCCCCAATAGGAATCCTTTTAATGGGCATATACACCTATTAATAGGTGGATGACCAGCCCCTGCCATAGGTGATAAACCGTGACAATTAGTATTGACCATGGCTCACGTGGGCTGGCTCACGTGGGCGGCATCATGAACATCACCACCTGCGCTCCACGCCTCCTTTTGCCATAGGTATTCAATTGATTACCAAGGACGTTATCCACTATCTATGGCCGCTTGGACATTATTCACTGCTAACATTTCTGGCTTGCTATTCCTTCCAATTTGGGGGCCCACCCCATGTCGAAGCCCCTAGTAGCGTCCTTGCTCCTAGTAGCGATGCCAGGAGCCCCTAGGAGCGTCCTTGTTACTAGTTTGATCACTTGACATCAGTTGTCCGTATCACACCTTTCGAATCCTTCATGGAGGAGACCTCTACGTGATGATATATTCTTCAATCAACTTGGAATACCCATGCGTGCTTACCCTGTGCAACGTTTCACCAACAAGATCTCCAGCCATTGCATCGGCTTGCTGCAAAGTACTAATGCACAATTCTTCGTTTCAAGCAGCATCAATGCATCTGTGATGTGTGTTGCTTCCGCACTACGCATCTCTGCATAAAGCACTTCTCGTCCTTCGTCCCTCCTCTCCCTCCTCTCCGTTTACCAACCCTATTAGTACTGCACACTGCCCCTGCTCTTCTGCTTCTATTCATATCTGTGTATCTGATGATTGCACATCTGAACCCTTGCAGAAGCCAAAAGCAAGGATGAGAGACCGAATATCCAAACTCTAATAGCCACGAGCATTCACCAGTCTGCATCTGGCAAGTTGCAGTCTGCCCTTTGACAGACTTCACCTGCACCAAACAACTTAGTCTTGCAACAGATAAGAAGCTCAGTTGTAAGATGTCCGCCTTTAATTTGTTGCGAAATTCAGGCTCACGGACCTTAGAGTAGGGAATTGAGAATGTTCAGTCGAGTGCTTCTTGTGCCAGAAAATAGGCTTGCCCCACCTCATCTGCTTGCAAAATTTCAGTGCCCATCAGCTTGTCCATGAACGTGAAGAAGGGAGCATAGTTTCCCCAAACAACTGCGTGATGCAGGTGATGGTGCCTACAGCAAGGAGATGCCTGAACTTGGCACCACTAATTTTTCCCTCAGATCCAGCTGCAGACACGTTGCATGCTTCCTCCAAAGTTGCCCATTGTTATGGCATTCAACAACCACCCAAGTGGAGTTTGTCGCCAGCCGGTATGGGCCTGAAACGTCTTGTGGCTGGACCTACGCACATTTTGCTTGGGCTGGTGCCCAGGCGCTTTTTTCAGCATGCCCTGACACTGTTTGAGATTGCCAGCCTGATGAGTGCTTCAAAGCTGCGGGGGGCGTCCAGCCTCCAAACTGATCAGCGTGTACAAAGAGTACCAAACCTCCGTTGGTTCCAACATCAGCAAAACCAGCAAGCTTGGGGCCAGCAGCCCAAAGTTACAATCGAAAGCAATGTTTAAAGATGTACAAAAAGAGTCATCTGAGCAAGCCACCCAGCAAGTAAACGGGTGGGCTCCACACGCAGCAGGTGAAAAAACTGAAATGGTGAAGACCACCAGCAGTTCCATAGGATGGACATGTGGACCAACCTGACAAGGACCCCTCTCATCAGTTTCACCTGGGAATGACCGTGTTGCTCACTGAGTTGGAGACCGTCACAAATGTTTCCTTGTACTCGTGGTGAATAGAATGAACGTGCTTCCAAAGCCCTCTGTGCCGATGCATTTGCAAGTGTACAAACCCGTAGGCGAGGTCAGACACAATCAGGCAAAACGTCAAATGGACCTTGGCGGCAGTCAAGTTGAATTAGAAAGCAGCCAAAAAGAAATGGAAAATGCACACCCAGCGTGTCTCTTGGCCACCAACCAAGAGCTCAACCACCGAAGGTGCATGGGAGGGAAGACTCAACTCACACTTGTCAAGACAGCTTGCCTTGGCCCAAAGCAGCCCGCGGTGGAAATGCAAAGTCAAAATGTTGGGCTGCTTTCATAGAGGCAAAATGGAAACTCGTGGCAGTCTGGACACCAGTTGCACAACAAGATTCTCCACACTCAGCAGCTTGAAACGAAAAAATTACTATAGAAACAGCCGCTAAACTGCAACACCTGTTTTGGGCCGCGAGCTAAGGTAAGTAAAGTCCATGTGACATCCTACATATGTGCAAGGTAAAAGTGTACATATTACATGGAGTGAAAATAGGCACTGCGATGAAGCAGGCCGAGTTGCTGGTGGCATCGATGGACGCTAGCAATCCAATGCCAAACGTGGCCCTGTGAGTGCAATTTAGTTATTCACTCGCCGCCGCCAAAAGAAACTTGAAAATATGGACTTGGGAGGAAAACCGCAATACATATTTACAAGGATGTCATGCTTTTGAATTATGCTCGCACGAAAGGCGTTGAGACTTGGCTCAACTAACTCCAGCGCCCCCAGCTCTGACTCGAGCCAAGAGCTGCGGTCACACTGGTCCCACTGCCGCTGCTCGCCCCATTGGCCCCAGCTCCATGAGCTCCATCCCCAAGAGGAAGAAGAAGCTGATGCCGTCGGGCTCACCGATGACGGCAGCTGTGCTCCCTTAGCTTTGCTGGTAGGAGCGCCCGCCTCAGAATGGGACTTGCGTTTGCCTTTTCCCTGCTGCTGACGTTGCTCTTGGTTCAACTTGCTGATCACGTCATTCCTTGCAGCAGCATGGCAATCCCGGCAGATTCGGCGGATGTCCTCGAGGGAATTCTCCCGATCGATGCTGTGGACACCGTCCCAAGCCAGAAGATCACGATGGGCATTTGGAGTCTTCACGTACTCGGAGTACTCGCGCACTGAGAGGATATTGGTGCGGTAGAGAATGCACCACTGCTCGGCAATGTAATCCATGGCTTCTGGATATTGCTCGGGCACTACATCGACGTAGGCCAACCTGGCGAGGGCGTGATCTTCATCGTATCCCAAGCCTAGGCCTAAGCTGACTTGCGCCCTGTTGCGCGGTGGGTTGGCCAAGTGGACATGGCACAACCAATCTTGGCGTTGAGCAGCCCTGAAATCATGACCCATTTGGAGCAATCACTCCATGAACTGGATGTCATGCTCCACCCTGTCTTCGATGCTCTGAAAACCACACTTCTCCGCACGACGGCGGCGGTTTCGAGCTTCTTGAACCATGGCGGCTTCAGGGCTGATGTTCCCACGCCCGCTGGCTGATGTTACCCGGAAATTCAGGCCAGCCTGCGCATAGTCAGAAAGCATGCTCTCAGACTTTGCAATGCCCGCACGGGCGAGTTGCTCACGCCTCAAATCGGCCAAATGCCTCACTGTATAGCGTCTGGCAGCTCGGTGTTCCCCTCAAGTTCGGCGGAACACACATTGCAATGAGTCATACCGCGAAGAACAAGGTTCTGACACTTTGCGCACTCAACATTCACCAAATTCAGCTTCCTGCCACGACGCTGCCCGGGTGCAGTATTGGGCTCACTGAATCCTGGTGGAGGCCCAGCGGGTTCAGGCCCGTCATGGGACGCCGCTGGGCTAGCCGATGAAGGCTGCTGTGGCTCGGTTGCTGCCGCAGGTCCAACACACTTCATTGGAACTCTTCCCTTTTCCACCCTTGCTCTCCTTGCCACCTCCTTTCCCCATTCCATCTTTTCCACTCGGCTTGCCGCCCTTGCCCTTTCCTTTTGGTCTGTCATCTTTGCCCTTAAACTTTCCTTTACCATCTTTGGCTTTCCCTTTTCCTTTCTTACCATCTCCCCTGATGCGGTCAATCTCTATACACATAGGGCCATTGGGATCCGCCGAACTTGTCATTGGGCTCATTCCGTAGAGAGTCAGGGATCTGGGGCGGCAGGGAATTCTTCATGTTGAAGCTGGGGTAGGACATGATGCCCTGCAGGAGATTCATCTGTTCCTGGCCTGAGGTTGGCAGTTCATCAACAACTGCTTCAAAGCCTCCATGCCGTTGAACTTCTCCACATTCTTGATGACACCTGTCAACCGGCCCTGCACTAGGCTTCCCAACATGCTATACAGAAACCTGCTCCTCTGTTGTTCACCTTCGTCCAGCAACTCCCAGTCAATCTCTGTGTTCAGGTTGGCTTCCAGCTTCTCAAGCTCATCTTGGAAGGAGCAACCCACAACCACCAGATACTGCTTGACCGTCCAGTACCAGTCTCGCCACTGCAACACCTCCTGTTCTCGGTCTGCAGGATTGAAGGTACCCGGTCTTGGGAGAAATTTGCCAGGTACCTTGATCTCCACCTGAACCTCCAGCACTGCCCCCATTTCCTCCTCCACTAGGAGCTGCCGCCTGGGCTGCTTGTGCTGCAGCGTTTGCCGCTGCAATCACCGCCTGTGCCAAACCTGGCATGTCAGATTGGTCCATTTTGCCCTCTAGCTCTGTTTCAACCTCCTCGAACAAGCTCAGGTAGCAAGTCCTGCTGACAACTCCACCGATGGAAAGGCCTTCGAAGATCTCCTTCACGTAATCTTAAGCACTGACTGCGAGCAAACTGCTACACCAGTTAGATGGGTGGCTCAGCAAGGGCGCACTTACTCACAGGTCAAAATCTCGGAGCTCCAGCCGACACAAATGTATCGGCCTTCCCGGCTCTGCTACCATGCGAGCTATTTTGGAACCGCGAAAGGCCTTCAGTGAACATGTCTGTACATGCCATGAACTGAGTGGTTTCATTTACATATATATATATATAGGCAGCATATGAAATATTTTGAAAGAAGAGAGGAACCCTAAAGGTTGAAATCCTGACCAAATACCTTTTAAGTTTTCTGAATCTGCTGCGATCAAGAGAAAAATATGAAGGGTCTCGATATGAAACAACTGAAGCGCGGCCATGTCACCACCCATGGTCTTGTGTATGGAATAGGCCCATTCCTGGCCAGTTTCGAGAGCGTGCCAAAGCTGACAAAATTTTGCAAAGAAGGTGGTCCTAGCCAGCATGTAGGTCACCCCCAAAGCAGTGGCAGGGGCAACCTGGGTTGCGGTAACCTTCTGTCAAAAACTGAATCTCATTCTTCTATTTATCTTTTTTTCACAAGGACCGGACATTCAACTGGGACAACAGCGTGCGTGTCAATCCCAGGTCTGGGCCTCAAGAAAAACACAACAAATGCCAAACATTTGAGAAAATTGATGTGAAAGCAAAAGGGGATCCTCTCCCAGAGGGCAGGGATCTAGGAAGTGGCATGACATGCGCAGCCTCCCCAGTCACCAGCTGCTCTTCTGTGTGCCATTAGAGTCTGCACCCATGAAGGCCTGGTGAGAGCGATGATTGCAGCTATGTGAGAAAGGAAATACTCTGAAAGCTCAAGAGCTCACCTCCACCAGTCCAGAAGAAGATAAATTCCGCAGGTAATTACCTGAAAACTCAGCTTTCAACAGCTCGGATGACTAATAGAATTTGCATACACTCCTGCTCCAGGTCACATGAGTCAGCACAAACGGGACCAGAAAAAACAGCGGAGATGAGGTTCCCGGAAGTTCTTTGACCTAAGTGATGAACATGTTCTTCCCGAAAGACTTTGAGTCATCAGACTGCAAACGGCCCTTGCCTTCTTGTCTCAGGGCGCTGCCTTCTGGTACAGACCTTGCAAAAGGGATCCTTCACTGCCCGCAGGCCATACAGCATGCAAGGCCTGGCCTGAATCAGAGACTGAGATCGCTACTAGGAGCAAGGACGCTACTAAAAATCCTGGCATCGCCACTAATAGCTAGAAGGTACTAGTAACAAGGGAATCACCTACCTGCAAAGAGGATGAAAATGATATGCAGAGCAATCAGAAGTCCTCGGTCGGGCATTTGCGGCACTGATGTCAATAAAGAGGGATAAAGCTGAGCACAACCTTTGTACATAAGCTCCTTACCACAAGTCAGCTGTGGGAAATTGTCAACGGTGGGCAAGATCAGTGGGTCAAGTAGTCTCTTTAAACGATCACCTGCATTGCAAGTGAAGGTTCTGCAGTGCTTGTTCTCTTGTTACTGGACCGGTAGAAAGCTTGGAAACGCCCAACCTGTCTTGCTCGCCTTGCGGCAGCTTGGCACATGCTGAAAGTCCATCTTCGAAACAAGTTGCCGTTCCTGGCCCTCGCCTTCTATTTAGTGAACTGCCATGCAAATAGATCTTGAAATATCAAGTGCTCCATGTGCTTGTAATTTGAGCATTTCGATTGAGCCAAAAAAGGCTGAAAGAGGCGTAGTTGATTCAATGGATGTCAAATGTGTATGACAAATTCAACTTTGGGATGAAAGCCATGAAATAGCTTAGTAGATTCAACCCCACAGGACACCTTGATGCAACAAATGTCATATTTAGGTCTCAAAACAGGTCGCAGGACACCTCAAAGCTCAGAAGAAGACCGATCTCGTTCATGCAGCTCTTGAAAATCTTCCAAGGCGTCAATCAACTCCTTTCAAGCAAGCATCATGAAAGCACCTCAACATGTACTGTATTGCTTGGCATGGATTCTCAACAATATGGCACGACTCAATACCTTTGCCACTTCTTTTTGAACAGGGAAGCAGCCGGAGTGGAGGTTTGAGGGGGAAGCGGGCTAACAAAAAAGAAGTCATGCAAATTTTGCGGGAAACAGGTTTCACAACTTTCCGCCTGGAACAAACTGGATCGCTCTGATAGTTGATTGCTCCTTTGCGCTTTGCATTGCTTCGCTTTTAGACTTCTGCTTTTTAAAAGCAAAGCCCTAGCAATGCAAAGGAGCAATTGTAGGAACCCGGCTTTTAAGCAATCGGCCCTAGCAAGGTGTGGTTTTCCAACATGCTGGTCTATACCGGTTTTTCATTTGTGCGGAGTTCGCTACCGGTCTATGTGACCAGCCTTTTCTCTTCCGCTCGGGAAACCCCTACTCAATTAAGTAGGCGCCTACTAGCTACTACCTGCAAGTAAGTAGCTACCAGTAACTGGACGCATGATAGCTCACGCACTATTCATTTGCTTTCTAGATTTTTAGGGAAACTTCAGCATCTGTGGAAAGGCAACTCCTTCCTGAACTTTGGAGATCAAGTGTGCCTGTTGTGAATTCTTTTGCCACAACTAAACCTCTCCAAAAAGAGCCAGTCGGAAAACAGGCAAAGGCACGGGGTTAGGAGGGGATGGCGCCTCACTTGCGCACACAAGATTTAACTCACCTGCGCACACAGCCTTTTTTTATACATTTAACTCACCTGCGCACACAGGGTTCGCTCAGCTGCGCACACATCGATTACATTCCGGAGGGAGGTGACTGCAGTTGAAATGAGACTCGCCAAGCGAAAATCAAAGAAGCCATGGCCTCCAACCTACTAGCGATGGCCTCTAACCTAGCTTGATTCAGATGCTGCTTCATGGAACAGACTCAAGCTAGACCCTCTGCGAGGGTGGGGCTGCTGGACTTCTTTCAGAACGGGCTCAGCATACGTACAATTATCCGGATATGTAAATCAAAGTGTCTCTCTCAGTGCCTTCAATGACAAAGATCAGTTGCTCTAGATTCTCTTTATTTATTTATCTCAAAAACGAAGCAAAGCGAGAAGATTTGGCACGATACCTGGAGATCTGGCTCGTCATGATACAACTCCAGCAAGCGACTCGGGTGCGGCGAGAGGAAAAACGAGTCTGTCAGGAGAAAAAGACGGAGCATGTAGGCCACTGTAGCCGCTTACAAATAGTTTATGCGTGTGCGTGTATGCTTACATACTGTTAAAACAACTGTCCCCCTTCATACGTAGATTGCTTTTTCGTCTATCATCAGAAAAAATGAAAGTTGCTGTTATCTGCTCAGTGACACACTACCACTACACGGCATCAAGCAACTGAGTTCAGCGCAAGGCAGCTGGTGGAAAGATTGGCTCTCTTGGAAAGGGAGTTGGCTCTTCTTTCGGTGGTCTGGGCGGCACCTCGATCTGCAGCTGCTGCATTAGCTCACAAATAGAGCGATCAGCCTTTACTGAGCACAAGTCACAAGTTGAAAACTACTTTTGAAGTGACAGGAGCGTCCGATTCCTCAACAATGGCGTAGTGTAAAACATTTGCATACACCTGAACGCAGGAATTCTTCAGAGCAGGGATAAATAGCTAGGAGCCTCCAGAAGCAAAATGAGAAAGGTTCTCAGAAAGCTATGATACTGCTCCTACTAACCAAAGGTGCGAGAGCCCTAGTCATATCATTTGGATGCATTACACGCGCTTTATGGACTGGACATACGTTCAATGATTTGTGCCGGTTGCACAACGCCTGCTTTTGGGTGATCATGGGATAGCATGGGCACCATGAAATGGATTCTCGTTAAGCAATCGTTGATTTCGGAAATCTAAAGGTCTCATTTAGTTTGCTACTTAGTAACTAGAAGCTA
>CAXIVM010000160.1:0-19333 GCA_964035705.1 Porites rus
GTCTCTTAAAAGCTGAAGGTATCTCTTCCCCGAAAAAAAAAATGAAAATAAACACAAAAAACTCATGGTATGGACATGGACCCTTCCAAACAAAAAGAAACAGGCCCCTAGGCTTCCTGGCCCACCATTGATGAAATCACCTGAATCCAGGGCAACCATAGATCTACAAAACCCAATAAAGCGACTTGGCGTCCAGCGTCTTCTCGACCTGGCGCCCGGATCCGCCACAGGATCGAAGGCGAACCGCCCAAGACTTCCCGGCGATGTGTTACTAGCCCTGGGGCTCCTGTCCCATATCCTCAGGTTCGGTGGTTAGACCCCCCTGGCACCCACCCCAACTATCTTCTCAGGAGGTGGGCCAGGAGCCCTAGGGTAGAGTAGCGTCCAAACGCTCCGTTCGTACTAAGGCCAGGAGGCTACTGCTATTGGCTTTCGCGATTCGCACACTTCGCTCCGTTCATTACGTAGCGTTGGATCCAGCCCCGAAGATCCGGACCAAGAACGCTCCGCAGCGGTCACGCCTGGTAATATATGTCCACTCGACTCAGGGGATTGACTCAAATTCTTTGGAAAATTGAAACATCCCTGGACCATCCAGTCGGGGTGCCCTGTCTGGAAGCCTAGGCCGGTAGTGTGGGGTAGTCCAGCCAGGACACCCCGACAGGAGGGTCCAGGTCATCCTTTCTTCGCAAAACCAGGTAGAGAGCTCTGGCCGAGGTTGACCTCTCCGTGGCAAGTCTCGCCAAACATGAGTCTGCAGCACTCGCTCGCAGTACGTTCAGAGCCGGTGCGTCTGCGCCCTCTTGTTTTGCTACGGTGTGTATGTGTCGGTTTTTTCCTGTTTGTTTTTTTTTCTATCCTTGTGGGGGGGGACCTTAATTTGGTTCTTGACAATTTGATTTTCTTGCTAAGGTTCCACGTTTTGGACATAAACACAATTAAGTGGAATCCCTTGGAAAACAAAACACAAAAGTCTCCAAGATTCAGAACATAAAGCGCTGATGATTCAAAACTGCGTGTTCAGCTGCAAGTTTTTGAGGGTTTTGCCAAGCAAGGAGTTCATGTTCCAGGCCAACAATTTCCCAAGAGTTTCCTTAGTTCCGAGTCGACGCCAATCACACCAGCACCCCACCTCCTCCACTCTGTGGCGCGCCGCAGCAGCCGAAGCAGCTCGTGCCCGTTCCGCCGCGGTCTGCGTTTGCGCAGCGCTCAACTCATTTCCTCGGCGTGGAACAGCGCCACAGCCGAGTGGCACGTGCTGTTGACACACTGTGTTGTCTGCATGGCATGGATGTTTGAAGTTTGTGGATGCCAAGAAATTAATGACAACCGCGGTACTTGCAGCAAATGAAACAACAAGTGACTGCAGCACCTCTGGACCTTTCGGCCAAAATCTTGTAGCCCCAAGCGAATTGAAAACCAAACACCAATCCCAAATTTTCGCGGTGGGGAAAAGCTCTGACGTAAACATCGGATGCCTTTCTGCTTTCATCACACGACCAAGAAAAAAACTAAGTAACTAACTAACTAACCAACTAACTAACTAACTAACTAACTAACTAACTAACAACAACAACAACAACCACAGCCACAAGCAAAACCAACAACCAACAACCAACAAACAACAACCAACAACCAACAACAACAACAACCAACAACAACGACAGCGACAGCGACAGCGACAACGACAACAAACAACAGCCGACAACGACGACAACAACAACAATACAACAACAGCGGCAGCGACAGCGACAACAGCAATTTAAGAACAAAAGCCATGATCATGGGACCTGCCTCGTTTGACCAAGCCTTTGCAGGACGGTTAGTGGTGGATTCCCATGCTTTATCGAAAAACGAAGCGCACACGATCCTGCTTCGAACGCATGCAGGACTGCATGGCCCCTGTGCACATGGAGCTGCACGCAGATACCAAAGCACATCGCGCGTCTTAACCTGAACTTTTGGCCACGTCTGGTCGGCCGTGCGTTTCCCCACCGCGTGGCTCTTGCGTAGGTGTCGCGTCTCCAAGTTGAAGGCACACGTCAGCAAACAGGGTGTGTAGCCAAGCCTGCAAGTAACTTGTTTCATTGATCACAAGGTCAGCATGGTTTGCGGCTCCTATTGAAGAAGGTGTGCTAGGATTGCAGTTCATTGCGGCACCACACTGGCTCTACAACCTCCTCGGCCCTCAACATTGTTGCGACAACACTGGGCCATTTCAAGACGGCCAATGCGCTTGTAAGCATGCCGTTGTCAAAGACAGCAACCGAGCCAACTGATGAGATTGTAAGCACGTGATAAGTCGTAAATTGTTCAAATAACGTCAATTTTTTTGTGAAGAGTCAGCACTTGCTGGCATCACATCAGGATAGCCCAGTAGGTGCTAAGCATCTATTTACTCGTAGACTTTGTTGTTGTGGTGGTGATAGCCGGAGTAGGCAGTAGGTTTGTAGACGAAGAAGAAAACAGGTGGTGGCCGTGGTAGTGGTGGCGGTAGTAGTTTTGTAGAAGCGATCGTAGTCGTAGTCATAGTAGTCGTAGTAGTCGTCATCGTGGTGGTAGCAGTGGTACGGTAGTTGCAGCAGCAGCAGCAGCAGCAGCAGCAGGAGTAGGAGTAGGAGTAGTAGTAGTAGCAGCAGCAGTTGTTGTTGTTAAAGTCATAGTATAGTAGCTACAACAAGAAAGTTCTTGACGCAGTAGTTACAATTGTAGCAGCAGTAGCACTAGTCACTAGTAGAAAGAGAAGCAGTAGCAGTAGCAGCATTTTTTCAGCAGTTCAAGATTGAAAAAAAACTATATTATACATGCATATACAGTATAAATATAAATATATATATAAATCTCTTCTTTCCAGACATCAGGGGGCTAGTTCTTCACACGAGCCTAGAACTGCCACTTGCCCGCACCAAAAGGACTCAACCCAGTCTATTTGAGTAACTATAGCCACTCGTCGATGAGCAAATCTAAATGACCTCTTAGATGATTGCCAACCCGAAGGATCCGAAGGACCCTTCAGGACCCGAAGCAACTGCTACATGCTGCTACTTCGCAGCGAAGTCGTCCAAAGTCCACAGTAACCCGACAGCGAGTTCGGGGTGGGCAGGTCCGAGCTGTTCCGCCAACCACCTCCATCGTGCCATCCGCGCGCGAGCCATCCGCCCACCGTGCTCTTGCCGGAGCCACGAAAGAGCTCCTCGCGCTTCGTGGCTGCAGCACGGCACAGGTCCAGCTCGGCCCTCAGCGGAGGAGTTTCCGACCACCCCCCACAACCTGTGGACCCGAATCCATACCACCCACGGATGGACCACGCTGATAGTCAGCATGGCGATGGAGTGGCAGATATGGCTCCTCTGCACCGAGTCCTTCGGCCAATCGGAGAGGGAAGTCGTCCTTCCCTTTCATAGAAACTCCCACAGCACGATCGCGCATTTCCAAAACAAGACGCTCCATGCATGACTCTTGACTGTATGATCCCTACTCCTTAGGAGGGGGGGACCACCAAAAATGTAACTTGCATTTTCTGGGCAGGGGGTGCCTGAAAATGTAAATTTTACATTTTAGGGCTATTTATTATCAACAAAAATGCAAGTTACATGTTTGAGGTCAAGCATGGCTTGAACAATTGGGAACAGGACGTACAGGGTGGAACAGGCACGCACTCTCTTGATCCGTGAAACACATCGAGTACGACCCACCTGTCAACTCTGTTCTTTCTTTCTTCCCTGTCCTTTTCATGTCCTTCTTTTCTTTCCTTTCCCTTCTGTTGCTTTCTCATAATATCTCATAATACAATTGGATTTCAAGTGTTCCAAAGTGTCCTGAGGCGTCCTGATATGCAGAGTGTCAAAGAAATCAAGTTACAATTAACCCCCCTCCCTTTACACCCTTTTCCAGGGGGGAGGGTGTCCAGAAAATATAACTTGCGACCTTGGAGGTAGAATCTTACATTTTGGGGGGGGGGAGGTCCCCCCTTATTTTCACGACCTCAATAAATGTAACTTGCATATTTCCTGGTCCTACCCCCCCCCAAGAAAATGCAAGTTACATTTTCAGACGCCCCCCTTCATTTCCAAGGGGGAAGGGGTAGTGATACTGTATGGCATATGTAAAATATTTACGGTGTGGCTTCAGGAGTCAATTGGGCCCGGTAGATATTGCATGGATGGACCGTCAGGAAAATAGCCCACAAAACGCCACACACTGCCGAGGATCTTCTCCTCTTTGGCCAGGGACTCCTCATGAAGCAGCTTCTCTCGCTGGCTGGCAAAGCCTCCTGAACAAACAGTGATTTGCCGTATGTTGCGTTCGTTCGGATCCCTCTATGCCATATAAATACGTGGAACTATACGTGGATCTTCCAACTGTGACAAATGTCTGCCTTTTCATCCACAAAAATCCGACGAAAGGGTAGCACAAACATGAAGGGGTGGCACAAAAATGCCCATCAAACATGAAGAGCCCCAATAGACGGCGGTCCGAGAATCAAAACACTTTTTTCCTAAAGCTATCAGGTTTGTCACAACTGCCAAGGGACTCAGGGATCTTTTTCTGATCTCCATGCACATGTTTTTCTTGTCTGGATTGAAGCTCCAACATCTAAATCATCAACCAAAAGCGCCACCCGAACTTCCTACTCCGTGCACATGCTACGAAGACGTGCAAATGATTCGATCCTGAACGGCCTGAATGGCCGAACCACCAACCCCTAAAAAGATTGTCATGTCCTTTCAAGACAGGTTTTCGGTCGGTTTCCTCCATGTGCAGCTGAAATGCGGAAGATGATACTACAAGTATCCCCTAGGCTTCCAACAACCATTAATTTAATAGGCTGACTACCCAATCAACTAAGGATTTTACAATACAAAAACCAGGTCGTTCCCATTGTTTGAATGGTCGAACGGAAGTCTAGGGTATCTGTTCCATCCATCTGAGTCTTGATGTGCGGAGCACGCACGCACATGTCGATTTTTCTAAACAGACGAGACACTGACAGAGAGATGCCGAGACCAAAGCAGTGGGTCGTGGAATCCACTAGATGGGTAACCACTGGGGTGGGTGAGTGAGTGAGAGAGTGAGTGAGTGATCCAGTTGGAGAACCCTTGGAAAGGCGATGAGGATGCCTCCAACCTACTTGCTAGTAGGCCTCCAACCGAAGAGCGATGGCCTCCAACCTAGTAGCAATGGCCGCTTCCAACCTATCAGCGATAGAATATTCTATATCAGTATCTGGACAGGTTCAAACTTCAAAGATTTACAGGTTGATACCACCTAGGCTGATATTTCACTCGATTTCCCCGGACTCCACCGAGATGCTCTGCTCTTCCTTCAGCGCGTGCGACGTGAGGCGTGCGACAGATTCCATCGATGAGGCTGCCCTCCTCAGTGTGGCCAGCTCATTCGGGGTTGTTGGGGGTCTGATCAGTTGAGGTGATGAGGCAATGCTTTGAGGGAAGACATGGATGGTATACATGGATGGTCTGGGAATGGACTACCACCTCTGGATCTCCATTGAACACAGGAAGTTCCAGGTTGGAAAGCCTTCCCATTGGGGAAACCCACGTGAATTAAGCTGATATTGGCAGAAAGCCTCGTCTTTCGCAACACCATGTTCGCGACCAACCCGCATAGAAGCTTTCGTGTCTTCACGTGAAGAGTCCAAAGGAGCGGCGACCGACAGGTCTGACTGTCTGAAACACATGGATTCCTGGATGGCATGGCCACTGGGAAGACCAAATCCGAATACAACTGCAGGTGGAGTTCACTCCACTTCCATGTTGGTAAGTCGGAGGGTATGTCCCAAATCTGGGTGACACCAACATCCTGGGAAATGTTGCTGGCTTGTTTCCCAACCTGCACTTGCCTGCAGCAGCAGCCCTCATGAAAAGAGCAACCCGCAAAACGCCACACACTGCCAAGGATCCTCTCCAGTGACTCCTCTTTGGCCAGCCATGTCTCCCATTGCTGTGCGAAGGCTCCTTGGCTGTGATGAGAAACGACATTGGGAAGTACACCAGATTGACTGACTCTAAGTGCCCACAAAACCAGTCGACATACAACATACATCACCATTACCAGGTCTTGGGTCTATCCTAATACCCAGGGCGCAGTGATTGATGGTGGTTCAGTTGCAGGCCTTGTTCCAAACCCAATACATCACCGTAGCCAGTCCATGTCTGTTTCAGACCAAGTCATGGGCAAGTCGACCACCGCACGTCTTCCAATTCGCCACGTCGACCACCGCGGGAACGGTGCTCCGTGCTGCCGTGTGAGGCCGATCATGGTGGTTTGATCATGTGTCATCCTGGTCACATGTTCCTTTGGGTAGCCCTGACACCGCAAAGCCGCCGTTCACCTCCAGGGTGTTGGAGTTGGTTTCCAAGACTGCGTTCCCCAAATGCTGTCGGAACTTGCATAGTTCCCACAGAATGCGGCCTGACTTGTCCAGCAAAAAAAACAAAAAAAACATAGAGGGAGGTGTTTTGCCAGAAAGTTTGTAGCCCATTCTCCAGACAGTCTGAACTCGCCACAGTCTTTTCAGACGTCCGACTTCGATCGGAAAGGTTCCGGGATCGGAAGAACATGCACCCAGGCTCAGGGAACATGTATACCATCCTATAGCACAAACCAGCGTATAGATCTTCATTGAACCCAAATCACTCGCTGCCATGACCCATGGCAGCCCAGGGGCCCTCATCCTGATAGGTCTTGACCCATGGACATGGGGGGGCGTCTTGTTGTCCGTTCATGGTCAACTGGATAGTCTACCGGTCCCATCCGTCTCAGCCGAGACGCTTTGCTCGTCCAAAAGCTCGTCAGTGAGACGTGCGACGTGCTCTTCGACCGGCGTCTTTTGGGCCGCCCTCCTCGGTGTCACCACTTCCGCCGGTCGAAACGTCCGTTGACTCGAAGACCAATTGACAAAGCAAGAAAGCCCAAAAGTGAACATGGAAAAGAACATTTGATTAGTTTTGTTGGCATGTGTCACTGGAAACATACTCAGTGGTGCCAATTGCCAGGAGACATGCAATGTTCCATGTGCTGTTGTATGGTTGTTCGTTGGCAAGAAAACAGCCCAAAACCCTAGAACCCATTTGTCTGAACCAATTCAATGGGGTACAATAGCAGCCATACAGTAGAGCGTAAGTAGACCCACAGCCATAGCTGCCAAGGATCTTCTCCTCTTTGGCCAGTGACTCCTCATGAAGCAGCTTCTCTCGCTGATGTGCGAAGGCTCCTGGTGACGAATGTGACATGTCTCATCCAGTTGAGAAATTCGGAGCATACAGTAGTTTGTGAAAACACACCAGTTTGAGAAACACTCTTGTTGATTGTTCTTCTTGAAGTTGACACTAAATTATGCCAATCCGGAATGAGCCAAGGTGCTTTGCTCTTCCTTCAGCTCTTTCTGAAGTGCCAGGGTTTCCACCTTCTTTGAGGCCGCCCTCCTCAGTGTCAACACAACTGGTGGAAACCTAAGCGTTGATCAAACAAGGACGGCACAAAAAAAGGAAACAATAACGTGAAAACGGTTAGTAAAGACAATTAAACTCGCGTTGTTCAACTTTGTCAATGGGAACATACACAGTGGCATTAAGTGCATGCTTAACCGCCCACGCATGTACGAAAACTAGCTGGCCAGGAGGCACTTATGTTTTTTGCAAGGTTGTTCGCTGGCAAGAAAACGACCAAAATGCCTAGAACCATGTGTCTGAAACAGCACAATGGTGTACAATAGCAGCCCTATAGTATAGAGTAGGTAAAACCACACAGCCATAGCAGCTAAGGATCTTCTCCTCTTTGGCCAGTGACTCCGCATGAAGCAGCTTCTCTCGCTGATGTGCGAAGGCTCCTGGTGACGAATGTGACATTTCTCACCCATTTGGGAATTTCGGAGCATACAGTAGTGTTGATTGTTCTTCTTGAAACACTAAACCATTCCAATCCGGAATGAGCCAAGGTGCTTTGCTCTTCCTTCAGCTCTCGCTGAAGTGTGAGGGTTTCCGCCTGCTTTGAGGCCGCCCTCCTCAGTCTCAACACAACTGGTGGAAACCCTAAGCGTTGACCAAACGAAACAATAACGTGAACACGGTTGGTAAAGACAATAAAACTCGCTTTGTTCAACTTTGTCAGTGGGAACATACACAGTGGCACTAAGTGCACGCTTAGTTGAGCAACCGATAACCGCCCGCGCATGTACGAAAACTAGCTGGCCAGGAGGCACTTATTTCTTTTGCAAGGTTGTTCGCTGGGAAGAAAACGACCAAAATGCCTAGAACCATGTGTCTGAAACAGCACAATGGTGTACAATAGCAGCCCTATAGTATAGAGTAGGTAAAACCACACAGCCATAGCAGCAAAGGATCTTCTCCTCTTTGGCCAGTGACTCCGCATGAAGCAGCTTCTCTCGCTGATGTGCGAAGGCTCCTGGTGACGAATGTGACATTTCTCACCCATTTGGGAATTTCGGAGCATACAGTAGTTTGTGAAAACACACCAGTTTGAGACACACTCTTGTTGATTGTTCTTCTTGAAACACTAAATCATTCCAATCCGGAATCAGTCAAGGTGCTTTGCTCTTCCTTCAGCTCTCGCTGAAGTGTGAGGGTTTCCACCTGCTTGGTTTCGGCCGCCCTCCTCGGTGTCATCACAGCTGGCGGTCAATGGATAACCTGGAAACCCTTCCCTGTCAACCAAACAGAGCAAGAATGATCGACAAAAATGAACATGCCCTAAGAATCCTTGGGCTCTCCATGGCAGGGGTCGGACCCGACACCGAAACGCAGGGGTCCGGGCCCGAACCAAACCCTATGTGTTTGAGGGTCCGGATTCTTAGGGTGATAGACTTGTAGGAACAATCATGGAAGTGGAAAATGTGCCTTTCGACCAAAAAAACACTATCCTCAAGAAGCCTGCACCCTTCATCCTTGATGATGTGGTTACTTCATGTTACTTCCATTGTGGAGTCCTTTGGTTGCCTGGGCTAACGATGAGTGGCACACCACAGTAAGACGCAGTTGCAAGCCTGCAAAACTCCGCGCGATAAGCTTTCGTGCGCCAATCGATTTGCCACTGACTACCTCCTGCATCCTCCTGCAAGCAATGGACTCGCTCCCATCACTACAGCCGTCTTGCAAGGTTGCTCGCTGAACCTGTCCAATCTTCACATGACTGTTTGGATCGTTCGTCCCCAGAAGCATACCAACCAGCACCTTCATGTCGGGGTCCTGGCTGGAAGCCTCTACACTACTGGACCTCCAAACAGGACACCCCTTTTTCAGGTTCAGGAACATGCGATGAATCGTGTTGTCACAGTGATCTACGGTGCCCCAGCGAGATGAATCTTTGAACTCCGTCTCCAGGCAATCGAGCAAGCAATTGAGCAATGGACGATTCCCGCTTCCCGCGAACGAGACGATCTTTCTAGGCAGCTTTTGAATCATGAGCTGTGAATCCATAGGCCTCCAGTCGTACCTTCTGAGAAGCTGGGACTTGGGGTGGGTGCCAGGAGGGTCCAGCCATACCTTCTGAGGAGGTACGACTGGAGGTGTAGGGAATGATCTATCCTCCAATGCCTCGGTTCGAACGGGTTTCTTGGCAATTCATGCCATCCTGGTGAAGCAAGCCACCACATTCCACCATTGCTGTTTCTCCCTCCCGGTTCGGCTAAGGCCTGGAGAAGCCGGAAAGCCGTGGAGAGACCGACCGACCCTCGAACGCAAGCTGCCCCCGAAAGACGGGAACGAAGAGATGGATGCCAAGCTGAACAAAGCTTGCGAGAGAGAAATCTCTTACAAACTTATGATGTGTTTTTGGGCTTGTTCTAGGTTCCTAATGGAAGCCACAAGGAAACAACATCATTACAAACCTCACGTGGAAAAAAACAGCTGCGACTCCACAAAGAACTCTATGCCAGATGGGAACATGTGCCTGCCTGCCCTTTCTTCATCCTGTGCATGATCCTTCGCATGCGGTTCGATCGATCCAAAGATGTCCTTGACTTGATGCCGTTTGGTCCGCTCTTTTTGAACTGCAAAAGGACCACAGCGACACCGGCTGCATATGCTTGATATCACTGAATCACGCTTGATATGGATGTATAAGAAAATAGAACAGATCATTGGTTGTCACTCTGCGCTGGGTCGATGTTGTGAACAATCCTGTCCAAAGAAACCTCCTTTCCGCTGCCTTTGCTTGTTCGTGTAGCCTGTAGCCATGTTAAAGAAGAAGGTGCCGGAGAAAGAGGGCTGCTTCTTGGAAGGTGGGATTCAATGTCCTCCTGTAGTTCGCTTTATGTCGAGTTCCTTCTCGTGTGGCGCAGAAAGCCCACACGTCACCAGCACTAGGCATGAGCGCCAAAACAAGAGGCCCCTTCGATGACCAGTTTCCTCTACAAACAGTGTTCAAACAGGTGGTGTTCATCTTCCGTGAAGATTTCAGGGAGTGTATTGGAAGTGGCCTTCTTTGACTCTGTCAACAAAGCCCCAGCCGTCCAGGATATGGAGATGGCCTCCAACCTAGTAGCTTCTTGTTACTAATGCCAGGAGCTACAGTACTAGCTTCAGAAGCTCCGTTCGAGTCGCGATGATTCAGTTCGTAGAACTGTGCCCCTCCGCTTCTCACAGGTGAAGCCACTGGCTCATGGATAGCAGCAACCCCACCCACGTGTTGAGGCCGCACAAGCCACGGCTCGTGAACGAACGATCTCCACACAGAGCCCCAAACAGGTGGTTCGTTGGATGACTGGCCAAAATCCCCAGAGCCCATGTGTCTGAAACAATTCAATGGCAAACAATAGTATCGAGTAAGTAGACCCACACACGCCGTCACACACGCCGTAGCTGCCAAGGATCTTCTCCTCTTTGGCCAGTGACTCCTCATGAAGCAGCTTCTCTCGCTGATGTGCGAAGGCTCCTGGTGACGAATGTGACATGTCTCATCCACTTGAGAAATTCGGAGCATGAAGTAATGAAGTAGTTTGGGGAAACACGCCAGTTTGAGAAGCACTCTTTTTGATTGTTCATCTTGAAGTTGACACTAAATTATGCCAACCCGGAATGAGCCGAGGTGCTTTGCTCTTCCTTCAGCTCTCGCTGAAGTGTGAGGGTTTCCGCCTGCTTTGAGGCCGCCCTCCTCAGTGTCAACACAGCCGGTGGAAGCCCTCCATGTTGACCAAACAAGGACCGCACAAAACACACAAGAATAAAAAAAGAAAAGTGAACACGGTAAAGACAATTAAACTCGCGTTGCTCAACTCTATGTCAATGGTGGCCAGTGGCGCAACATGCATGCTTAGTTGAGTAACTGACAACCTCCCATGCATGTTTGAAACCAGCTGGCCAGGAGGCACAAAACTTGTTGTTGCATGGATATTCACTGGCAAGAAAACGGCCAAAGTCCCTAGAACACAGCCATAGCTGCCAAGGAGCTTCTCCTCTTTGGCCAGTGACTCCTCATGAAGCAGCTTCTCTCGCTGATGTGCGAAGGCTCCTGGTGACGAATGTGACATGTCTCATCCACTTGAGAAATTCGGAGCATGAAGTAATGAAGTAGTTTGGGGAAACACGCCAGTTTGAGAAGCACTCTTTTTGATTGTTCATCTTGAAGTTGACACTAAATTATGCCAACCCGGAATCAGCCAAGGTGCTTTGCTCTTCCTTCAGCTCTCGCTGAAGTGTGAGGGTTTCCACCTGCTTTGAGGCAGCCCTCCTCAGTGTCAACACAGCTGGTGGAAAAGCGAAGGAACGCACGAGACATACAAAAAAAAAAACATGAGCAGAAGAAGACTGGATTTGATTTGTTTACCTTTGTCAATGGATACATGGCGCTTGTGTGGCGCTTGTGTGTGAGATTGATTGGTAAAAACTCGCACCCCCTCCCCCCTCGTACATACTTCAATACTCTGGCCGGGAGAGACTTCATGCTCGTTTTTGCATGGGTATTTGCGAAGAAAAAGGGGCCACGACTGTATGCGTCACAATCCCGGAGCTTCACACCCCTTATGTGTCAAAATGCACAAGGGGAAGCAGCTCTCTGTTGCGGATTTCAGGCCATTCAATTTCACTTGCTTTGGAGCCAAGGTTGTCCTTGCGGAGCCTCAAGCAGTGAGGAAGAGCCCTTACCTTCCTTGACACTCCCAACAATGCCCCCACTCCCTGGGTTGAAAAGGTTCTATGAAAATCTCCATCCAAGATTGTGATCCAGCAGTCACAAAGGGATGGTTTTTAGTCCCATCCAGTGAGTGGATGTGACAGGGGCACCCCTACCCTCCAAGTTCGGCACCCCGTCTTGTGACTGCTGGATGTCATGTTTGATCCAACCAACTGTGTATTAATTGATTGACCTCGTGATTGGAATCACTGATGTCTACTCGCCCCGTCTTCGCCGGAAACCATCCGCGACCCGAGGCGAACGGAGCGAAGGCTGATGCAGCGAAAAAACCACCTGACCCAAGAGAGGTAGCCAGCGACCTGAACTAGGGCCAACCTGATATATACCTTACTGTATAGGGCCCTGTCTAGTTCGGGTCATTCAACCTGTGTTGGATGAAGCTTGGCCGGTTCCGCTCCACGCCAGGTTCCGCTGCGTCGCTGCGCTGCTGTCTCTTCCAACCCTGGACCGTCGAAGACTGGGACTGCCGGGTCAGCCTCCCCCGAGCTCCACATCACCCGCCTGATGTACCCGATGGATCCACTACCACCGTACGAAGGCGTCCTGGGACCTTCCTGGCACCCTCCTACATCAATAGTCTCTACTCACCGTACCGACCTTCTTAAGGTATGTGGATCCATAGGGGGTAGGTGAATATGGCAGTCCCATTAGTCGTATCTGGGATTGGGGTGGTGGTTTGGTCTTCGTCTGCATGTGAGTGTGCATGTCCGACAGTGACGGGAGAAAGCGCGCTGGCGTGTTGACGCAGAAAAAGAAAGTGCTTAGCCAGTGCATCCCAGTGACCACTGTATGAGGAACCAGGGTTTCGTTCGGTCTATACCTGGATCTTCCAACTGTGACAAATGTCTGCCTTTTCACACCAAAAAACGACCCAAAGGCAGACATTGGGCATAGTTATGCATAGTTGGAAGATCCAGGTTTTATCTGCTTTTAGTTTTTGTGGATGCCCTGGGTTGGTGTGGTTGACCCGCACGCGTGGTCACTGGTGGTAGATCTTCCAGTCCTAAACAGGTCGTGTCTGGACAAATGAGCCACAAAACGCCACATCTCCAGAGGTTCAGAGGTTAAAGAACCTTACCCAAACACTCCATGTATGCCATATATGCCTACATTGACCCCTCAAACCACCCCAATGTAGGCATATATGGCATACATGGAGCGTCCGGGTTGTAGGCTATTCCTTAGGTACCCCAGGTTATGGGTCCTTTTTCGAGTCACTCAACCTCTCTTGCCGCATCTCCAAGGATCTTCTCCTCGGTGCGTGACTCGGATAGCAACTCCTCCTGTGCTCCTGCCAAGGGATTGGAAGAAGTGACGTGGGATGCGAAGAAATGGCGTGGGATGCATCAATCATCTAATGTAAAGTAGACTCTTGATTTACCCTACAAAACCAAGTACCTCCTCAGAAGGTATTTGGACCCTCCAAACCCACCCCAAACACCTTCTCAGAAGGTACTTGGAGGCCTAGGGTTACTAAAAAAAAACACCAAAAAGACCTGAATCACGAGATTCGAGTGTACCTCTCTAGACCCTGCAGTCTGTCTGCTGCAATGAGACATTCTTTTCACACTGCAGATGTTCAGCTCCCCACTTGTCGCATCATATCAAGTTCAAACAGTTCAAACACAGCTCACAGCTCCCCCAAAAGTGGGACAGTTCATCTAGTTCACAGCTCATATGTTGACTTTTCAGCTCCCCAAAAAATCGACTCTCAAACAGTTCAAACATTTTCGCTAGGTCCCCAAGTCAGCCAAGCTACTCAGCTCTTGCCTCAGCCCTTGTTCAACTGCGAGACTCTCGACGTGCTTTGAGGCCGCCCTCCTCGGTGTTATCAAAGCTGGTGTGTCAAAGGCTTGCGGAAATGCTCCCTGTCAACTACACAGTCTTTCAAAGAGCAAAGGCAAGCACAACAAAGACACGCGCCAGAGGCAGGAATATGTTCATCATACAGTTCCTAGAACAGAAGGCCACAATGTAAGCTGTTGGTTAAGGACAGTATCATACAGTACATTCAAGTACATTGAGGATTTCTTGGAAAGGGACAAATGACAAAAATCCAGAGATGAAACAACAAGACAACGCTTGAGCCCAAAGTGCTCCCTCTCTTCTTTCAGCTCTTGCATTAGCTGCTCGTTCCGCGCCCGTTCCAGCTGACAGATCTCCTCCTTCACAGCCTGACCCCAGAAAACAGTCACTCGCCCCAGAAAGAGCACCGGGTGAGGCGGCGGTCGAGGAATCCCCAGCAAAATCCGGTTTGAACCTTGACTCAAGGACCCCTTCTAATTATGGAGGGTCCGAACTCGGATCCTTAGGGCCTTAGGGAATGTCCATGAAATCTGAGATAGGAAAGAGATCCTCCATTCACCATTCACCCGCTGCGGCCCGGAGAAGGTCCGACCCCTGCGGAACAGGGAAAAAGATCCGACCCCTGCATATGAGGGTCCAGGAGCGTCTGGGCTATGCTAGAATGAGTTGGGTCTATCCTAATACCTGGTTGCCAGTGGATGATGATGGTTCAGTTGCAGGCCAATTGTTTCCTGACTGTTGCAGGTAGGACAGACCCAAAGAATGAGCATTTGTGGAGCCTCGGAGGGATCGGACCCGAATCCGGACTGACCCCGAGGATGTCCACAAGCTGGCAAACGAATAGGCACATGTTTTTGCCCAGACGGTGGAAGTCGGGGGTCAGAGCATCCCAGGTAAACCACTGTAGATACATACCCTAGAAGTCCAGTTCGACGATATAACCGTCTGAAGTAAATGAAGTTCCGAACTGCGGGTCACCTGACCAATCTTTGTATAGTCTTTGAGTTCCAGGGCATAAGGAACCAGGGGCGCTCGGCCCTCGGTCTATACATGGATCTATATACCAGTCATATACCAGTCATACCCAGACCCAAAAGACCTGGCCTATAGTCCCTTAAGTCGGATCTGGGTCGACCTGATCCACGAACCCTCCGATCCGCCCCAGGTCGTCTTCACCATCGCCTCGGCCCCCCCCCGCCCGCGGTGTTCGGCGACCCCTTTCGGCCCCGAGCAGCCCCGAAAGCAGCCCAGGTCGGACCGCGGAGGGAGTGCCCAGCGACCGTCGATCGGTGGCGCGAATTCGACTGAAGCCCTGCGTTTGCAGCATGGCCCAGATACGACGAATGGGACTGCCATATTCACCTACCCTAAGGATCTGTGGACCCTCCAGTCTGAAGGGATCGAACCCTGCTGTTCACAAGGGTTTGTACCCTGAAAACCCTTGTTTTTGAGGGTGCGGATCCTTAGGGCTATACATCAGGCCAGGGGTGATTTCGAGGATTTTGGAGGTCGGGGAGGCAGTCCGGCAGTTCCAAACAGGTCGTGGGACATGGAACCCGAGAATTCAACCCGTGGCTTCGACCGTGCGAAGACCAACCCGACCGTTTTGGGGAAAAGGGGTTCCACGTGAGGAAGGCAGGGGGACTAGCCCCCCAAAGGGGCGAGGTGATTCCGGATGTCCATTCCTCACCCAACCTGTGGCGCTGGTATCAAAAACCGGAGCTGGACCAGGCCAGTGCCAGTTCCCTTTAGCAGCTGCCTTAACTCCCTACCAGCACCTTCCGTTCGTCCGGTGGTTTCTGGACACCTCTTAACCTCTAAGAGGCTATTCCCAGAGGATCCCAAGTACACTCTGAGAAGGTGATCGGGGCCACAAACAGTTATGAGAAGGAGTTGGAACCCGGGTCCATTCTGAGCAAAAGTTGGGAACATGGTGTTTTCAAGACTAAAGTCAACAATTCATTCGTTGGGTGAAAGGTGGGGAAGTGGGACGAAAACCGCACGAATCCGACGGTCGCCCCACACGATCCCATTCCAAACCCAGCTCACTGCAGCGTTTGGCCCCATGCCGGGCCAGTTTTCACCTCTTGCGCTGGGAGCCTCAGTGGAATCCCTCCGCTTCGAGCTTGTTGGTAAGCCTCAATGGCAGGAGGTGGAAGGGAGAGGTGGTCAGGCAGGATCAAAAGGCCATTGGGGGTCAGCACGTGAAAAAAAAATCTTTCTAATTCATCATCAAGGAACCCGGTGAACCACCTTTGCAATGCAATTTGCTCCAGGCCAGTTTGGTGTGATACCGCACACACTTGCTTGATGCGACCAATGAAGTCTTCAGTAGCAAAGGAATGGAACTTCCGTATGTTGATCCCTTAGCACAATAAACCCGAACACTTCCTTCAGTTCCAGGCCAACTGCAAAGGGGACCATCACACCTATCGTTTTGCACCCCTCATCCAAAACTACAAGACATGCCGAGGAACGATCCAAAGTTTGAAGACGAACCATCTCTTGCAGGGCCTTAGATCATGACCACATGGCCAGGGTGAGTGCACAGGATTTGGTGGGCCAGAAACATCCCTTCAAGGTCCGTATTGAAGTGACAAGAGTGGGGCTGGTTCTGAAAAGACCAAGTGGAGGGC
Organism: Porites rus; assembly: GCA_964035705.1. Classification (NCBI taxonomy): domain Eukaryota; kingdom Metazoa; phylum Cnidaria; class Anthozoa; order Scleractinia; family Poritidae; genus Porites; species Porites rus. The sequence continues at coordinate 16,611 of CAXIVM010000160.1, forward strand.
CAGCAAAAAGGCGCTAACAGAAAGTTAAGTTGTACCTGATCAAGTTGCATGGAACTTTGGGCGTGCGGGCCACATCACGCGATTTGCACGCACAGCAGCAGCAGCCAAATGGAGATATGCAAATATGCTATCATCCTGGTTCAAGGGCCAAGTGGACTTGCAAGTGGAATTCTCCACAACCTGATATCCCTCCCTAGAAATCCAAGTACCTTCTGAGAAGGTGTTTGGGGTGGGTTTGGAGGGTCCAAATACAGTCTAGAGGAGGTACTTGGATCCCTAGGGCCTAAAATTGCTTTGGGGTTGAAGGTTTTTGGACCAATAAGAAAACCAAACCATTGCAAAGCAAAGTGTCGCTTTGCTTTTGCAGGAGCAATGCAGCTTCAGGTGTCAAGTACCTGCCATTGTCCTCCAAGGTCTGGTGGAAAGCGGCCATGGAGCACCTCGGATTGGGAGCTGTTTTTTTCGTTTGTGTGGGGACTGAGTCCAAGAGTCCAAGAGTCCAAGAAAGCAGGAACTGAGATCCGAAAGAAGTGATGGAAATCATCACAAATGGAATGAAGTGGATCGACTCGCTCGATTCGATTCACATGCACTTGGCATGCACATGCCATTGAATGTGTGAAGATGAAGATGAGCAGAGATGTCGATGTGAGGATGTGAAGATGTGCAGAGATGTAGATGTGCAGTTGTGAATGTAGATGTGAAGATGAGCAGAGATATAGGTGAGAATGTGGATGTGCAGAGGTGAAGATGTGAAGATGTAGATGAGACGTAGTTCTGCAGATGTTTTTTAACGAAGAACACTTCGCAGGCACTCTTGGGAAAAAAGGATGAGGGCCATCAATGCACTCTGTCGCCCAAAGCTTGCCGTTGAATCCTCGCTCATTCGCAAGGTCATTTATCAAAAGGATGTACCAAGCAAGCCCGCCATTTCGTGGAGGAGTTTGCCAGCCGTGTTGGATTTCGGGCATGTCTCAACAAGTCTGGTCCAAGGACCATGAGATGACAGCGGCGACATCAGGACTGCACTGCTCGTCTACACAAGCCCTGCTCAACTGTGGAGCAGCAACGCAGTGGACGGAACTTTGTGAACATGTGCGACATCTGGGGCGATTGGCGGTGCAAGGCATAGGGCTCCGCTTGACGCAAGTCATGGCCCAGTGGACCAAAGTGCACAACCAGTGACCGGAAGGTCAAGGTGCACGTTGATCACATGGATATCGCATGAATCGCAGACATGCTGTACATCGATGCAGGCTTTGATCGGTCCTGCATATCAGACCATGCATCACAAGGGCTCCACCGGTTGATGGCAGCCACTACTGTTCAAGATGCATTGATCGCATGTGTGCGATGGGCGTTGAACACTTCAAGGCAGCCAGTGGTTGAAAGGTCAAAGTATATGTCGGCCTACATGGACGGGCCTTCTGGGACTTGCATCAGGCACTCTACCCAAGCCAACACATGAAGTCAACAAGGAGAAGACCATTCAAGATATTTTGTCCTGCGCAGGCACTTAAAGTGTCTATGAACCATTGACTTTTGAGACAGCCAAGGCTCAAGTGCTGAAGGTCCGCTCATGGACAAGATGAACAGGAACGGTGAGATCTTTTTCATCCTCACTCACTCCGAAGAAGAAGACGAGGGAGACGCTGCGAAGAGGAAAGGCGGCCCTATACTGGCGCTCAAAGGTCCACTCGTGTACATGATGTGCTCACTCATTCGAAGTCAAAAACACAAGGAAGTCCTATATATGCTGGTGCTTTTAGACGCATACGCGATTCAGGCGCAACAACTCCAGTAAGCACATGGCGCTTCAGTAAGTGTAAGGTAAAACATTGAGCTAGATGCGGTCGCTTCGGTACTGTAAACGCTTCGCTCATGTAACCAAGGCACACACAAACTTTCACAAGCCGCAAACCAGGATCAGGTCTGTCTTGGCAGAAGCTTTCCAGGAAGGAGGCCATCCACGCCATGCACACTCGAGCCTCACAAATTCAATAGACTACATGGACCACTCACACAAAGATGGTACAATTCCCACTGGTGAAAGTCTGCCCATGGCCAACCAATGAACCACACAGCACAACTGAATTATACAAGGCAAGGAACGTTCCAGGCCTTCGATTGCAGCTCTGGGTACGGGTGCTGGCGGCTTTTGAGACCTTTCGAGCAGAATCGCGGCATGGAGTGCCTTGGCTGCTTCGGTGTAGCAACAAGATGTACAAAAATGTACAACAAATTTCACCCCGCAAACCCAAGTACTAGTGTATAGCACTAGCGCTGAATTAAAAACTTATCTCGTTCCTCCCACATCTCTTTCAAAATGAGGCTCTCCCACTTGTTGGCCCGGCACCACTGTTTGAACTCAATCCAGCCGTTCTGAAGCCGTTCATCATCGCAACTCGCAGGCATCCATGCATCTGTATCCAGCAACAAAGTTCTGAAGCAACTCCCCAAAATCCACAAGTCGCATCCCAGGTTAAGAATGTGCATGGCACACCACTTAATCATTCGCACTTTAAAGTGAGGCACCTTCAAAAGTGGACCTAAGTTTCGCCACATGTAGCCGTGCACAGGACACAAGTCCTGGTAAAGAGGACACGTAGTAACATCTTCAGACCCAAAACTCAAAAAATATCCTGAAGGATGCAAAGCCAAGTGTCATAGATTCCCTCGTTTGATACACGTCTGGAAGAACTCATCTTCTGAGTACCGCCGAA
>CAXIVM010000161.1:0-40262 GCA_964035705.1 Porites rus
TGTTGTTTCCCTCCCCCTCTCTCTCATCCATTGACTCAGAAAACCATAGAAAATCCATCGCCAAGCGGCCTCCTGCAGCTCCGCTAGCTTTGCGGCCACTGCCACCTGGGCACCTAATGGGGCCAATGCGGATGGAAGCGCAAAGGGTGGATGGTGGATAAAAAACATAGTTTGAACGATTTGAAGAGTACAACGCTTCGATGCCGACTAAAATCAACAACTGTATGGCTGAAACAGCCAGCTCAAAATCCGGGTAGGGTAGAGTGACGACATGTTTTTCTTCCGAAAGTTTTGCTTTCCACCGTTAACACGGAGGGGTTAACTCAGTGCCAGCTTAAGTCATGGTAACTCTTGGGGTCAAGGCAAAAAATACGCCCCAAACCCTATTCAACAAAGGTAATGCCACCATTAATTTTCTTACTTCAAGTCAAACGCAAATACGTTTCACAAGGTAAACACCGCTGTAACGCTAAAGCGTTACCATGATTCAATGATAAAGGCGATAAAGGCGACTGTTTAAGTTTAAACACCATGTATATACGGGCAACCTGGTCACGTCCGAACACCTAATTATAAACACAATGGCGAAAGCAACAAAATGTCTGGACGTGTGTGAACATTAGCCGCTGTCAAGCAGTTTCCCCACAGCACGCACTCAGAGATGTATCAGCCCAATCGCATTGCACATCAAATGACAGCCATGACAAACACCAAAACATGTTTGAACCATTCAGCCCTTCAAGGGGAACGATCAAAGCCACAACTTTAAGACTCTAAACACAGTAGATAGACTGATAGACTCACACACATATATATCTTCGCGGCCCAGCACTACCTGTCCCAAATCTCGTCCTCGCGTGCAGGGTGATCTGACAAGCCCTTTCCGCGCTTGTGGCGAAATTCTGCATGAAAACAAAACAAAAATTTTCGGTCCAACACATAGGTTCCTTGAATGTTTCTACTCAATGCTAGATGAAAGACCGAGGCAAAACGGCCGAGCAACCCATGCTGGATGTTTCCATTTCCTGCCTGCCGTCTCTTGGCAATGTCGCAACGTTGTTTCACAAAGCTTTGACAACCTTGGGGCAAACTATGTGGCTCTTACGGAAATTAGGTGCCCAGTGCCTGTCTAAAAAATTGTTTGAACTCTTTGTTTGATTTCTTTTCTCTCTCCCTCTCTCTCACGACATCTCTTTGAGCGAGACGTACCGGCTATCCGCACATTGAGCAAAGTCGGAACCAATGTTTGCTCACTATGTTTGCTACATTCTTCAGTTTGCAACATTGCTGTGGCCACGGCCCAGCAACGGCAGCGTAAAGTTCAGATTCTGTCTTGCCAGGCTGGTCCTAGAAAAATTATTTTCTGTCCAGATTTTATTGCTCGACTGCAATTTGCCAAGGCAATTTTGGGTCTAGTCGCCATACACTCGGAAACATTGAAAGGCAAACTGGAGGCCAAATTCTAAGGTGACAGAACTGGAGTTCAAGCCGCACGTTGCATTGCCTCAACCTTTTTCAATCTCTTCTTCGCATGGACCGCAACAGTTGGTTCTCTTGCAATGGGTGTCAGCCACCATGCACGATCTTTATCCTGGAGCGCCAAAGCTAGCGTATGCAATACAGTGGACATCTGCCCTCGTAGTGCAGCAACCTACACAGGAATGACATGATGAACCGTGCAGCGGAAACATCACAAAATGCACGTGTGATGGCACAAACCAAATTTGCGAAATTAACTGCACTACACCATACCTGGAAAACGACATAAGAAGTGCAGTCAGCAGCCACGAGGGATTCAAGTGATGTGCTGTCACCCAGCCTCGTCCAACACTGCCCGCCCTCAGAAGGGAGATCAAAGCGATCAAACATCTAGAAGATTGGACTGCATCCATGACTTCGTGATACCTCTTGGAAAATCATGATGAGTCCAACAAGCTGCTCAGCAGGCTGCAAACAACATATGCGAAGTCTTACGCGTCATATTGCATGGCTCGGTGTAGCCAATGAAGGAGTCCTTCGAACACCAGTTTTGAGGTGCTGGCTCTCATCGGCGGTGACCTCACAGACACGCAGGGAGTCTTACTACATCAGCTGGAACCCTCCGGACGATTGAAAATTTGCGCGTTGACCCTATGGGCCAATTGGCCCCCACCACACACACACAACAGAGTTGCATTGATGCGCAGAACAAATCAGAACGAGTAATCATATACGTATTTGCAGAAGTTTGCATCACTTATATCCAGATTTGGCAACACTGGCAGCATTTGGCATCGCAACAAATGTCCAGGACTGGTGGTATTTGATTGTATTGTATTTTTCTTAAAGTAAGGAATGGCCGATCATCCTAAAGCCACCTCAGCACCTGAGTTCCCGGAACATGCAACTTGCATCGCTGAAATCGAAAACGGTTTGCAAAACAATCGTGAATGGCATTGGATCCACACACGCAACACTGAAACAAAAAGTCAGAAGAAACTGGAATCATGGGTTTCCCCCCTGGTTGCGTGCACAAACTATTCAACCGGTTTTCTGTGTTGCGTTTTTTCATCTCTACTTTTTTTTGGGGTTTCGGCCGCTAGTCCCTTGGGGAGAGGTGGGCTACTTTGCCTCTTCGACCGTTGAAACACAGCTGGCGTCAAACAAGGCTCCTAACAACACATTATACAAGTTATACTATATATAATGTAATATGATGTAATATGTATTGACCAAAGGAAAGTTTAGTGTGCAAAACTTCCGTGTTACGGACATTCAACAGCTGTTTCAATACAGCACTCATCATACACCACTCATCATACATCACTCATCATACACCACCCATCATACACCACTCATCATACGCCGCTCATCATACATCATACACCACTCATCATACACCACTTATCATACACCACGCCCGCTCATCACACACCACTCATCATACACCACTCATCTTACACCACTCATCACACACCACTCATCATACACCACTGGTGAGATGACTCAGATTTCGTGGCAGGTGCAGCACTTTGTGAACCTCCATGTGCAGATTTCGTGGCAGGCGCAGCACTTTGTGAACCCCCATGGCAAGATTTCGTAGCAGGTGAAGCACTTTGTGAACCTCCAGGTGCAGATTTCGTGGCAGGTGCAACACTTTGTGAACCTCCATGTGCACATTTCGTAGCAGGCACAGCACTTTGTGAACCTCCATGTGCAAAATTCGTGGCAGGCACAGCACTTTGTGAACCTCCAGGTGCAGATTTCGTGGCAGGCGAAATGCAAAATGCGTTTTGGAGAGATAGCGGACGCACGAAATGCTGTATTTTGCTATAGAACCGGTGGCTTCAAACCTGGCAAGTCTAGCTCTGCGAAACGACGGGTGCGACGGGTGCGAGACGGTCTCGGGTCATGCTCGGATCATTCTCGGGCATGGTCGGAATCGTCCCTCCATTGCGATTAGAGTTTTCACTTGTTTCTTGAAGTGCAGATTTCGTGGCAGGCACAGCACTTTGTGAACCTCCATGTCCTGATTTCGTGGCAGGTGCAGCACTTTGTGAACCGCAGATTTCGTGGCAGGCACAGCACTTTGTGAACCTCCATGTGCAAAATTCGTGGCAGGCACAGCACTTTTTGAACCTCCAGGTGCAGATTTCGTGGCAGGCGCAATACAAAATGCGTTTTGGAGAGATAGCGGACGCACGAAATGCTGTATTTTGCAAAAGAACCGGTGGCTTCAAACCTGGCAAGTCTAGCTCTGCGGAACGACGGGTGCGAGACGGTCTCGGGTCATGCTCGGATCATTCTCGGGCATGGTCGGAATCGTCCCTCCATTGGGATTAGAGTTTTCACTTGTTTCTTGAAGTGCAGATTTCGTGGCAGGCACAGCACTTTGTGAACCTCCATGTCCAGATTTCGTGGCAGGTGAAGCACTTTGTGAACGTCCATGTGCAGATTTCGTGGCAGGCGTAAAACTTTGTGAACCTCGAGGTGCAGATTTCGTGGCAGGCGTAAAACTTTGTGAACCTCCATGTGCTGATTTCGTGGCAGGTGCAGCACTTTGTGAACCTCCAGGTGCAGATTTCGTGGCGGGCAAAGCACTTTGTGAACCTCCATGCGAAGATTTCGTGGCAGGTGCAGCACTTTGTGAACCTCCGTGGCAGGTGCAGCACTTTGTGAACCTCGAGGTGCAGATTTCGTGGCAAGCACAGCAATTTGTGAACCTCCATGTGCAGATTTCGTGGCAGGTGCAGCACTTTGTCAACCTCCAGGTGCAGATTTCGTGGCAGGCATAGCAATTTGTGAACCTCCATGTGCAGATTTCGTGGCAGGTGAAGCACTTTGTGAACCTCCAGGTGCAGATTTCGTGGCAGGCACAGCGCTTTGTGAAACTCCATGTGAAGGGTTCGTGGCAGGCACTGCTGAGAACTGGCGGCTTGCTAGTACAACTTTAGTACGCGGAGCAATCTGTAGAGCTGGAAGCTGAGAACTGGCGACTTGTAGTACACCTTTAGTACGCGGAGCAATCTGTAGAGCTGGAAGCTGAGAACTGGCAACTTTTTAGTACAACTTTAGTACGCGGAGCAATCTGTGGAGCTGAAAGCTGAGAACTGGCGGTAGAGCTCGAAGCTGAGAACTGGCAACTTTTTAGTACAACTTTAGTACGAGGAGCAATCTGTAGAGCTGGCAGCTGAGAACTGGCGACTTTCTAGTGCAACTTTAGTACGCGGAGCAATCTGTAGAGCTGGAAGCTGAGAACTGGCGACGTTGTAGTGCAACTTTATAGTACGCGGAACAATCTGTGGAGCTGAAAGCTGAGAACTGGCGACGTTGTAGAGCAACTTTAGTACGCGGAGAAACCTGTGGAGCTGGACGCTGAGAACTGGCGACTTTCTAGTACAACTTTAGTACGCGGAGCAATCTGTAGAGCTGGAGGCTGAGAACTGGCGACTTTGTAGTGCAACTGTAGTACGCGGAGCAACCTGTGCAGCTAGAAGCTGAGAACTGGCCACTTGGTAGTACAACTTTAGTACGCGGAGTATCTGGGGAGCTGGAGGCTGAGAACTGGCGACTATGTAGTACAACTTATGCGGAGCAACTTGTGGAGCTGGAAGCTGAGAATTGGCCATTTTGCAGTACAACTTTAGTACGCGGAGGAGTCATCTCTTGCGACTGAGTCATCTGTCCCTGCTGAGTCATCTCTCGCGACTGAGTCGTCTTTCGCTGCCCACTCATAAAACACCACTCATCATACACCACTCAACATACACCACTCATCATACACCACTCGTCATACACCCCTCATCATACAAGACTCATCATACATCACTCATCATACACCACTCATCATAACCCAACACTGGTTACAGTTGATTGTTTTGTCAACAGGTAAGTTTGTACTGAAGGATGAAGTCCGGAGCGCGTGCGTTTGACTGGGGGACGCGCGTGTTTGAGAGAACCGGAACACTCCTATAGGTCAATTTGTTCTTATAGGAACGTATAGGAAACTTCCGCCGCCGGCTTGCCCGGGAACTGCTTGTATGTACATGCTCCCCCACTCACACGCTCCACAAGGCAGCCATGCACGTCCAAACTCATATATACATATATATGTAAATCACGACAATCCTGAATTGTGCAAATTTGATTTGTCATTACGTTCCATTTTCGACTGCCAACATTTGCCTCGGCGCGAGTCGTGGCGACCCCTTGCAGCAACCCGACCTGGAACGACATCGGAACAATCTAAGCAATTGTTGATCCAACCAATTGTGGTGTCAAACAATCAGGCTTTGTGTTTTCATAATGTTTTTCACCCTTAACGGGCTGCGGGTTGCGAAGTTGTAACATCAGCTTTGCACTGGCACACCTCTGCGACCAATGTGGAGACATCACCACGCAAAGCTTGAAGCTGCACCTGGGCAAACTCGGTTGTGACGCCACTTCACATTGAGTTTCGATGCGCAAGGCATGTTATTTGATGTTCTTTGCAATCCCCTGGGTTGCTGGCAGCAGCTTCCACGGCCGTGGCACCATCCATTTGCCCAAAGTTCAATTCAACATTGTCAGCTTCATGCACATTGGCTGACAACTTTTACTGTCACATGTTTTTTGGAGTTGCCATATGTCGGCGCATACCGTTCCAAAGTGTGACTGGGAATCATAGCGTGTGGAAAACACAAAGCAATGTGAGCCACGTTGGCATATTACAATGGGATATTTTACTGGGGCGGCCACCAGCTGTGCCTCGAAATAATAAGTTTGAAGTTATTACCTGGACCGCCCGGGCCCATGCAACATGATGATGTGTGCTGGACACGGCGGTGGCTCTGGACATTCATGCTGCATCTACGACCAAGGCGCGCTGATGGACCCAGATGTGGTTTGATAGGCGACTGTCCGTCCAGCTTGCCTTTTTCGCACGGTCTGGCCCCTGCATCGTGAAACGCAAATACACGTATCATGCACGGCCAACATAATGACATTACTCTTGGAACCATGGCCACGTAACCGTTTGACATTTTCACCTGGTCGGAGAAGATTGTGCCAACGGATGGGCCCCGTATATGTAGTCGTGTCAACTTTATCAAACAGCACATGGCGCGTGTTCTTGATGCTGCTACATACACCATGACTATGACGTTCGACGTGTGTTCATGATTTGCCCACACCGAGGGATTTGATGCGTACTTATGGTGTTTGCTAAGCGACATTCCACATGTGTTCATGATGATGGGTACACACACTATGACACTTGACACGTGTTCATGATGCTGCCACACGAACGGTAGCATTTGGTATCATTTGATCATTTGTTTTTGAACTCTGAACTCTTTGCTCGTGCAGGATAAAGGATATTAACGGAAATTGTTCGTGACCATGGCTGTCTTCAAGAACACCAGATCATGACATCCAGGCAAGACAGCTCGTGACCAAAACACAAGAGCCGCTCATTTTTTGCCTGATGCAATGGGGGGGTCTCACTGCCCCACACGGGGCATCACGGGGTTTTGATCGAGAATTGGGTGGAGAGAAAAACCAGCCATGTCTCAGTGTGGATCTTGGACATGCCGTGGAGCTGATGGCGGTCAAGTTTCTCTTCGGCCTCCTCACGCCATGCCTCGACCTCGCGGATCTTAATATTCTTAAACGCAAGGCGCCTGGTTTCAGCCTTGAACTTATCGTGGCCTTTGCCTACCAGCCTCAGTACCTCGCAATAGAGCTGAGAATAAAAACGCAAGTACGGCTCATCGGGTACTGACATGGCTGGAGTGGAATCTGGGACATCCCACAGCTTAGTTGACACGCAGCAATTGTTCCGGATGTCCCATGCAAGGCTGAAAAGACCGGCCGGAATAACGGCCTTGGTCAAAAAGTATCCATTCTTGCTCAGGCAAAAATCTTCCATGAGCTCTGGGTGCTTTTCCAGCGTAGCCTTAGACGTGGACGATGTTCGAAAATTGAATGCCAATGCACAAACTCGAACTTTCGAATCTCTCTGTCGCACAGGGGTTCGAACTTGCAAATCTCTGCTCGCGCATGTGTTTTTTCCTGCGCGCCTTTTTTCAGCAGCAGGTCCTGGTTAGTAGCCATTTCTATACCGGCGGCTCCCGGATGTGCACGGCCATTTGTATACCGGCGGCCCCCGAATGTGCTAAAAGTCCAACAAAGGTCGGGACAATGTGGTTAGGGACCCCCCCGTCCGAGGAGTTCGCCAAGGGGGAGTTGGTCCGCTTCGGTGGAAGCTTCAAAGGGGAGGGGGGGCAACGAGGCGGCGAAAGCATGCATTGCTGCGCACCGCATACACCTCAGCCAGAAAAGTGGGTACAGCGCCTTCGCCTGGTTGCAGTTGCGCTTGGGTTGCTGGAAGCGTAGGTTGTTGGGCCAGAGAAAACAGAGCCGGCATGAAGGGTTCCCCTTTGTTTTCGCCCTCTGCTTATGTGATAGGTGGCGGGAAGTTGGCTTGGGCTGAGTGCTGACAAACATCCACAAACCGTGCTGTTGAGCTCGTCGTCGAGGGCGATGACGAAGGCTTTTGCTGCGAGCCCGGGAGGCTTCGGTGGGGTTCCTTTCCGGGACTTCTGAAGTGCTGTGAGCAAGTTGGGGGCTTGCCTTCTTTCGTGCGTGTGCATTCCTATCGTTAGACTGCACGGTTTCTCTCACTTTTCTGCGGCATCAGTGTCTCATGTGCTTGGAGCCGATGTTTAGGCTAAGCTTCGGTCACCTGTCGTGGCGGATGGTGAGACACATCCCTCCCAGCACCCATGGATCATTTCCTCCAAGGGCCCGGGTGGGCGGGTGTCTTGAGCACCAAATTCACACGTTCAAAAGAAAGTCCGGCAGCAAGTGAGTAGGCCTTGTAGCCCAGGCTGCAGCAGCGGCAGCACCAGCAGCAAGCAGCAACAGCAAGGCAGAACAGCGAACCAACAGCAACCAACTAGCACTAGCAGCAGCAGCAGCAGGAGCTAAGCGACAGCAGTCAACCAGCAGCGTGCCAACAGCAAACCAACAGCAGCAAACCAGTAGCAGCCAACCAGCAGCAAACCAACAGCAGCAAACCCGACATATACATTACCAAGCAACAAACGCCTCCACCCGTAGACACGAAATTGCATGGAGACACCGTTTCGCAACGACCTCACAAAAACCCTAATCAGACTGCTGACTGCTTTGCTGGAACCCCTCCCTTTCAAAGAGCTTTCGCCTATGGAATGCCATGGAATGCCTATAGCAACCACCAGGAACAAGTTCGAATTCATAGTATACTGGGTTCACTGTGCCATGCAGATCTGGGATCTGGAATCAGTAAGGTGGACAAATACACTGGGTGCCGAGAGTTGCGCTTCTTAACTTCTATGACAGGAAAAACCCTTCCCCTTAGAATCCTACGTGCAACATGTCGACACCTAAGTGGCGGTGGCTGAAAACCGTATAAGTACTATAAATTTAAACGGGTGTGGAAATCTGATAGTGGTGTACCTGCCAGGATTGCCAGGCAAAATGGGACGTGTCAATCCGATCCGCTAGACCGCAAGTGTCATGCTGCAACAGAGTAAGAAGCGCAAACTTTAGGGTTTTTGAAGTATGTTGCTTGCCGTTTCTAGTTTACAGTGTTTTGATGGCTTCCCCCAACGGCACACCAAGATCTTGAGCGCGATAGGGGTACACTGTAAACAAAAGCGCTCAGTACCACGTCCCCCGTCTAAGCTACATGCGCATAGAATTGAATGTGACATATGCCAGCCACCTCCCATTCTCATGAACACTTCCTCTTCCTGGGAAGTGCCCAGGAGCACGCAAGCAACACAAAACAAAAGTCAAACGGGGGGGCTCCATGAATATGGCCTCTACTCAGTTAAGGGCCAAAGACGAGATGGGTGGCAAACATACGTACATGTATGGGCCCCCCGACACAAAGTAGGTTACGTTCCTTCACCTAAGGGGGTGAAGATAATTCATTGCAAAGCGTGCATTTTGTTGTCCAAGGTCTTGCACACTAACCCGCTGACCACAAAGCCGAGACCACCAAGGTCAACAGTCAAAAGTGAAGAATTGCTCTTTTGAAGCTGCCACCGCTTATCTGTCTTATCTTTTTCACATCAAAAACACCGGCTGAAGCACAAACACGTTGAAAGGCAGCTGTCTAGAACTGAAAAGTGTGCCGCTTGCAAAACGGCGCGCTTCACTAGCGACTTGGATCGAAGAAGCGCTTGTCGCAAACGATGATATTTTCTTATTTGCAATGATGTTTTTGTGCCAGTATTGCACAAGTCTTTATCAAAAAAGATCCACACGTGACTAATTGAGGTCGGTTGTTAAAGATTTTGTTTACCCGTCAGGTTTTTGCTATGTGCGTTCCACGATGTGCCTATCATAGGCCCTCCTTACTGCCAACCATAGGGCCCAAAAATTGTGTGTTTTCTCCAAACTGCGCAATATTCAATATTGGTTGTCGAGCTTCTCGATGACAGGTGTTGGTCCGGCGCTGCCGCTGCTGCCTTGTCTTCCCAGTTGCTTGTCTCTGTGATGGCGTTTTGGTCTCCCCAACAAGGGGCTAGACCGCAGTTTCACCACAGCCTTACTTACACCCACTGTCTCCATGGTATGGGCTCTATGCCGGTTAATTTTTCGCACCTTGTTCCGCATAGACGCGACCCCGGCTCTCTCCAGACAGGCTCAAGAACACACCTTTATGTATGCTTGAGAGAATAGGTATGTTATGGGATGGTATATTTGAGAGAAGGGGGTCGACGACGGGTGGGTAGCAGCAGCAGTCTAGCAACCAGTAGACCAGCAGCACTAGCACGTCACACCACCAGCAAAGCAGCAGCAAACCGACGGAAACGGCAGCAGAAGATCAGCAGCAAACTAGCAAACCAGAAGCAGCAACAGCAGCAAGCAGGCAGCAAGCCAGCAGCAGCAAACCAGCAGCAAAGCAGAAGCAACAAAACAGCAGCAATCCTGCGGGCAGCAAACTGTGAGGTCCCGCAACAGCATCGGAAGCAGGAGCATAGGCCTTACGTTTTACAACTTTGGGCGTGGCGTCGTCAAATCCAACGTGTGTACTGTTGGCTTCAATGTCTTGTTTATGAAGTGAAGCACGCATTCCGAAAAGTCAAGGCGACTGTGTTGGCGGAGCGCATGCGAGACAGAGTCAACAAGACGTGGGGCAGGCGACACTGGGCAAAGCCAGTGGTGAGCTCGACTTGGGTTGTAGAAAAGCGAGACGGGACAGGCAAGCAGCGGCAAGCGCATGCACGAGGACCTATCAATAGGCTGCCTGTGCTGAGGGATTTAGTTGCTTTCAGGAATTGAGAGAAGCAAACGTGGAGAACAGAGTCATGCTGAGCTACAAAATCTCGAGTGAGGGCTGGGCGCCAACTAATTAGTGGGGCTAGTTGGAGATTATGAAAATATATGAAAATAATGAACCTGGAGATGACTGAGCGTGCAACGGAACGCCCGAAAGGCAATCAAAGCTGCAACAGCCTCAAACAAAAAAGACCTGAAAAAGGTTGGCAAGAGTAGTATCATGTCCGTTTCCGCGGCTCAAGCACAACCACTGGGTGGGTACATGCTGTCTCGTGCCCTGAGGCAGCCAAAACGGGGATGAGCGCACGGGTCACTGAAAGGATCTAGCCAAGGCGCGGACATAAGCCACCAAGTGATCACGGCACCGTATCGCGAACAATGATTTTGCCAAAGCAGTCCACTGCTTTCTTGCGGAGCTTGCAATGGCAAAGCGGAGGCAGCATTTGCGTTCCGTGCGGGCAACCAACAGTCGATGATGCAATCAGCTTCATGCTATTGTGTAGTCGACAAAGCGAAGTGAAAAGCGGTGTGGCGAAGGGGTAATGTGATGAAATGGAAAATGATGGAAGGTCGGGCTGAGACGAAGCGGGAACTGAGATAACTATAGATAACATACAGCAGCAGCAAATGAAAAGGGTCGGTTTTCTGAGGGAAGAATTGGATGAACTGGGACGATGTTTGTAAGAATTCGATGAACTGGGACAATGCACTGGATGAATTGAAAGAATTGGATGAGCTCGGGAAAGTAGTACTTTTGGCCAGAAAGCCAACGACCGCAAAGAGGCACGTGGAGCGAACGTTCCTCCTTATTCCGACTGCTAGGCCCTGTCGACAATCGAAAACAACTCCGTTCTGTGGCACCAACGGAGCATGACAACAAGGGATTCGTTGACGGCGAAAAGCTTTCACGCACAAAGCGGCGTGGGCGTCGGCGTCGGTGGATCTGTCACCCTGGTCCTCGTGATTGAAAGTGAAACCTGTCGAAGCCTGCCCTGTCGCATTGCCGAACGCTTCGTCCCAAGGGCTCAGCGAATGGTTACACTGCGAATGTTACACTTTACAGCCGGTTGCGAGGAGTTGCCCAAACTTCGAGTGTCACCCATAGCGGGGCACAAACAAAGGAAAGGCAAGCTCATCTGGAGGCTTCAACCGAACAGAACGCTTCTCCGCAAATGGGCACCAGCTACACAACGCAAGTGTGACTGCTACCTGAGTTTGTAAAAGGATTCAGGTAGGTTGCCACAACAACCAATCAAATATTATATATAACTATAGCGACGGCCGACTAGATAGAAATATTTTTAACTCGGGGCAACATTGATTTTTTAACTTGTTTTTTTTTTAACTTTTTTGACTTATTTCTATCTTTAATTCGCGTGGTATTTACAGTGTTTTGAGAAATGTATGATTTTTATCTTGATTTTGCTGGTATTTACAGCACTTTGGGCACGTGGTGTTGGTTTTCACTGGTATTTACAGCACTTTGGGCATGTGGTGTTGATTTTCACTGGTATTTACAACACTTTGGGCACGTGGCGTTGATTTTCACTGGTATTTACAGCACTTTGGGCACGTGGTGTTGATTTTCACTGGTATTTGCAGCACTTTGGGCATGTGGTGTTGATTTTCACTGGTATTTACAGCACTTTGGGCACGTGGCGTTAGTTTTCACTGGTACTTGCAGCACTTTGGGCACGTGGTGTTGATTTTCACTGGTATTTACAACACTTCGGGCACGTGGCGTTAGTTTTCACTGGCACTTGCAGCACTTTGGGCACGTGGTGTTGATTTTCACTGGTATTTACAACACTTTGGGCACGTGGCGTTAGTTTTCACTGGTACTTGCAGCACTTTGGGCACTTGGTGTTGGTTTTCCACTGGTATTTGCAGCACTTTGGGCACGTGGCGTTGGTTTTCACTGGTGTTTACAGCACTTTGGGCACTTGGCGTTGGTTTTCCACTGGTATTTGCAGCACTTTGGGCACGTGGTGTTGGTTTTCCACTGGTATTTGCACCACTTTGAACATCCCCTTGCTGTTTCAAAATCCATGATATATGCATGGAAATCTCAAAGATAGAAATGTTTTGGGTGCTCGGTCGGACGGTCCTTTTGTTAAATCAGTCAACGTCTGTCAAGAACAAGTTGTTCCAGGTTTGTTCATTTCCATCTTTGGGATTAGCCTGCAAAAATGCAGTACAGCGGAGTGTTGTTCCTACTTCAGTGTTCAGGTTCTGTTGGTATTTCAATGCCTATGGGATGTCTAAATTTATCCTCTTGCACAGTTCTCCTTGGTGTCAAGAACAAGTTGTTCCAGGTTTGTTCACTTCCATCTTTGGGATTAGCCTGCAAAAATGCAGTGCAGCGGAGTGTTGTTTCTACTTCAGTGTTCAGGTTCTGTTGGTACTTCAATGCCTATGGGATCTCTAAATTTATCCTCTTGCACAGTTCTCCTTGGTGTCAAGAACAAGTTGTTCCAGGTTTGTTCATTTCCATCTTTGGGATTAGCCTGCAAAAATGCAGTGCAGCGGAGTGTTGTTTCTACTTCAGTGTTCAGGTTCTGTTGGTATTTCAATGCCTATGGGATCTCTAAATTTATCCTCTTGCACAGTTCTCCTTGGTGTCAAGAACAAGTTGTTCCAGGTTTGTTCATTTCCACCTTTGGGATTAGCCTGCAAAAATGCACTACAGCGGAGTGTTGTTTCTACTTCAGTGTTCAGGTTCTGTTGGTATTTCAATGCCTATGGGATGTCTAAATTTATCCTCTTGCACAGTTCTCCTTGGTGTCAAGAACAAGTTGTTCCAGGTTTGTTCATTTCCATCTTTGGGATTAGCACAACGGGGAGACAAAATGGACACACACACACACAACTTCAGATTTTGTATAAATCCGTGACTAAAACATGATCATTTTGAATACTTTTTTGCGTCGGAAGCACAGGTCCCCAGAGAAACACTTCTACAAGTAAATTTTCAACAACAACAACCTCCACATTCTTTGCTTTTTGCAGCACTTTGGAACACATGTCTTTCTGATTCCTTGCTGCTTGCAACATGTTGAAACAAACAACCTTCATATTCCTTGCTATTGGCAAGACTTTGGAAAGCATGACCTTCATGTTCTGTGGTATTTGCAGCACTTTGGAACGGAAACCTTCGTATACCTTGCTATTTGCAGCACTTTGGAAGGGTGTCTTTCATATTTCGCGCTATTTACAGCACTTTTTATCAACACGCATCAAAATCCATGATATATGCATGGAAATCTCAAAGATAGAAATGTAACCTTTTCAAAGCTATATTTCCTTAACGGGGGAGACAAAATGGACACACACACAACTTCAGATTTTGTATAAATCCGTGCCTAAAACATGATCATTTTGAATACTTTTTGCGTCGGAAGCACAGGTCCCCAAACAAACACTTCTACAAGTAATTTTTCAACAACAACAACCTCCACATTCTTTGCTTTTTGCAGCGCTTTGGAACACATGTCTTTCTGATTCCTTGCTGCTTGCAACATGTTGAAGAAAACAACCTTTAATATTCCTTGCTATTGGCAAGAAATTGGAAGGCATGACCTTCATGTTCTGTGGTATTTGCAGCACTTTGGAACGGAAACCTTCGCATTCCTTGCTATTTGCAGCACTTTGGAAGGGTGTCTTTCATATTTCGCGCTATTTACAGCACTTTTTATCAACACGCATCAAAATCCATGATATATGCATGGAAATCTCAAAGATAGAAATGTTTTGGGTGCTCGGTCGGGCGGTCCTTTTGTTAAATAAGTCACTTTTCCTGTGTTTTACAGGCAGATACTAAAGATAGAAATGTCAAAGGCTCATATTTCGCGCTATTTACAGCACTTTTTATCAACACGCATCAAAATCCATGATATATGCATGGAAATCTCAAAGATAGAAATGTTTTGGGTGCTCGGTCGGGCGGTCCTTTGTTAAATAAGTCACTTTCCCTGTGTTTTACAGGCAAATACCAAAGATAGAAATGTCAAAAGCTCGGTCGGCTATAGACCCTGGTTTTTACCTTTTTTGCATTTCTATCTAGTCGGCCGTCATTATAATTATAATTGATTCTATATTTAGGAATATTGACTATGCGAGTATGCGCCGCTCCTATTAAACGGGTAAACCTCCGAACGAGTGGAAAGCCAACCAAACAACTTACACACGTCCGTCTTATCGAGCGAGAGCACAGCAATCTATAGCCTTAACAAACACCCAGCTTGTGAATCGCAGCGAAAGGAAAGGACATGAAAGGACTGCCAGTGCGTCTTTGCGCTCAGCTTCCAAAACAGGTCTGAACACTTCGAATGGCATTAGCTGACGTGCTTGGGCAACGATGCACACCAGCGCCAGTGACAGGAATCAGTTACATCGGTTAATATCGGTTACAGGTCTTGAAAGTCGTGAGTAAGAAGCGATTCACAAAGGTGGATCGACCCGCACGGCACGCTGCAAGTGGATCTATCCCATCTGCGCATACTTCGCGGGGCCTTGTGTAGTCTTTCCAAAAAGCGTTGCGCCGTCGGGGTGCCGTCAAGCTGTCTGGGTCTGTCAAAGGATGCGTTTGTGCTTGGTCAAGCCATAGAGTCATAGAGAGTCCAGCTCCAACCTCCGTCGCCCCAAACCACCCCACCCCGTGCATATCCGTGCATGCTGTTCTTTTCTCGCTGAGTTCCAATGTGGTTGGCTGAGCTTGGACCTACGGAATGTGGATCCAAAGCGCAAGGTTCAAGCAATCACTCCCCAAACTCTATATTACTTGGAGTCCCCAAGCATCCATAGACATCAGTAGTGATGCTGATGGCTGGCATTCGTGAGACATTGCAGTCTGTTCAGGAAGCTCGATATTCCCTGCGCTTTAGTCCAGATTTTGCTAGAGTGAAACGGTGCTTCTGTCGGGCTAAATCTTTTGTCTCCTCTGAAGAAAAAGCACATTTTAGAAACAGGCAAATCTTGTTACCCTTTTGGTGCTAGCTCCAGCCGATGCAGCAGCAGTGTGCTTCACAGAAGTTTGAAGTACGAGTTTGTAAGTGGAACTTGATGTCGCTGAGCTCAAGACTCTAGACTCCCCACTTCTGAGGTAGTGTCATTCACGGAATCCCACCTTGTAACATTCTCACTTGGTCAGCTTGATGATTGTAGATTTGATCAGACGGCCAGAAGACAGGGATACATTTTTCGCAGAGCAATCCTCAACAAAATGGCTCAGCATTAAGAAGCGATCTTCGAAGCCTCGGCAGCGTCACTCTGCCTCATTATGGTTCCTCCATGTTCCTTCTACATGAGGAGAGAACCAACTTGCTTGCGTCATTGAATAGAAAAAGATAGAAAAGGCAAACTTGTGAAACAAAAACACAAATGAACGCTTGTGTGGTGAGTGACAGTCCCTAGTTTCAAGATGCTTTTAAGACAGGTCGCATTTGCTTGTAAACGGAGGGCCGCACCACGCATCAATCAAGTGTTGCCGTTCAACAATAGGGATGGTTTAACTTGTGTATACTTGTGTGCTCAATTGTGATCTCGCACTACTAGCAATGGCCTCCGACCCAAGAGCGATGGCCTCCAACCTAATAGCAATGGCTTCCTCGATTTTCGGATGAATGTGTAAACCCCCTGAACTGACCGGTACGACCGGGCGGCTGAGCTTCTGACCGGGCCCCAGGACATCACTTTTCCAAGGGCCGCCTCGGCAGCTCGGCCGCAGGGCGATTCAATTAACTATACACTGTAAAGGCTGAAGCATTTACGGAACGGAAAGGAGAGAATTGAACATATATATAAGAGAAAAGGAGGTCGACACCTTTAAAGGGCTGTATGCGAAGATCTGCTTTTCTTCCTCAATTATGGCGCCCACCCAAAGGGCCATGAGCATGGTTTCTCTACAAGATTCACCCGAGAGGTTCCAGGAAATATGATCTCGCAATAATTCCAAAAAAGATCTCGGGTTTCTGACTCGGCCTAGCACATGCCGCAAGCACGAATCCAACATTTTTGCGTCCATGGCCTTCTCAAGAGCGTTCGCCTTGTCTCTTTGCAGGCGCCTCTCCTGGAAATGGCCACGCAATGCCCGCGGGCATAGAGATTGACCTAGTGGTATGCCTGCAACACACTCAGCAAACAAGTGCTCCATCCATTGACTCCCTTGACTCTATGGCTTTGCTGTTGCCATTGCTTCAACCACTTCTGATTTCTCATGCACTGCTGTTACTATATTGTACTGCCTATATTAGGCCTACATGTTGTTTCCTAATTGCTTTGCGTTTAGTAACTGCTGTTGCTTCCCTTGGGTGTCTCCTTCAAGCGCTCCAAGCGCTGTTGCTGCTCCAAGGCACGGAGTTGTCGGTCCGCCTCTTCCCTCACAGTTTCTACTAGTAAGGCACTTGTTAGTAGTAGCGATGCACTTGTTTCTACTAGCTTCTTGTTACTACTAGTAAGGCACCTGTCACTACTAGCGTGGCACTTGTTCCTAGTAGCTTCTTGTTACTACTAGCGATTCTTATCTTTTACTTTTGTAATGTGCAATGAATGAAGCCATGAAGAATATGGAGCTTGCATGTTCTTCTTACTTGGGCGTGTGCACATGTACAGGTACCAATGTGTCAAGGATGGTGGCAGTGGCTTAGGATCTATCAAAGCAACACGTGGCTCTGGAGGAACAAGACATGAACCTGCAAAGTGTCAATTAGCTTGATTCATTCCGAAATCAATTAAACACCCTATGACGATCTGTTCCATATGATATGGTTCATAAGAAAGAACATACTGCTTCTCTCTGAGATCTTGGCTTTTCCGCACGGCTGACATTGTGCGCCGGGGCCCTGAGAGAGGCCGAGTGGATCAAAGGTGCAGTCTGAGTGGACTCTACAGTCTACAGTCTACAGCGCTTTCTGCATGCAACAATGGAGTTCTTCGGAACATGTCTTGATGTTAAGCTGATCAGCCCCTGAATACACATACTTGGCTCTATAATTGAAGCAACATGTCCGAATTCACCATGTTCACATGAATGACTATCAAACATGGTATGTACAAAAAACCGTTCAAAGAGCTAAGCCCTGACCACTCGCTGAGTCCCCCGAGCTTTGCTGGGGCTTGAACCTTACGGACATATCCAAGTTCGATCTCATGTCTCCTTCCCAATCCCCCATCCCGAACTCATGTCCCAGGCAAACTCAAACCCATGTTACTTTTGTTTAAGCTAAGAGTGTTCAAAACAACTTGCTGCCCAAACTTCAGCGCTGGCCATAGATTTCAGATCTGCTTAGGCAAGCACCTTCTTTCTTTGTGGTAAGCCGGTAAGCTCTTCCAGTGTAAATGGTTCTTCATCCTGCTGCTCACAGCCAAGCTGAGATACTTTGTTGAAAATTCAGAGTTCAGGCAGGGATTTGACAGTCGGCCAATAATGTGCGATGTCGACCATATATCCAGCCAGGCAGAAGGTACAGGATTGTGATCATTGTCATTGAGTCATTTTAAGAGTCGGGCTACCAAATCACGTGCCATGCTTGTTCAAGATGACAACTCATGTGACTTAAACAATTTAGATCCTGCTATGAAAGACAAGTCTTTCCAGCTCCTCTCAACCCAAACCGCTGATGTCCTGATCCAACTTCAAGGACGCCAGCAAACCGAGCCTGAGGGCCGAATAATAGGCCTAGTGCACGTCACACATCCGAACTTTGGGCTCGAGCATGGAGACCAATGCAGGAAATGCATCGAAATGCACTCGGCTCTTTGAATGCCACCAGCAACCACAAAATATAGTACGAGTACCCTGACTCTATCAGTTCTGAACTCGTCTACAAAAGCCAGTCATGCATTGATACTCATTAAGTTCAACATAGTTCGAAAGTAGCCCGAGGACTCAGTGACATGTCCAAAGGTGCTTCATTGTCATAGTTTGTTGGTTGGATTTGGTTGGTAGAGGACCTATCTTTTTTCTTTGTGACTAAGGCCTCCACGGTTTGCTCTTGGGCTTGGCAGCCTTCGGGAGGACCTCGACTTCTGTCCTCATGGCAAAGGCACTTGGGGATGATATTGGATGAATGAAGGCATCTCTATAACCTCTATGGATACTCTATGGAGCCTCTCCGGAGTTTACACAAAATGGGTCAAGGTTTGCATGTGCCAGGTGTCAATACAATGTGTCATGCAATGAGGATCACCGATATTGATGTTGTTTCCCTGTTGTTGAATTCGCTATGATGTAATGACGCTTGATAATTTTCTGTGCTGCTGCGAGAGCCGCCGATACAAGGCAACCTCTCTCCATGTTACTGTGGATGTGGGACAAATAGACAAGCAAAAAGAGAGAGGAGACCAAGTAGCTGGCCTGCCTTTTGTCTGAATATCTCTCAAAGGTTTGTTCAAATTGCAAATAGAAAAAACACAAACACGCTCAAATTCAAACGTTTTACCCCCAATCTCTGCATGGGATGGCAGTCTTCAAACATTCACACTTGCTGCACCCATCCTCGGAAAGCACACTTCTTGCTCAGCAGAATCCGTTGCTTCCATGCCCGGAAAAAGGAGCCTCACACCAAGAGAAAAAGACACTAAAAAAGGCTCCACCTCCATTGCACCTCCATGTGACTGTTGCTTTTCGTTGGGGTGTAGGTCCCAAAAAGGAAAGACGAAGGATGATGCAAAGAAGCTACGCTACTCATAGCAAGAATATACGTCATGTGTTTGTCTATAGTCTGTTGACATTTCTTTGGACCTGGTGACCTTGTTTAGGCTGGTGGGCCTTGTTGAGAAAAGTTTGAACCATCTCACATTGATGTGAACCATGCTTGTATCCAAGGTGCCCATTGGGCGCGCCCAAGCCCAGGGCCAACGCCTTTCAGCGACTGTGCAGCATGTATTATTGTTCATGTCCAGAGTCCGCGTCTGCCACCCCATCTTTGTCAAGTTGTTTGCACCGCATTCTTGCAAAGAGAACTGGGAGCAAGGACGCTACTAGGGGAGTTCGTCATTTAAGTGAGTGCGAAGAGATGTTCCAGCACTGCACTTTGATGTCACTGACAAACAGCGTGGCAGCGTGGCATCTCTGTACTCAGCCATGCTGCCATCCGCTAAGTCCTTTCTGATTCGTTTTTTCGCTATGGTACAGATTTAAGCCTGAGGTTCTCAACCAAATCATAAACATATTGCAAACATTTGCAAACCCTCTTGTCACATAATTGGGGGCCAGGATGAATCAGCTGGCCTCCGGAATCTTCGTAGCAGCCTCCGGTGAAGCCACCAAGGAATAAACAGCAAACAGTTTTTTGGGTCATGCACTCTACGAGTGTCCCCGCATGGTCTATGAAAGGCAACCTAAAGAACAATTCTAGGAACCACATGGTCAAATCTAGGAACCACATGAATAGAGCAAGCGCTTCAAGGGAAGCTCCCCCTGCCCTCGGGGGAGCTCCCTTGAAGCATGAGCTTCCCAGTGTCCATACGAGTAGCTACTGGATCGCTTAGTAGCTACCTCTTACTACTAGCTACTTAAGCCACTACAGCCTACCCCCCCTCGTTAAAAGAAAACGATTAGAACCAAAAGATTGCACTCGTGGTGGTTCAGTGCGTCGTGCACCTCGCACCCTCAAGGCTCGGAGAGTCTGCTGTCGCCTTGGCTCCAATCTTAGTGTCGCCGATGGATCCCAGCGCCCGTCGCCTGAGCCGGTCTGAAAAATCGAAACCTAATAGCAATGGTTTCCAACCTAATAGCAATGGTGATGGTCTCCAACCTAATAGCGATGGCCTCCGACCTACTAGCGATGCCCTCCAACCTAAGAGAGGTAAGGTCTCCTTTAAGGCCCTCACCTTCTTTGTTCATCTCTGTTAGAATGTTTGTCGTAAACAGTCGCGAGGCGTGACGTCTTATACAAAGCGGGCAGGTTGGTAAAGATTCTTAAGTTCTGTGGAGTGATGAATTGTATTGAATTGTTATATTCGAGCATTTATGATGTTTACTGTACTCTTAAGTAAGAAACATTAAGAAACTCTCTTTTGAAATATAGATTTCAATAGCAAGTCCATCAATGCACTAAATCACCTCTTTAAAATTCCACAAGAAGCCAATGGTGAAATCATAAACAAGCTCTTCAAACATCCTGCGACCATCTTGGAGCCACACCCCTCTTGCAGCAAATATCGCCGCTGACGCAAGTCCCTGAGGGTCATAAATTTTCAAGACCTTGGACTAATTTGGACCACCAACCTGTTTGTACCACTTCTATCTGATCAAAAGGAGTCTTGAATAGATTCCTTGCTGTCAGGGTATTAGAAACCTTCCATGGCAGCACGGCGCCACTAACTGAGTATACAGTATACACCCAGTAGGGACTCCCATGATTCAATGAGAAGTCTACCAATTGTCTATGACTACCACGCGCATTTGCAGGGATCTTTAGTCAGCTGATCCGGCTGAAGTATGAAGTATGAAAAGTGGTATTGCTACCATTGCTGCGCAATGTGGCCCCAAAACAGCCCCGTTGAGGACTGTAAGGGTGAACATATTCATGATCAAAGGGACCCCTTTTTGCAACTCTCCATTTGACAATCATGTCATGCCCAATTGCACGAGAGAGGATGGAATGCCAAGGCGTTTCTTGACCACAGGCCTGAGCAGGTTCCGCCGCTCCTCTTGCAGGCGACGTTCCTGGCTTCGGGATGTGCAGGGGTGTCTAAAGTCAAAAGGCACAAGAAGATTTCGGCCAGTGATTCATGAGATACTTTCCAGAATACTGCATTGAATACTGTCCTCTTCTGCCATTTCCACATTCATGAGTTGAAGCTTCTCGATGTGACCTGGCATGCTCTGGACAAGATCGTCAGCACCTTGGCAGGAACTATTGAGTAGCATTGCAATTCCCTGTGGCATCTCTTAAGCGTGAGAGGCTTCTCGATTCAAATTGGGCTTGTGGCTTTCAGGGCTGTGTCACTGGCTGTGTCTATCCAGCATACACGGTGGTTGCACCTCCTCTGGCTGATTTGTGCGCTGCAGCCTCAGTCGCGTGAAAATGACATTCTCACTCACCCAACGCCTCGTTGTCTCTGTCAGCAACTTGTCGGTTCCCCCTTGGTGGTCCGAAAACCTTTGAATTCATATTTTCCTAAAACGGAATACAAAAGAGAATTTATCAGGAAAAGAACCCCTCAGGTCTTGGCACGCAGCACCTCTTTGTAGTGATCACCGAAAGCGCTTGAGAGATCCACCTCACGTCAATCGAAGAAAGGAAATACATCAACCTGAATAAACCCATCAATTGATGCCAATCAATCAATCAATCAAGTGGTTTCCTCCTCGAGACTCCAGTCCCTCAAAACCTCTCATGGATCTGGAGCGAAAGGTTCACATACAAGCGTTGGTAGTAATATGCTTCGTCCCGGTAAGCTATGCTGCCATGGTGCTGGCTAACCTCACATGCCAAGGCACATCAGGGTAGTACCGCTGAAAGACCTCCACAGCTTGGGTGACAAACGGATTGCTGCCATCCTGGCTGGCCATGCATTCCAGACAAATCGAAAATCACCTGCTGTCTTCAGGTTACAAACCTGCCAAATTGATGGTAGAAAAACTTCCTTAGTTGTGCTTGTGGCTCCTGTTGCTTTGGCAAAAATGTGCTTTGCGGGTCATGCTGCCCGCTTAATCGGTCCGCTTTTCTTCTGTGAGGTTGCCGACCTGTAGTCTTCGACGTTTGTTAGGTTGTGCAAAGTGTTTCTCTATATTATGTCACATTGTGTGAAACGAAAAGTGAGAGCACTGCAACACATACTTGCTGGCTGGTAACTCTCTTGCTGGCTGCTATTTGTCCACCCATGAACTTAGCCTTTTTCAACAGCACAGCTGCTCCCGGGCTGCTCCACTCCTTTCCAGCAAGCACGATGCTGCTTGCTTCCTGCGACAGTGTTTGTTTGAAGGAATGCACATGATCTATATAAACAACAAGCCATCAGTCTGATGTTAAACAATGGATTTGAATGGCTAGAGTCTAGAGCAGCTGGCACTAGAAACGCCTTGAAAGGAAGCCCACCACAAACTCCATACACTTTGTAATTCTTTGGCACCCTGTTTTAACATAATGCATAATTGGCAAAGTGGGAACTCCAGGCATCAAGCTCCTACAAATGACAAATGGATTGAACAAGGCAGGCCTATCTAGGTGCAAAGCACATGCCCTCGACACTCGCCTGCCCCAATTCAGGCAGGTAAGGCTTCAAGCGCTCGAACTCCTTCTCCTGTCGAGAAAACATAGTTATTAACATGATACATTAATAAGAACGTGCAATACAACTTATGACTGTGCAAATAGCATCAAACATACTCTAGACTCTAGACTCACCAGCACATATTGCAAGCTTTCGAATCAAGCGACACACTATACACACTACTGTTTCCACTGCGTTCTTGGAATTGCACTTCAATGCATTTCAATGTTCATTAACCCGTCAGGGCGGAGCCAAACCAATGTCAGTGTTGGCCAAAGCACCCCACGAATCGCCTCCTCTTCCTCCTCATCCAGAATGGCAATCATGGCGTTCAATGCCGGAACCTGCCAAGGCACGAGACGCTGGTCAATTGTAAGGTCTTGCTGGGCCTCAATTTAGAGGGCGTTTTTTGGCTTGTAGTCAATTGTAGTCGCCATGCCAATCAACCATTTTGGGGCAAAGGAAAGAGGTATGCTGCTGTAGCACGATGCTCGGCAATGCTCATTCTTAGCTGCAAAGCCAAACCTCTGGAGGCTCATCAAGGCTCTCAGCCTCCGGCTGCGTCGTCTTGGAGCTTCCATGGTTTGTTGAGGATCTACGCAATTTATGCCCATGTTATCCCATGCTGCTTATTGATTCATCTGGAGTGGTGAATCCTTGGAAATCATATGCCAAAACGTAGCATGCTCTTCCATCGAGTAAGCACGCATCTAGAGCAAGGCCAGGATCCCAGCGGTCGCATGCGGTCGCAGCATCTGTTCACATCTACTGGGTTCTACTGGTCTCCACAGCACCGGCCTCCCGGCTCATCACGGGAAGGCCGGCCACTTGCTGGTCCATCCAAAGCTGCTGTTGGTGCCGATCCTCCTGAAGTCTACATCATCTATACCATCTACCAGTCTACTTGTGTAATCTTGTGTATGTTATGATCCTATTCAAGTCAAGTCTATTCGTCTCCGTA
Organism: Porites rus; assembly: GCA_964035705.1. Taxonomy (NCBI): domain Eukaryota; kingdom Metazoa; phylum Cnidaria; class Anthozoa; order Scleractinia; family Poritidae; genus Porites; species Porites rus. The sequence goes on from CAXIVM010000161.1 coordinate 23,972, forward strand.
ACGAATATTGTGTGCTTGAACTAGACACCGGTGTCATGAAACCTCTGACTCTTACATCGATTCTCAACTCCTGAGCATGGGCCATGAGGCGATCAGCAAAGGCTTGCATCGGATCCTGGAGGCTGCCAGCTTGGCGGGAAGATCAACCAGCAACTCCTAGTCGGATTTCTTTGACTGCCTGTTACCTTGAATCACTAGTCATCCCGTCCACGTGTTGTAACAGCGCTTGGGAGATTCTATATATCGGATCGGACTATGGCGAAAAAATGCAGCAGGATGCAAAAGAGCTAGAAACGTTCGTAGACTTGGGCTACAATAAATATGACACGGAATAGCAATGAGACAATGAATGTGGCACGCAAACACGCTTGCTTAGTACTCTCGGCAGCCAGGGACCAGGCCGACATAGCACTCTGCCTCAGCTGGTGACAATGTTGAATCGAGAGTAGTGAGGGGTGATGATAGACCACAGTGTTTAGTTATGAGCATTGCTGAATTCTGTTTTAAGTCTTAAGCATTGCTGAATTCACATGAACATAGATGAACTTGCGACCGACTTTTGGAATTACCAAGTGACGGTCTCAAGGTAGATTGCACCTCCTTCGGCTGATGGGTCAGCCTTAGACTTAGTGTGCCAGATCCAATCAGCTTGGATGCTCCTGGGATCTCCTGGGTGTTTCCTTCAAGAGACGTGACTGACTAAGCGTAGATTGGTGAAGCCAGAAAGCATTGATTGGTCTCTGAGAATTCATTGGTCGGAATTGGGCTCACGCCAGTAAGAGGGGAGTGGAATTGAGTTGGGGAGACTTTGCCATCATCTTTTCACCCAAACCAAATTGTTCAGAAGCTATATATACAGTAGTAACTTGAATGCTCCGAGTCCATTAAACAGTTCGCATGCGTTGGAAAGCAATTAACGCATGTTCCAGCACAATTTGAGGTGGTCAGCATCAACCGGGTTGTCATGAAGTGTCTTTTGGTGGAGGCAAACTTCAATGATCTTCAATGGCTACAAAAGAGAAATGCATGCATACACGCGTCCTGCATCCAGTTGACGCACTGTTGAGACCAACCGACACCTTTAAAGTGCATCTGAACAGGTTCACATATGCGTAATCAACAAGTCAACCAGCGAGGTTTTTGAGGACTAACATGGACTAACTCAAGCCCAATTTCCAACAAGAGCTGATGTTGGCTAAACAAGAACAAGTTCTTAGGTTAGAGGCCATCGCTCTTAGGTTGGAGGCCCTCGCTAGTAGGTTGGAGGCCATCGCTAGTAATTAGGTTGGAGGTAATTAGTAACCATCGCTCTTAGGTTTATTCCTGTTTGGTTATAAACTGCAAACAAACAATCTGATTCGAAGCAAGGAGCTCAGAGGCTTTGCTCTTCTCACTCTGCGTCTCTTGGAACCTTGCACATCTTGCACGTTTAAATGAGGGAATGGTGTAATGACCGTAATGACCCCAAATCAGCTTGACGCACCAACCTGGTTTCCTTACTCTTCTTGAACCTCCCTTTTGCCGCTCTTTAGCATGAATCTGCTTGGTTCAACGGAGGTCCCTTGGCTGGAACCCGTCGACTTAGGTAGGATATCTACTGATGCACGAACAGACCCGTTCCAAGTGCATAGTTGCTGAATGTTGCTGACGTGTGGGTATTGCTGGTTCTTGTAGCACTGTGGGCTTCATTGCCAAGGCGAGAATCTTGGGCATTTTGTGTTCCACCCCTGTGTTCTCCTGGACACACCAAGCTCCTCTGCAAAGAAAGGGCCCGCTGTGCCATCGACACTGTCTTCTCTAAAGGTCTATTTCTGTATCTTGCATTATGCATGAAAGAAATTATTTGAAATCGGGTATTGAGTTGGAGTATGTCGGAGTCTGTTTGGTATTACCATATCCTGATAATATCCTGTATGTTACTGGGTGCATTCAAACGACCGAATGGACCCAGCGTAGCAGCATCTTCTCAGTTGGATGCTGGGCAGCCTGAACCAGTGTTTTACGACATGTTACGACCTGAGTTGATGTTACTCGGGTTATGGCACAGTTGCGGCACAACAATTCATATCAACAAAGATCTAATCTTGCTGCATTGCTTCATTGCTTCATGCCGATGAGCCAACGAGGCTCTTGAGTAAATGCGATGCCCTTGATTTTTAACGATCAAACAAATCAAAATTAGACAAAATGCAAGTTTGCATAGATGCGTAGATGAAGTGCGATGAACCCCAAAATCCTCGCATGTGTTCCAGCACAATTTGAGGTGGTCAGCATCAACCGGGTTGTAATGAAGTCTTTTGGTGGAGGCAAACTTCAATGATCTTCAATGGCTACAAAAGAGAAATGCATGCATACACGCGTCCTGCATCCAGTTGACGCACTGTTGAGACCAACCGACACCTTTAAAGTGCATCTGAACAGGTTCACATATGCGTAATCAACAAGTCAACCAGCAAGGTTTTTGAGGACAAACATGGACTAACTCAAGCCCTCTTTCCAACAAGAGCTGATGTTGGCTAAACAAGAACAAGTTCTTAGGTTGGAGGCCATCGCTCTTAGGTTGGAGGCCCTCGCTAGTAGGTTGGAGGCCATCGCTAGTAATTAGGTTGGAGGTAATTAGTAACCATCGCTCTTAGGTTTATTCCTGTTTGGTTATAAACTGCAAACAAACAATCTGATTCGAAGCAAGGAGCTCAGAGGCTTTGCTCTTCTCACTCTGCGTCTCTTGGAACCTTGCACATCTTGCACGTTGAAATGAGGGAATGGTGTAATGACCGTAATGACCCCAAACCAGCTTGACGCACCAACCTGGTTTCCTTACTCTTCTTGAACCTCCCTTTTGCCGCTCTTTAGCATGAATCTGCTTGGTTCAACGGAGGTCCCTTGGCTGGAACCCGTCGACTTAGGTAGGATATCTACTGATGCACGAACAGACCCGTTCCAAGTGCATAATTGCTGAATGTTGCTGACGTGTGGGTATTGCTGGTTCTTGTAGCACTGTGGGCTTCATTGCCAAGGCGAGAATCTTGGGCATTTTGTGTTCCACCCCTGTGTTCTCCTGGACACACCAAGCTCCTCTGCAAAGAAAGGGCCCGCTGTGCCATCGACACTGTCTTCTCTAAAGGTCTATTTCTGTATCTTGCATTATGCATGAAAGAAATTATTTGAAATCGGGTATTGAGTTGGAGTATGTCGGAGTCTGTTTGGTATTACCATATCCTGATAATATCCTGTATGTTACTGGGTGCATTCAAACGACCGAATGGACCCAGCGTAGCAGCATCTTCTCAGTTGGATGCTGGGCAGCCTGAACCAGTGTTTTACGACATGTTACGACCTGAGTTGATGTTACTCGGGTTATGGCACAGTTGCGGCACAACAATTCATATCAACAAAGATCTAATCTTGCTGCATTGCTTCATTGCTTCATGCCGATGAGCCAACGAGGCTCTTGAGTAAATGCGATGCCCTTGATTTTTAACGATCAAGCAAATCAAAATTAGACCAAATGCAAGTTTGCATAGATGCGTAGATGAAGTGCGATGAACCCCAAAACATCCCAATTCCTCGCTTCTTGAAACTTTGCTTCAATTCAGAGGCTCAAACAATGAACACATGGCGCAAACATGAACGCCACTCTCCACTGAGTATCCGAGCTGGGCAAATCCGCGTCGCCGTGGCTTGGCCTTCGCCGCTTCAGAGGCTTTGGCTTCAGGCGCTTCAGGCACTTCAGATTCAGACAGCACGGCCTCAGGCCTGGGATAGGAAACGGCTTCCCAAGGAACCGAAGTCTGGAGGATAGAGGCTATGCCATTCGGATCCATTCGGAATGCTTTTTTTTGAAGCCGAAGCAACGAGTTACATGAAGAAACCAGGAAAAACTCCTAGAAAAATCATGATGAAAAATGAACTATCCTCCAAATTGCTCCAAAACACTACGCTGCCAGGTTGCACAGCTGGCCGCAAGTTCCACATAGGGTGGAAGCCTCTGCTGTGCACATGGCGATGCAACTCGAAGCACAAACAAACGATATACTGTATACTGTATTATAAATGTATCAATACTTGAGGCAACCCCTGTCGGTCATGAAAGGGGGGATGATGCAACATTTGTGTTCCTTCTTACATGTAGTTTGGACAAAGGGTGCTTAGAATGTTTGGCACAAATCATTGATGCATTATCCACATTCTATTGCGTGTCAAACACTGCTTTGTTTCGACGGGCATGACCTCCTATTCTGTATATCATCTGACTGAAAGGGCGGCAAATAAAGACCGATATAAATCTTCTCCGGAAGACTCAATGCCAGCTTGAGACTTGATGAAGATCAATCTTAAGACACAACTTCTCCTCCCTCCAAAGCTCCAGTCTCTAATCCAGAGTTCTCCAAGCCCACCCAACTCTTCACCTGCCAATCCGATTGGAGGACTTGCATCTGCATCTGGACAGGAGCCCTGCAAGTGCGGGCAGCATTTCTGGGATGTGCTCAAGGAAAACAAAACCCGTTCCTGCACCTACTAGTAGCTACCAAAGAACCATTGGAACAGGTCCAGGACAAACAAGAAGGTAACTTCCAACATCTTCCAACCGTAGCACCGATGAACCAGAAAACATGAAAGTTTGTCTTTGTGTGTGATGTTCTGTATGCCCTTGACGTCGTTGCGTGAGCCAAAGAGTAGATATGGCAAACCTCTTTGCTGCCACAACTGTGATGTTCTCACAGACCAGACCTCCTCTGCAGGCCTCGGTGTCAGCCGTCCCAAGTTGTCCCAAGCTTCAAGCTTCAAACAAATGTCAACGGTCAGAATCTGCGTCAAATGTCAAATGTGGAAGTGCAACTTAGAATGAAGGGAGTCCCCAAACCTACCTTGTCGACTTTCAGCGTCTTCAATAAGGAAAAGGGATGTACCTAGCGCCAATGGGATCTGAGGAGGTGCATGTTCGACCTTGGTAGCAACCAACAAATGGCAACAAAAGCATGCAATTCTTTATGTCCACCGTCCAAATGGGACCTCGGGCCGTGATCGACTCTGCGCCAGTCTTTGCCGGTACTGCTCCTGCCGTGTGGGTCCAAGTCAGAAGGTGGCCGAAATCGTGGCACCTAGTAGCGTCCGTGCTCCTAGTAGCGATGCCAGGAGCCCCTAGTAGCGTCCGTGCTCCTAGTATATAGTAAGGCCCGGAGCCCCTAGTAGCGTCCTTGAGTAACTACTCCAGGTAAAGGATGTTAAACACACTTCTCACTGTCTTCTCTCTTCTGGCGATGGATACTCACATCCTTGGTCCGGACGATGTGGTCCATGTAGTCGTGAAAAATTGTGTCTGTGTTTCCTTCCAAGCTCCTCTCCCTGAAAGGATTTGATCTACTCGTAGTCCAATCATGTTTAACAAGTTTAATGATGCAAAATTGATTCAACAACACGTGCAAACCAACTAATACGAATTGAATGTCATGATGTTCAGCTTCTCTGCAAACAAACAATGTGCCTGTGCAGCCCGCTGGAGATGTTGAGCTTTTGTCCGCTGTATCTCTTGAAGGGCCCAGCGCTGGCGGTCCTGCACTGGAACGGATTAATTGTCAAACAGATTCGCATAGCTTTCAACATTCAGTATAGGTTACATGTTGCTCCTGTTCAACAATAGAACTCAAGCCAATTTGTTTAAAGTCTTAAATACATTTGTAGACAAACTGACTAAATTACATTCCTCCAGGTGCAATTTGAATAAGTGCTCATTAATTAGCTCTATTTACAAAGTGCTGCAAATCAATCCCAGACCTCCAACTCATCCAACTCGTCAAAATCCATGGCTGGTACAGGGCTTTTGCGAGTGGACCAAGGAAGGCTGAAGGCTGTGGGATAAAAACAGCCATGTAGCTGAACTATGGTGTGTTCAACCTGAACCTTTCCTGACTGTTGAGATGGCCCTTCGGCGCCTCGTTGCGCCTCGGAGGCGTGCAAGTTCTGGAATTGTCTAGCGAAGGACTGTGAAGCACCGAACTGAAACTGGGAATTCCAGTTGCAGGTCTGGAATCGCACGTTTGTCTTCGTTTCCTTTTGCCGATGTTCTTGGCAATTTTGTCTGTCCTATTTGACGTTTAATGGCGAACGTCTTGAGCAACTTGGATGTCTTGCAAAAATATCTAGGACTCGGCTTGAGCCACACTGCAATGGTCAATGTAGGCCTTTGATGAGCATCAAGGAATACATTACGTCATGCATCCAAGGTTCATCACCTTCAATCTCTACTGCTTTAGGAACATGACGACTTCGCAATATGAAGCTTCATCACCACCCCCATGAGTAGTTACTATCTTTCACCCGAATGATGTCACGAAATCTGCTGCGACATCATGTTCGATTTTGGCGACTCGAACGGTCCATCGTAGAAACGCAAACATGAAGGTTCTCATGTTTTCACCACAAAATCATACAACATCCATATTATACACATCATATTACAGTCACCAACACGACTGAGGTGGGATAACATCAATATGACAACATTGATAATTTATATTATCATCTAGTCCAGCATAGTTCAGAAATTGTGGTGTTCTTCTATAATATCCTGTCCAAATCTATCCAGTTACTAGTTCATGGTGGCACTATCTTTTCTCCAAACTGTCGAACTTGTCAAACATGCGCGTCTCACAAAGGTGCCTGGGAGTGGCGATGCAATGAGAAGGGAGTGGTACAACATCCTAATCAAAAGACAAGGCTCCCCCCTACTTGGGCAAAGAATGAAACCTGCGACAATTTCAATCCTTTAAGTGATTTATACTGTAAAAAACTGAATTTCTGAACGCATAGAACAATTCCCTTGCACTGTCGCATGCCAAGCTATCCAATGTCCATCTGTCCTGAGGCTTGCTGCAAAGTGAACCTTTTTCACTCGTGACAATACAGGTTGTGCTAGTTATGCTGTATATACTCAATTCACATCCATGTTTGCTGTATTTAGTGGATTACTCTTCGTGAACCGCGAACAGCAACTGCTTTGCTACTGGATTCAGCCCCAGTCTGAGTTCCCAAGCGAACGGCATGCCATCAACCAAAGGGACCATCTCTGCTTCCTTAGTGGGGACAGTGGGGTCTTGTTGGTGAATAGCTTGATCGACTACCAGCAGTGAAATCCATGAAGATCCAAACAAAAACACATTATTAAATGAGGAACTGGAAAAACAAGAGCGGGATTTTTTTTCGAGAGGGGCACATCAATATTGCACTGTTTGGCATCGCTATGTAAGAGTGCAGTGCGAGGTTCGGAATCACCCGAGCTCATGTTTAACAAATGCGAAGGGAAATTCACAAAACAAGAGTTGGCGTAAATTGGCAAGACATGGCATGACATAGCTAAACACTGGATGCGCAACAAAGGCTGCCAACGCTGATGTGAGCATGACATGCTTGCTGCTTTTCCTGCACGGCTCTTCTGCCAACAGCCTGTGCCCTTCGCTCTACCTCGATCACCAAGTGCAAATCTACCGCCCGGTCAGACGATGCAAGGCCACAAGATCTTATCTACCACAAGTGAGTTTTATCTACCACCGTCCCTCCGCCCACACCCTGCCCTCGCAAATCCATCACAGCCATTGCAGCCCCGCCGGTCCATCGTCATGCCCACCCCCGGCTTAAAGGCTCATAGCACGGCGGGAGCCTTAAGTTTGCGCCATGCCACTGCCATCCCCCGGTGTGGGCATAACCAGCTATGCATGGGACATCTCACTAGCCAAGATTGCTCCATACTGCCGGCGACACACCCCAGTCCTGCACACCACGGGCCAAGAAGTCTGACATCGCTTGAGCTCACGGTCTCTTGAGTCTGCTAGCAGGCATCGGGGGATTACCCCCCGTGCCTGATAGCAGTCCTCCAGAGCACGTGGCTCGAGCGAAGCCAGGCTTTCATGGCCAATGGAGTTCAGGACGGCGGGGAGTGTGGCGGACATGGAGCAATGCTGGCTAGTGAGGCTTCCCGTGCAAAGCTGGCAATATCCACACCGAGGGATGCCCGGGCAAGGTCGCAAACCCAAGGCCCCCCCCGCGCCATGGGACTTCAAACCTCCATTGATTTACATCAATGGGGCGGAGGGACGGTGGTGTGGGCATGACTTAGCCCAAGGACCAGCAGGACATGAAACGGCTCAGGATTCGGTCGAGCAGGGTGGAGGTTTGAAGGGGATAGCAGGCAGCCAAACAAGCCCAGCTGCACCAACACTGCGCCTGGGATGGAAGGAGTGATGCAAAGCGGTGCTCCATGCACCGCTCAACATTTCTCCCTGACCCGCAACCTTGCTGTCTTTGCATCGAGCTTCACAGGCGGTTCAGCACCGCTAGTGAAGCCCGATGCAAGCAAGGCTGCGGCATCCCAAGCTGCGGTGTAAGCGCTGCCAAGCAAGTCCGGCAGCCTGCTATCCCAGTCCCCCGGGCCTTTCAGCCGGAGATCTTTCAGCGTTACATAAATGTTCTTTGAAACATCTCGTGGCCTTGCAGAGCTCAACTACTCAAATTCCTTTCCTATGGCTATTTGGTTCAAAAGGGATTCTTGCCGCCACTCAACTTGGCGGAATAGGGCATCATTGCTTCAATATTTGTCCCAAACAGGTGTTGGATCAAAAACTCTCCCCTACATCATCCCACGACCAGTGTATGATGAGGCCTAGCTTTAGACTAAGTCCCCCACACCCATGCATTCCCTGTCTATGAACCAAACAACAAAAGCTCTCACGAAGGAGCGCTGCATGGGGCGTCGCATCTTTGCTCAAAAGATGCTGCAGGAAATCCAGGATGACCGTTGACCAAAGATGGAGAGTCACCGAGTGGGCAATGACCCACTTCTGACTCTCGTTCGGGAGCTCCCCAAGTTTCCTCAGACGTATGGCTGAAACAAAGAATCTACGAGAGAGGGGCCTGTGGGACCTGCCCTACGAGGAAGGGGCTGAAACAAAGGAACATAGTTTTTAAACATCTTTTAAGTTACTAATAGATACTAATAGCCTAATACGAGTAGCAATGGCCTACAACCTAAGAGGGATGGCCTCCAACCTGAAAGCGATGGCCCACAACCTAATAGTGATTGCCTCTGGAACATAAAGGAACCCCAAACCTTGAGAGAGTGGGGCTTGGAGCAGCCTCACGCTGGGTTCTGTGGATGGATGCTGGGTTTGGATTCTGTTGCAAAGAACATGTTTGGCAGGAGCTGATGTAAATGAAACCCAAACAATGTGAAAGGAAGGATACCAGCTGGTATCAATTGAATTCTGGGTCAAAGAGAGCTTTTGGGGCTCTGAGGATCTCTCAGGCAAACTTGACAATTTGAGATCTAGGTTCTAACTTGTTCTCACTCTTGGGTCAGCATACCAGTGTGGTACTCCATTTTACCCAAAAGAGCATGTCCTCAACAACTCAAAGCTCAGAGTCTCATCTTGAGTTGCAGTGTCAGTGGAAGCTTTTTGCATCCTGTGGCTTTACCATTTATCGTTCACAAGTGCATTCATGCAAGCCCCCTAACCACACCTATATAATCTGGGTAATAAGCCCAGCATTCGTGTACAATATGTGACATGTGTGTACCTGCCAGTCAGGAACACTAAGCTAGCCATTCCAGGCCGAGGTTTTGGGGGAAGCAAGTTGAGCATCCTCTTCTCCCCTTCCGCAGTCTGTAACAACCTGTCTCAAATCGCTGGAAGCTCAACTATTGTAAAGCATTAAATAGCTGTTCCAACAAAGGCAAGGGACTGCAAGAAGTTGTCGTCGGAAGGGCCGTGGGTCATTGGAGATTATGGGAGCAGCAACAACAAAGCAACTTCCATCCTCGGCTTTGATCCTGTGTCACTCATGCAGCAACCAAACATGAGCACTGCTATTGAGTGGGGAATATACGAGAAATTGGCTGCCTCATTTGGTGAACGAGCTTCAACGGCAATTGTTCTTTATTGTCACTGTCGTGATCAAGTACGTTGCAATTTATGATGAAATTTGGTTCCGGAAATGAAAGCATTGACTCGACAGCTTGTCTCCTTCTCAGGGCGCACAGGTGCGATGCCCATGCACTGGATGGTGGAAATGCACACGCCCTGTTTGGTCAACCTGCTTGGGGCCACGGAGGCAAACATTTGGCGATGGCAGCTACTAGTAGCTTAAGAAGCTACTAATAGCGATGGCCTCCAACCTAGTCGGAGGAAGAACATGCCCTTGTTACTAGTAAAGTAGCTTCTTGCCACTAGTAGTAAGGGCCTCCAACCTGATAGCGATGGCCTCCAACTTAGTCGGAAAGATAATATAGCATATATATGTCCGGATTCAAGTGTCGCGCTTTAGGAGGGAAATGGAGGGACAGTTGACTCCAACTTAAATGAACTGCACGAGCCGAGCCAAAAGAATCAAAGGGTGACGAGCACGCAAACATCTTATGTTCAAAACACGAAACTGAAACATTGCATTCTGATATATTCTGATACATTTCCCCACCCAACGGATTGATGGCCCCCCACTGTCCTCGCATGTCCAGCCATCAGGAAGATCTGACCACGGTGCTTCCACTGTGCTCGCATTGGTGATTTCATTCCAATAGTAGACGCGCCTCGTCACCGCAAGGACTCAAGAATGTTCCCAATACAAAGGCTAATACCTTTGAACTGGGGTGACTGGGGTGCCCCAAATGAAGATGAACAGTGTTGTGGTGGAAACCCACTCAGGTGGAAAACAGTTCGAATGCAATGTCGGGCTGGAAAATCGGTCCGAAAGAACGTGGCTGAAAGTGGCTGAAAGGCTGAAACAACTTGTTTGCTCCTAAATATGTTGCCTTGCATTTTGTGCCCACCTGATAGGTTTCGGCCAGGGTTTTTTCAGCAAGGTGTCTATTCTCAAGTATTTCTGTCTATCAAGCTAGCACAAAAGCACAATGCAACACATATGGGAGCACCTGAGGCCTTTCAGTTTTTCAGCTGATGGGTCTTTCAGCCAGCGTTCTTTCAAACCGGTTCTCCAGCCCACATGGATTCAAGCCTCCACCTTCAGGCGTGTTCGGAAGCCACTTAAAAGTCTGGGCACCCCAATTCCAAGGCATTGAACTGCTGCTTTCCGCCTGCCCACCAGAAATCTTGTTATGGATGTGCACGGGTTAATTGCTGGTTGCTGAAACACGCTGAATCTGCTCCGACCTGGAGCGATTGAAATCCAAGCAACCATGGACACTTATATACTTGCACATCACACGAAGGAAGGTCTTTGTCCCAACTTTTGCTGGATTCCAACTTATTACTGTAATCCTGTAGCTCTAGAATGGCTTCTCGAAGAGAATCATGCGCTGATTTACACCTGCTGTGCCTGTCAAATACATGTTCAGCAAGACTAAGATACGGAATATCTAACAAGACCACAGAGTATCTACAGTATCTGCATAGGATCTTTCGCAAGACGTGATGTGTAGTATGATACTCATTTCCCATCCACCGCATCTTGCCCCAGCAGTCGGGTTCCCACCCTGTTGTCCGAGAAGTAAAGCAAAACCAACCTGCACGGAAAGTGATTGGTGACTGCTTTGGGTGCATTTGTGCTTCTTTGAACATTCCACAAAATACGATTGCTAGCAACGACCAATGAAGCCATGCACCACTACTAACTGAATGTGAAAAGAATGAATCAAGTGCAGAATAACGAAACGTGGCAGCGAAGGCCTTCACCTTCTCTCACTTCTTGTTTGGCTTGGACTGGCGCTTGGACTTGTTCTTGGACTGGTCCACGGGGTTCTTGGTCGGGGGCAGGCACAGGCCGCTCGGTGAAGCAAAGCCTTGGATGGAGGAAGGCCAACCGACAAAACAAAAGGCATGAAAAGGTTGGATTCAAAGTAATGCTAATCCGTGCTGAGGTGTTAACTCTGTGTGTGAATCGCTACATAGCTTTAGCTAGGGGGGGCCATTTCGTTTGGGAACGCAAATGCGTATGCTGTATCATGAGCGTCTGGGAGAGGAGTGGGATTGCGAGAAAACATGGAAAACAAATGGTTTGCACATATCGATGTCTGACTATATTTCTCACTATCGTATCATTTGCATCACTAGGTCCATGAATGGCAAACACACGACTCCTCTGAGTCGCATTGTATAGTTTATTACAGTACGGTAGCATATGCGTCAGCTGGTTGCAAGTATACAGTCTATTGTACAAAATGCCTTCAAATAAGTGTAATTTGGACCCCCTGAAAAATGTACAATTTCAAGGGGGTCGAAAAATCGATCCAACAATGCTTGCCATTGCAAAATGCAAGTAAGAAATAACCACACAATGTATCACGGTCCAAAAATAGAGTGATTGTAGATATATACTTATTTTATGTTCTTTTACCCCTTCTCTGGGAGCCACTGGTGCGGGCGGTTGTTGTCGCGAAGCGACCTGAATTATAGTACTGAAGGCCCCTAAGAGGCAAATCTGAGCCGTTTCCGTGTTCATTCAAAGCAGGAAGCTTTGGACTTCAAGTAGCTCAAAGAATGTCAAGGAATAAAAGTACGTTCAAGAGCCCAATGTTGGGGTATCAGATTGGGCTCTTGAAGCTCCAACGCACATTCCAAGTTGCAGGTTGCCATCTTTGTGGAGGTGGACCTGGTGCTGAATGATCCAACCGGGAAATGTTGGGAAAGGGAACACCCTGGTGTCTAGGCCGCTGCTGCCTAGGCATTCTAGACTTTGTTGGACGCAGGAGGAAGCGCCCTCCCTTTGACCCGCTGTGGAATCAGTGAGAGTGTTATCCCGACTTGTTTACTCCAAAACATCACCTTTTTTTCCAATCTTGATGACACATCCGTTTGTCTGTGCTGGTTGATCATCCACGACATCCCAGTGTTCATAAATACACCTTCAAGCACATCATCAAGCCGATGCTGTTTTTGGGCTACCCCCCGCCGGACCACACCCTCTTCAACTAAAGCCACATCTTCGGTGAAGACGAGCACTTGCACTGTGGCACTGAATGCATCCTGCCCAATGCTTGGCTGATCCCAGAACGTAACGATGTACGAAAAAGTTGTGATAACGTGTTCGTGATGGCATAATATATAATGGATTAATTGGACGGACAATATTATTATGGTGTCAGTCTTGATTTGACATAAAACACTCTTCTAAAGTGAAGAGATGCAATAACAATACCCGATTGCAGCCAAAGTTGGTCCATCGTGTTAAATTTCATCAGGACACGACAAAACATTCGACCGCGGCATCGCAAACCTTGCACTGCAAAGGAATCCCCACACCCAGCTTTCTGCGGATGGCAAGCTGTGCCTGGAAATGGCACAGCACAATACATTTCAATGGTTGCACTAGCTGAGTCTTTCATCACCTCCAGACAAGACATAATGCTACATCCCTCGCTGAACTGTCAGTTTGGGGCCAGCTTTCGATTGTCGAAGGTATCACACGTGCACAAGCAAAACTGTAAGTAATTGTGAAGCTCAAATGCCTGATTGCTGTAGTTTGAGGATTCCAGTACAGGTGTTCCCAGCATTTGTGTCACAATATGGCACTGTTAGTCCTTGCACCGACGGCTCCGCCATGCGCCTCTGGAGATGTCAACTTGGGTTCGACTTTGAGGCGGCACTGCGCTTCCAGCAGCTTCAAAGGGTCAGACTTTGGACCGTATGCGGTCGCGCAAAGCTCAAGCTGAGTACCTGAGAGTTCAATTTGGAAGTCACACTGAAAAGAAAACCGAGAGGCTTAAACTTTGTTGAAAGGATCTTGAAAGAGACTAAAGGTAGAGAACAAAAAAGAAGAGAAATAGGTACCGGACAACAGCTTCTGATGGAATAAAACGTCTGTCCCGTTCAAAGTTTACTTGAATTGCGTAGCTGCGGGGGCAAGCAATGAACGAGGAAAGAGGTGCACGTAAAAGAAAAGAGTGGCTGAAGAACGTATGTTTCATGATCCAAGTGCAGTTGATGGAACAGAATTATAGAACTGAGTTATTCTAAGTGCAATTGCTCCACCGTGTCCATACACCAGGTATATCCGCTCCTGCAAACCAACAGAACAAAGTTGGACGGCAAACTCCAACGCAGTTGCATGGACATGCGTCGCTGCGTCGTTCTTTGTTGGAGAAACCAAAGGGGGTCAACCTTGACAGACATATTATACGGGCTCTGCTGAGCAACGCCTCACGCCGCATGCTGGTAGTTGTCCACATTTTGCTGTTGGGCACTCTTTGAGGCTCCGAACATCAAGCAATCAAGCCGATCAAGCCCACATGGACCCTTCTTTATCGTGGAGGTGCATGGCAAAGGAATACAACATGCTTTCTGAATCTTTCTCATGCTTTTTGAATGTTTCGGAAGCTTTATTTGCAACTGATTTTCCAAATCAACTGCCACTAAGAGCTTAATTAACCCAGGAAATGCACATGTGTGTGACCAACTCACTTGCTGATGAAAAAGTGACTCTCTCAAAAGAAGCAGGAGGTCTTGCTCTGCTTGTGGACTGTTGTATGGCCTTAAAGTTCAATGTTGTTCGTTGCCTGCATTCATCCTCACACGAGGTCTGGGTAAATCCTTCTGGCTCTGGCCGAAGGCGGTCAAGGAGTCATCAGCTAGCTTCAGACTCCCATGCCCACTCCTGATCCGTCTTCTCGAACAAGCTCTGGAAACACAAGAACATCTAGCTAAATTATTTGCCCTTGTCTCATTGTTTTGCTGCATTGACGGCATTGGGTTGGGATGGGTCTGCAAATCGTCTCATTTTCTGCTTGATTTCATCCACTCTTGGCGCGGCCAGCCATCGAAAGATGCATTGGTTGTGACATCCTTGGCTAAGGTCAAGCAAGGTGCCTTCCGAGGTTAAAGCATTGAAGAGAATTCAGTTGGCCAAAACAGTGCTCCCCTTGAAGCATCAGTTTGATTCAATGATTGAAATGGACCGTAGATGCACCAACCAGGGTACATAGTCCTGACATGTCTTGATCAGTGTTTCTCCTTGCAGGTCTTCTGCTTTAATCTCCATGGTACTGGTACTGCAACATCAGCAACCCAACAACTAACGTTTTCCTTTCTCTCTGTCAGATGGTGATATCAAAACCTCGTGTTGAAGACTTGATGCGTCACTTTTGGAGGATGTCTTGTGAGAAAAGTTAATTTTGAAGTGTTTTGCAAGAAGTCTCATATGTCACAATGTCCCAAACTTCACAAAATTAACAGCATTGACCCTTATGCAGCCTAGGACCCTGGCTGCTCAGACTCCGGTCTCAGTAATCTTGCCAGGTTGGGC
This sequence comes from Porites rus, assembly GCA_964035705.1. Taxonomy (NCBI): domain Eukaryota; kingdom Metazoa; phylum Cnidaria; class Anthozoa; order Scleractinia; family Poritidae; genus Porites; species Porites rus. The sequence goes on from CAXIVM010000161.1 coordinate 39,218, forward strand.
TGAGCAGATGCCGTTGCTGCCGTCTCCCCCAAGTTTGACCTCAAGGCGTTTGCAGGACTTGAATTTTGGCTTTGAACTGTCACTCCTGAAATAGCAATTTCATGCAGTTAATTTGTATATATATATATATTGTGCTTGCCAACCTTTCACACGCTTATAGTTGATTCCTATTATGTTTCACTGTTATTCAGCTTGTTCTGTTTCAAGACCGACCTTTAGAGTATACTGTATACTTATTTACAATTTCCTGTATGTAGATGTATAGCTTAACTATGCTTAACTTAAATAATTGAATTGAATGTTCTAGTAAGCCACATGATGTTTACATTATTCGTACATTGTAACTTATACATACTTGTGTTTTATGTATTATATAATATATATACACATAAATTAACAATTAAACACGATTAATTACTAGGGGGACGTGAAATGCCACAATCTACAGTAAGGCGCCAGGATGCAGGTTAAAGCTTTGGTGCCAGGCGCCTTGTTTGGGAACTTAACTACCTTCCTTGATTTCTTCCCCTTTTCTCTAAAAGTGATCTTATCTCGCTACTAGTGACAAGAAGCTACTAGGTGGAGGCCATCGCTATTAGGTTAGAGGCCATCGCTACTAGTAACAAAACTAAGATCACTCAAAGAGACACGTTCTCCTCGCCTCATGCGCACAAAGGGATGGCGCAGCTGCGTCGATACCACCGCTGGCTGGCGGAAACCAGGCGAGACGGATGGGCTACACATCAGCTGCTCCTCAGTAAGGTAAGGAGAATCAAACAAGGAAACTCTTTATTTTGCAAATCAATGTCAAATGACACATAAAAGGCTCAAGATGGTTTTATGGGTTGAATCTGTTGATGTAAAATGTAATTACTTGATGTAGTTGAAGCTACTGACCAAACAAGTGCTTTGAATCGTTCAGCGACTCAAAAGATTTCAGTCCATGACCATCTCACAGAATATCATCAAGCACTTGCCTTCAAATACCGACAGGTTGCAACTTGGGTTCATGTGCAGCCCTTTGCCAAACTGACTGACTGTTGTT